>CM029118.1:4910000-4912500 GCA_016859345.1 Istiophorus platypterus
ATTTTCCTGTTTCTATTTTCTATAAATTACATCAATAATAAAAAAAAAAAAACCCAAAAACCTGGACCGTGCCACCAACACCCAGAATGGTGAAACTATTTTAGCATCAGCAGCTCTTTAAGGCAAAAAATGACCTTTCACAGCAGGTAATTTTTCTGTTGAAATTATGCTGCAATTCTGCTCATTTAAATAGAATTTACATTGCGGAGCTTTTACTTTGAAATACTTTTCACTCGAACCTCTCCCTGACACTTCTCCAACCACGGACGACTCAGATGCAGTATAATGTTGGCGCTTCAGCATTAATAATGTCCTGTGACAACCGTTACCGGGGACAATTGCACCAACACTGAGTAGCGCGGCCCATAGTTGCCCGTTGATGACAAAACGTGTTAAATCTCACAATAGTTGGAACTCGACAGAGCAGAGATCCGATCGAGACGTAAGAAAAAGAGGGACGACGCGACCACGCTGCTGCTCCGGCGTTTGCATTTTCGGCTTCAGAGCAAAATCTGCTGCGCCACTTAAAGGCTTTTTATCCCGACGAGGATTTCAAGCCAGATTGTACCTTTGGGGAGACAGAAATGTCAATGTCAGGGAAAAACAACAAAAAACCCAAACCCTCTGCAGCCTTGTTTTGGTCACTTACAAATAAAACTGTTCTCGATTCTCCTCTAATTTCCCTCCGGCCTCCCGTACATCCGCGTACGACCAGCTGCGGCATCTCTGGCATTTTTGGTCTCTGGAGGCCGCTCGCCGCCGTCGCCGTCAGCAGCGTTTAAAGCTCGACCTCGGGCGCTGCGAGCGGAGGGAGGATGAGTGGTCGGTTAGTCTGATTAGTCTGGTTTAGCCTCGGTCTCTGGCCTCGGCGGGGGAAGAGCCGCCGAAGACGGACAGTCAGCGGTTTGTCCTCTGTAGTTTGGCCTTGATGACGACGTCCCACTGGCCAAAAGTTTCCGTTTGCTCCCGATCATTTTGTTTTTAAGTCAAACATCTTGCTGAGGATGATGACAATGTTTTTGAAGTTTTACGAATAAATCTGTGAAGGAGAAATAGTTTTGGGAAGCAAATCTTCGTTAATCAATATTTGTTATATTAACAATATATCTATATGACCATGTATAATGTGGAACGTAACTTGTGTCAAACCTGGAAATTTATCACAAAACTCCTTTTAAATGCTTTTTAGCTTCAGTTAATCAACATCAAAGCTCAAATAAAGTCTCCATACGCTTCAGACACCAAACTTCAGACAACGTTAGCGACTAGCTGCTAAGGAAAGTGGAGCAATTAACAACTAAACAGCCGGATATTTTTCCAAGAGGCTGGTGGAGACTAAACCGGAGGTAAAAAAAAAATAAAGCACATCGGAAATTGGACTCACATCCATCGGATGGACGTAAAGATGACTCAAAACAAATACTGATGTTGTTCTGTGTCTGCTGGGTCTGGTGACTTGTTTGCTAGACCTTTGCCATGACAACCGCATAAGGTGACAATTTGTAAGTGTCGTGTTTTCAGCTAATTCTTCTGCCCCCGGTTGGCAAAAAACAAGCAAGTTATTTTTGAATGATGGCCACATTGTGCTCCAGCCAGTATCAACTCTAGCTATTTAAGATATTTCTTTGAGGTCAATGGGAGGGCGGAAACTGTGACTTCCCGTTCAGATCTGCTGTCGCATGTACTGCAGATATTCACCGGGAGATTCCAACGACTTCGATGAACATTCTCACCTATATCGCGAGTTCACTTCGCCAGCAGGGAGCATGATGGCGGCGAACCGTCCAGGCCATGCTGCTCTGCAAGGCGGATCCTGCTCGCTCTGCAAGGTTTCCTTTACCGTCGCGCCCTCGGGGCGAAGCGTCAGCAGGACGACAGATAGTCAAATGAAAATCGTCAGAAGGTGAGTCGATCAGAAAAAAAAAAAAACCGGTAGTTGATATCGTCTGGTTCTTAGTGGAGCAGGTTATCGATGCGTCACGTCTGGATGAAGCGCGTTGTTGGTATTCCTCTGGCCCCCCGGCATTAAGTCCGGCGTGCCCTCTGGCCCACAACCTGTGTTGTCGCGTGCCGGCAGCCTGGAGCTGCGTCTGCATCACTGCAGCGCCGCCCCTGATTTTAAACAGCCCGAGGTCGATTTGCACCGGCCGGCAGGCGGCGAACTCGGGCTCTGGGGTTCTCCTCCTCCAGTGCTGTATCAGCCATTTCCCGACCGCGTGGATTGTGGTATTTCTTTAGTGAGACCTGCCAACGAAGAACAGGTTCAGGCACGATGCTGTTCATGCAGCTGGTTCTGTAAAAGAATACACCGTACCAAAGTAAAAAGCGTTAACCATCCAATAATCCGCATTTTCTCATGAATATCAAACCGTCGTTGCTTCGGCGGCGAGAGCAGAGTAAATAAAAAATAAAATGAAATAAAGCCAGGTCTTTGAGTCCGTCACTTCCCCACAGTTCCCCTGCTCTCGTGCCAAAGTCAATGTTGTCTTAACATCCCGGA
>CM029118.1:5517500-5832500 GCA_016859345.1 Istiophorus platypterus
TATTTCTAGGCATCCATAACTTCCATATCCATTTTATCACTTTGGGTCTTTGACTATGACATCCCAATTGTACAACCAAAATATATATATAAAGAAATGAATTAAAGCAAAGATGACAGAACATACAAGTATGCAATAGGTTGCAGATTTAAAGCAGTCTAATTAGATACTCTTGAATTGTGGATTATTAATGGAAAATGGACAGAGCTGTGCTGCACAGTTAAGGGGATTATCATATAATCACCACAGACACTAGTCGTCTGCAGCTTGTGGTTTGGTGAAATACAGGAGCTGACAACAGTAGAGAGGCATGCTGAGTTTACGTTATCTGCACTGGACAGCAAAGGGTCGACAAAGGCTTTTCATGCTCAATATGATTTATTGACCACATGTAAGCTGCAACGGACAGCGTTGTTATTGATATGCATGTCGATAAACATGATCATTGATATTCAGATCACATAGTTCAACAGCGTTCTAACACAACATGGAGGCACTGGAAGGAGAAAATGGCTGTTGCTCTCTTTGACCTCTGCTCAAACGAAGAGACCTCCTGGGGGGTGGGGTGGGGGGGTGTCTGATCTGGACTGGCGTTTCTGTCTCATTTCTGATGCTTGTGTCTCTATGGAGTAATTACAGTGTCAGGACGGAGACAATACGGCGAGGCGGTGAAGCATCCCACTCCATTATTTCAGAGAATGTTTACCTTTTGACTGATGCTTTCACAGCTGTTGACACAAAATTAATTTAGAGACTGGAGATGAGCTAGTAGGAGTCTCTCTCTCTTTTTTTTTGTATAAAGTGAGACTGCAGCCTGATGAGGTGTCAGGTGCTGTCAGTGCTGTTGCCATGACAGAACCTCGGCTACCTGTAACACGCGTCTCTGTTTTCCCGATGAGTGCTACGCTGCACCAGAGCTATTACTGACACAGAGAGACCAGTTGTGTTTTGAATGGTATCACTCCCATATGCTCCAGCTGTGCTCGCTTATCACATCCTGTCTTTCAGATTGCCAGATACTTGAGGTACATTTCAACTCTTCAGGCTGTTTATATAAAGGGCTACAAATATGCAGAGGAAAGCTTGGACTGCAGAGTGATTTCTAATCTCCGAATCGAAGGAGGCACTGTCAGTATATCCAGTCATTCTCAGTGGTCAGTTTAGTGTACAAGTGACAAAACAGTGAAGGTCCTAAGTAATGGTTCAGTGCCATTCTCCATAACATGCAAATATTGTTAATAATAGCCAGTTATTGCTGGGCATTAAATAAAAAAGCATGAACAGGTAGAGATAAAATGAGGTTTCATATAGTATAAAGGAACTAAATGTGTTTTTGGGGAAATGCTACACAAATGCTACCTTTTCAGCAGCTTAAAGTATGTGTCAATTAGTTCTACAGAGACACAGTTTTACTTTTTCTGTTTAAAATAGATTTTGATGAAGGAATATTTGGAAATAAAAGGCAGGTAATTTAAAATCAAAAACAATGTACAACACTCTAATTTAGGTAATAAAATAAAGACAAAATCTGAATGAGTAAACATTTGAAAATCCTGTAATAAGAAGTTAATTTAACATTACAGACTAATCAGGACTACACTCTGATTTTGTGATAAAATGCAGCCTAAATCTGAATGAGAAAAGACGGGGCGGGGGGAGGGTACTATATGTTCCCACACTTACCATAATGGCGTGGGGCAAGTAGCCATTGGTCTGGGTCTGTAGCCCCACAGTGTTGAGCTCAGCTGCAACATAACGCTCCGGACTTGGCTTGTCCAGCGTAGCCCGTCTGATTTTACTCAGCTTGGTTGCAACGAAAAATGGCTGAACACTCTAGGGCCAAAAAAAAAAAAAAAAAACAGAAGGAAACACACTGTTGACATAAATGTATCTAGATGTCACATAGCTTGGTGAAATGTCGAAACAGTGTCGAGACAACATTCATTCTTTTTTAAGCCCGCAAGAAGGATTTTTTTTTCTTCAAATGCATTTTTAACCATAGATATGAACCGCCGAAATTTATTAAAACCATGTGGAGTTGCAGCAGAAGAACTTAGGTTGGTTCAGCGATTTACCTGGATAATGATGCCTTTGCTCTTGTATTCCACTTGGAGTCCTCGTGAAAAAAAGTCCACAAATGCCTAAATAAGATAAACACAGGTCATTAGGGCCAAAACTACAACTAAGCAGAAAAAAAACCCAAGGGAGATGGATAATGGGAGTTGCAATGAACTGAGGCGATCATTAAATTGAGCATTAAATTGAGCATTAAACCAAAGATTTGCCCTGGATGTATTTTGGTGCACTTTTAAAAACCCTTCATTGCAGAAACTGGGATTTAGTAGATAAACATGACCTGGTATTAAGACACAGGCAAATTAATCAGCTGCAATTATGAACAGCAGGCTATTTTTAAGCTAACAAAACACACACAAGACGGTCATAAAAAATTATGACGCCACATGCTCCTATAAACATTTTTAATTGGTACACTACCTCGGGACCTGAGTTAGTCACCGACTTGTTTATATTCAACAATTAAAACGGCAACTACGGAAAAAAAAGACGGCCCCCTCTCCCCCCAACTTTATCCCTGCAACAAAATAAATGTTGAACGAAGACCTGGCGTCATCAGTGGTGAAGTTTTGCCTTGGTGTATGTTGGAAGATTAAGCAGAATTATTCATAACAGGAGAACAAAGATGGATTTCTCCTCATGGACCGCAATGGTAGGATGTTTACGATGCAGGGACGCGTCCATGGATAACACCCGAGTTAACGCTTGAAGAAAAGGTCATAAGCTGTGTATGGCAATTACCTTGGAGGCAGAGTAGATGGTGAGAAGAGGAACAGGGTACATCCCGCTGGCAGACGAGATGTTGAGGATGGCCCCCTTCTTCCTGGGGGGGAAAAAAAAGGGAATATAAGCAACCCGGTCTTTCTATGCTGAAAAGAATCAGAAAGTACGAAATAAGAGGGAGACGCGTAACAAACACTTCACCCTGAAATCAATCCCAGGATGATTAAAGAACATGGTGCTACATCTGCTTGCAAGATGAGCCGAAAACCGCTTGTGTTGTACATCAAAGAAGAGCTGGTAGGTACTGATAAGATCAAACACACACTAACATCAATACCTAAATATTTACAGTCTGGTGATATTTGTGCGCCAGCCTGTGGTGCCCTTGTACAATATTCCATCAAAACTACAAGTGGATCTTGAGAAATAAACCTTTTTGTATGTGCATGTGATGTCCAAGTAAATAAAGGCTTAGTTAGACTAAGTTTGCCTTAGCTACAACTTTCTAAAATTATCAGACAATTGTTAGAGCTGGTTGTCATGCAAAGTTCAAGACAGTTACATTCTATCACAAGACACTTATCAAAAATACAGAGGGTACGGAATGTTTTGTTTCCCAGAAAGTTATTTAAACTCTTTACTGTAGAGAGCTGGTGCTGGTGTTTCATATAAACATTAAAAATAAATAAATAAATAAACATTAAAAAAAAGATTCAAATGACCCAGGAATCATTTATTTAGACAACACAACTTCATACCATATCACTATTTCGTTCAAAGTCGGTAAACAATCCAGTCCAATCTGCTGGTTTTAATTACTTAATCAGAATTAACAAATCACTTGATGCTAAAGTCAGACAAACTTACCTCTCCACCATTCGAGGCAAAACAAGACGCGTCATCTTGGAAAACAATGGAAAAGGGACATGTGAAAAACGGAGTAAAAGCATTAGACAGACAAACAAGTCTATTAATGGCCGTGGGTTGTCGACAAGTGTGCGGAGGAGTGCATCGACATTTGTAAGTGTGTGTGTGTGTGTGTGTGTGTGTGTGTGTATGTGTGTGTGTGTGTGTGTGTGTGTGGGTTGGGTGTGAAGAAGTTGAGGGGAACAGGAGACAAAGAGAGAAAGGGAATGATAATGATAGCAGAGAGAGCAGTTAAAAGACATACTGAATGACATAAATTACGTATTAGGAGAGTGGGTGGACCTCAGACCTTCAGCTGGTCTGGGAACTGCCGAACATGGGACAGAGGGACAGAATTGTGCAGACTGGGACTGAATCACTTATTAGCTGCTGCTAAGGGTCTCCGAGGTTGACTATACATTTTCATTTTCTGGACAAACCCTAGCTACTTTCTGTGGGAGAGAGTCACAGGTATTTCCCCGCAAGGCCGGGCTTTCCCTGCGCAGGGACAACTCCCTGTGCATCTCATTAACTTCGCGGCAGCTGACGGAGACAAGGATGACCTTCAAACTATCTCTCCGAGTGATCAATTTACAAGTAAATACAGCCGCAATCACAGTACAGCCATTACGATGAATTCATGCGTCTGGTGATTTTGTCAGACAATGTCGCACCTATAAAATCATGACTTTAGCAGCAGACCAGCAGCTTGGAAATGGCTTCGAAGTGACTGCTTGTTAACATGTCATCTTAACGGGCTGCATTTCAGTCCCTATTTCACACTTGTTCCATTGTCTGACAACAGAAACAGAAAAAAATATGTAAATCAGAGCAGCTTTGTTGGTAATTCAAGTGAGCTCAGAGCACAGGAGAGAAGCAAACAGATAAAACTATTCTTATTTTAAGTCTTTTGAAAATGTGCAGTTTTTCCAAACAGAAACTGGGAAAAAAAGTTAGGAAATAAAAAAATTCCATTCCCACCAGTGCAAAAGTAGATTACTGTAGCCACAGAGAAAATATACTTTAATCACTGCCAAATTTCCTCTACTAAATATCACTTTGAAGGGGAAATACTCACACAGTTAGTAATTTCATTTGTTTTCTCTTTGACTTTAACAGGTCTTTTTTTTTGATGAAGTCTAAAAAAGTCTCATTTCTTCAGTGTTTTAAATAATAACACTCACCTGGCACACTGATGTCATGTTAACATTGACCAAGGTATCGATGAACTGAAACAAGAGGAACAGGAACATTACTAATATTTGGGCAGAATCTTTGTGCATTTACTGATACTTGTCATATACTACTTTATCCATTTAAGTATCAATTGCAGGTATTAAGGTTGTTATCATTGTAGAAATTATTTTCTGCAATGCCTAAGGCTGTTTCAGCATAAAGGAACACAATGTCAAATCTGAAAGAGGAGACGGAAAATACATTCCTTTACAAATGAAAAGTTTAACATCTAAGCAATTAAAAGTCACCATTGCTAAAACTACATCTCCCACAGGAGGAAGGAGCTGTGGCTCTGCCATATTTGAGAGATTAGTTCTACTCAGCTCATATTAGGCCATTGACGAGACCAAGGACGACCAAAATTATCATGCAAAACGGAAAGACACTGAATTGTCACTAATTAAGAACACCTCCAATTCAAACAGTACTATGAAATAAAGATTTGGGGAAAATTGTAAACAGTGTCCAAAAGTCATCGAAAAGAATTTCAACTTAAAGTCTGGAAATCTGTTAGGGAGGCATATAAATCACTAGATTAGCTAAGAATAATTAGATGGGGTGTCTATGACCCTAACGTTAAGCCTTATCAAATGGATCCTAGATTTAAAAACTGGATAGCCAAAGAAATAAGGACATTTTCCCAAACACAGATAAGGGCAGATAGAAAAATTTCCAACCTTTGAAAGGAAAATATGACCTGACAATGAAGTTTTCTAGCCAGTTATATAGCGAACTACAATAACATCATTATTTTTGTCCAAGTTGTTAAAAATGACCCACTAGATACGGATGACCCAGCGCTGAACAGAATATTTTGGAGCCTACTTGCCGGAGTTAAACAGAGATATTATACCCAGACTGGTTAAAGGCTTCATAGAAAAAAAGAAAACCCTCATTCCACAGAGCATGTTAAAAATAAATGGGAAAATGAAGGTAATTTTGAGATTTCAAAAGCAAGAACGGTACCGCTATTCAGACGTGCAATGGAAGTGTACCCACTCGAGTACATGGAGAGAATTTGGATGAGGTGTCTAATTAGATTTTTTTTTATTACCCAAAGGCAGAGAGAGCACTTTACAGGAGATGATTCCAAGTGCTGGAGACCGTATGGCAGCCCGGATGCCAATCACTGGGGTGTATTCTGGGAATGCCCAGTAATAAGACGTTACTGGTCAGAGGTGCACCAAACATTGGAAGGCATGTTTAATACAAAAATAACTTTACAGTTTAACACTTTTATTTCAGAAAATTCATTTTCATTCGGGGATTTTTTAACAAATATTTATGTGGTGTTCTGATGTCTGCTGGGAAGTAAACCATCACTGCTCCCGGACACCCCCAACTATAGAAAAATGGACAGATATGAAAATAAAACCCTTGCCACTGCTCAATTAAATACACTCTGGGGTTTCGCTGCTACAGTCTTACTTTGGACTGGTTTGCTTAGCTTATGGTGGCAAGTGTTGGCAAACTTTCAGTAGACATGGCCATGAAACAGATAATTACTTTTAATTTTATCAAAGTTTTCTGACTTTATGACCCTTCTCTACTTGCGCTACTGCTAGACTGTGTTTTTTTTGTGTTTCCTGGTATTTGTTGTGTTTGAAGATCGGTTCTTTCTGCACATAAAGATGGGTATGAAAGACAAAATGATAAAACTATGTGCTCTTAATACCACTTCTAGTTCTCAAATTCTTATAAAACATTTTATTCTTCACATGTGCCTATGATGTAATTAATTTTATTTCCATAAAACAGAAGTTAAAAAAACCTTTAACTTACAGTGTCGAGACTGGGGACATTGAGGAAAAATTCAGGGTAAGGGTAGGAGATTCCAACATTGTTCACTGTTAAAAAGAGAAAAATAGCAGCACTGTGACATTCAGAACACAACATAAGGTGACAAACTGATGGATGAAAACAAGATTCCATTTCTGTAAATATGGAATTCAGAATGTCATTCCTCTTTCAAATCCAAGGAGGGCAGCAGAGGGCTGAAAAACTCAGGATAAATGAACCTTTATGATTATATGGAAAAACTTACATTTATCACAGAGCATGTTATATAGCATTCCTGATGTCTGTAGGCTTTGGTCCAAATTGAATTTCCCATTTCACCTGACCTGCCTCATTAAACTTGATGAAAAGTGAGGTGGCCTGAGCACCTGCTGCAGACTTACCCAACACTCCAATCTCCAGCCCTGCAAGTCCGTCTTCAATCTTGGAGTAGATGTCTAAAGCACTGAAGTCTGCTGCGATCGTTTTGGTTTCCACACCACATTTGCTTGCTAAGGGTTACAAAGATGCATAAAAAATTTTACTTAGCACGAATATATGAGAAGAAATACCAGAAACCAGTAGTCAAACGTATAAAGCATTTATGAATGAGCACATAGTTAACAAATAGTCACTTGGAAAGGGAGGAAGCAGAGCAGAGAAAAGTGTTTAAACCTTGAGATACTCCGTCATCATCAATGAAGATACTGCTCCCCTTAGAGAAAGCTTTCATTTAATTGGACAGATTCACTTTCAGCTCCAGCAGGAGACTTTTACTGCCTCATAACCAAAAGCATAAGGGTCCCGCTGAATCTCCATTCAGTAAAGAATTACCTGTGCATAATACGCAACTCAACGCAACATCATTTAGTTGTTAGTCACTTAGCCCCACAGGACTATCACACGGTGCAATATGGATGCAACGTCTCAGGTCCAGGATAAATGAGGCCGTGTAGCTGCATGGATCATTAAGACTGAACTCCAGTCGAGCAGCTGTCATACTTAACACATGAACTATATTAGTCTAGTGCCTTCGAAGTACAGGTACTGTTGATTTCCCATGACTGTGAGACGTGGGATTAATTCGATGGATGAATTAAACAGAGTAATATCGAGCCACACGCTGTATTTCACAGAGATTTATATGAAAACCATTCACAAAAATCTTTACTTTCCATTAATTTTTTTCCGACGTCTGGCAACAATTTTTCTCTGCATTTCTGCTACACGTTTAAAAAAAAAAAAGAATAAATAAATGAATACAATAAACAGGATTGCAACCCACAGATCGCCTTGGATACGTCATCCAGCTTCTCCTGAGAGCGACTGATCAGCACGATTGCAAAGCCTCTGCGGGCAAGCTGAAAACAAATAAACACACAAACAAACAAACAAACAAACAAACAAACAAAAAAACATTTCAACAACAGGCGATGCATGTCTGTCAACACATATTGCATATAGGCAGCACAGAAACACAAGATATTAATTTGGCCTGTAGTGATGATCAAAATGCAGTCTAAAATCCCCTTTGTTTTTATACTCAGAAACTCAGTTAAGCTTGGTGCTGTTAAAGCAGAGTCAGAACATGGATAAAAGAGTGTGGCTGGCATTAAATAAAAGAGAATGAGTGAGTGATGGGAACACAGACAAGAGAAAATTCTGCCCCAGTTCCCCCTTGTTTTACTGTGGCAAGAGTCCGCAAGTTTTCAGGGAGTCCGTGGAGACTTACCTCCTCTGCATAGGCCTTCCCAATCCCATCGGTGGCTCCAGTCACAACTAAAGGGGAGAAAAAAAAACAGGGACAGAAGGGAACTAGTTTATTATAAAAGTCTGTGTTGATCAGAATCAGATTTGAAAAACGCTGAGAATAAAATGGGGTAAAATACACTTCTCCATATTCACCGGTAAATTCACATACAAGTGCAATGCACAGAATGAAGATAAAACTCGTTTGGCTGGTTCATTAAAACCTGAGAAAAGAGAGTTACATATGCTGCCCTTGTATATTTTTATAATTCTAAATTCATTCACCACTAAATGTCAGGATGGTTAATATAGATACAAATTAGATGAAAAAAAGACCAGAGACAAAATGGACGATGGGACACCGTTATCATATCACATCCTCATATTAATGTGTCACAGGCCACACCCTTGACCTGTGACACAACAGGGAGAGAATCAATGTACTGAGACGTCCTTATACACAGAAGACTGGGTGTTTTGTCGAAGTCCTCCAGTGCATGGACAAAAGTGTGTGGACACCAAACCATTACACTGCTTACATGGAACGTTCAGACCTTTAGATCATTGAG
Source organism: Istiophorus platypterus (assembly GCA_016859345.1). Taxonomy (NCBI): domain Eukaryota; kingdom Metazoa; phylum Chordata; class Actinopteri; order Istiophoriformes; family Istiophoridae; genus Istiophorus; species Istiophorus platypterus. Next base: position 5,526,536 of record CM029118.1, read on the forward strand.
ATGAGATCGTTGGACATCTCATTCCAGGACCAAGCCCTAAAGATTAATCTGCTGGTCGATCCATCTCGATGTTTCGGGAAGGTTTTCCGCTAAATATCGAGACTTGGCTTCAGAGATTTTGCTCCCATTCAGCCTTTCCCCAAATCATGAAAAGCCCTTGACCAATATTAGACAAAACAATGTGGACATGGGTGTCTACACAGGTTTATCTATGAGATAAAGGAGTAGCCACATGTTCAATGCCTAAGCTGTGATTAAACAGACTACATTTACACTGTGTGTTGGCTCAGTGTCAGAACATGGCTTCACAATCAGAGCTCGCTGTATTTTGACATGTTAAATAGAGATTTCCACTGAAGAAAATATTTTAAAATATGAGGCCATAGTATTTTCCTTTTAATCTCCTTGTTGTGAAATCAAGATGACAGAAAACCAAGGGAAGCAAACTTCAACACTGCAACAGTGCAGAAAACCACAGCAGCGCTATCCTCCTTACAGGGACAGACAAACAGCGCCACCTACAGGAACATTATCGCCACAGGAATCCAGTGATAAAGATGTCAGGGCAGAGGATAGTTTGATTTACGAAAGCACCAATGGTGGCTGAGCACAAGAGGCTTTGGAATAAAACAAAACTGACTTTTCAAGGGTAAAGGTCTGAATGTCCCGTGTAAGCAGATGTACCGCGGGATGAGGTACATCTGAGAGCAGCTGAGGTGAAGGAGGACATGGGGGGTGTGGGGGGGTGAGGTGCTCTCTGTCATCAGTGGCAGTCAGGCGAACGGATGCCCTGGAACTGCCTGGCACAAAAAAGCAGCAGCCACAGCAGCAGCAACGGTGGCCTATTTTTAGCAACTCCCATCTTTCAGAGGCAACTATTCATCACACCGCTGGCTAAATATAACAAAAAGTGGACGGGGAATGGGGATGGAGGGTCGGAGTATTACGACATGTCCCAGCGTAACCTCTACAGCCCCGGCTTAAAGAGCAATATTCACCTTATTCTCCTGTTTGTATATTCTTCTTCCTCCTATGTTTTTATGAATCCGTTGGGTGTAATTATTACTCTATTCTCACTTTTTGTTAGTTTATTGCTTTTTTTTTTTTTTAGCATTGTGGTTTAGACCTACTTTTGAGAGTGAAGTGCACTTAAGATGGGAACACTGGTGGGTCGGTTGGGTCAAACCACATCAGCCTGGCTGTGAGCACTCAGCAGCGCGGCCTCCTGGGGTCTGCTAGCTGGGGCTTTTGGACTCTTTAGGGCTCATTAAATACCATATGCAAGACACACAAACGTAAGTGCAACCTCTACTCAAAACAAACTTGAGACCACTATTAGTTGACTGAAATAAGGAAAAAATAATATAATATATAAGAAAATAATACATCATGGCCAACACCTGGTCCGCTTTATGAGGTAAGTACCAGTGCGGCCCTTTTTTTTTTTAATCACGTGACATAATTAATATTTTAGAATTATAACCATTTAAAACACAGTATATATAGATTGATATTGTTGATAAACTAGATTTTTTTTATGCCAAAGCTCTTGTCATGGAGGATTACACACAACAGTTGGTGTTTTCATGACATGTTTCTTCCGTTGCCGCAATGTCTAAAACAAATATACCCACAGAAACAATAATGTTTATTTTAAGCAAATATTTTGTTATTTTGACAATACTATTCATTCCTCCTCTTCCCTGTCTGTCTCTCCACTCTTTGCTACACCCATCTCCCCTTTCCTGTGATCTTCTCGCGTACAGATGACGCCGAGGTGCCGAGCATCCTCCGGGGCTGCAGCAGAGCCAAACAGAGGGGAAGTGGGGGAGGAAAGAGGAGAGGAAAAATGACAATCACGAACATGGGGGATCCTGGGGGCAACTAAAAATAGCATGGGGAGGAGAGGGGAATGGGGAGAGTGATGGAGAGTCTGCGGGCGCAATAATGAGGGGAACAAGGGCTGAGTTATTTTTAGTTGTTTTAAGAATGAACTGTTTTGTAGTCAGAACAAAGAGAGAAAAAAAAAGCTTTTCATGGCTGAGTGCGTGTTCCCTTCACTATTTTAGGAACTGCTGAAATGTAGGTTATACCGGAGAGGGGCTCTTATGGTAGTGCTAATGCACGCTGCATTGTAATGATGGTTGACACCATTTGATTGTTGAACAGGATTGAAGGACCAGGACTACATCAGGTCTTTACATCTTCTGAACTCTAAGGAAGACATTTTGCCCAATGTGTCTGGACAAAAAACACAGTATGTATAATCTCGCGTATCCGGATTAGATTGTCAGTGTCGCCCCTTTACAAGCACGCAGCTGCTTCTCTGGACAAGCAGAAAAATAATAATCTCTGTCTTACATATAGTGTTGCTTTTATAACTGGTAAACACTGCAAAGTGCAGGGAGAGAAGTGAGGAGGAGACTGAGCAGACAGTCGAGACAAATATGTGCCAACATCCTGCCCTACTTCTCGACTCGCTTTATTTCCTCTAGGGGAGTCACAGTGCATGTATATGTAACAAAGAGTTTCATACAAAAATTATTGGTAGAGGACTTGTAAGTACACGAAACCAAAATATGCAAATCTACAACATGTATGGGCCAAACAACTTTCATTTTGTTGTCTTAACTGTGCTAAACCACCCATGTCATCATCAGAGCGAGAAGCCAGAGCGAGAAGCCAGAGCAAAGCAGTGTAGACCTGTTCTGTAGATTCTCCTTTTCTTACACACAAACTGAACCGTCACTTAATGTGTTGCCTTCAACTTTGGTTTGTCCCTGTTCTCCGCACACAGTTGGAAGAGGTTTCTAGAGTCAATTTTCAGGAGGTTACCTAAAGCAAAGCTCCAGGTACTCTAGCACTTACCCAACAGTGGCTGATCACTCAGCTCACTCAATGTACGGTAGAGATGAATCATTTTGTCAACTGATCAATGTCATCTAACAGAATGTTAAGTAGCAACTGTTTTGATAGTTGATTGATAATTTTTCAAGCAAAAATGCCCATAATTCCCTGTTACACACCTTTGCTGTTTGACATTTTAATGCTTTTCTCCTCTTTTTTATATTGTAAACTAAATATCTTAGGGTTATGGATTGTTGTTTGAACAAAACATGACATTCCAAGATATCACTTTGAATTCCTAGGAAATCATACTAAGAATATTCCACTATTTTCTGTAAAAACAGCAAAATAACTAATCACAGATTATTCAACGATGAAAATTATCATTAGTTGCAGCCCTAAAATAACATAACGTGTAACAATGCCAAAAGGAACACTGAAACAATCAAATTATTATAAAATCATTATAAAATAACGTTCAAATGACTTATCATCACATCTGCAATGACTATTATAATGAATGAAACCACTCGAATGTAAACACAGACACACATGTCAACATGCAATAATGCCCAGGATCTGAAAGCATTTGGTGAGAAGTCAGAGCTGGACTCAGTGGAAAGAAACAAAATGTGAATAATTACTGTTCTCATTATATGTTTTTTAAATGAACTTTAAAAAAAAAAAACAACAACAACTTTTAAACATTTTCTTATTAACTTGGTTTATTATAAACCAGGCACACTGTTATAACAATATACTAAGGAAACTATAGTAATAATAATTCATATCAATCCTTAATTTGATTAGAATACTACTGAAATGGCTCTCTGTAATACTATCAGGCTCTCTCTCTCTCTCTCTCTCTCTCACTCACACACCTACACACACACACAAAAAGATGTGATGATGAGATGATGAGATGTGGGCATCAGTGAACCAGAATCCCAAGGATCCTGCACCTGATATGAAACTCATTTATGAATGGCTCTAGCCCAGTTACGTAATCAGGCCGTCCTCTCAATCGAGGCCACTTCAGCAAGGCAAAGTTTGTGAATGAGAGCGGCAGCCGAGGCAAACGGGCTATTTTAGCTCATTGCATATTCTGAATCGTTTTGCACTCGTAAAAAAATTAAAAAAATAAAAAATCTGATGATGCCTTTTTCCTGTTTTTACTGCTGTATAGGATATAGGATCACAGGCAACTTCAGCCTGCATCCTCAAAAACATTTGGATTTCTCTAGCAGACTGATGTGTTTGTGACTACAGGGGCTGAGGAAGGCTGTTCAGAACTTACTATTAATTAGTTAGGTTCATAAATATTTGCACAGTGGCACAACTTTTGCAATTTGCCCTCTGTACACAACCACAATGGATCTGAAATGAACAAACAAGATGTGATTCAAGTGTTGACTTTCAGCTTTAATTCAAGGGGTTCGACAAAAATATCGCATCAACTGTTTAGGAATTACAGCCATTTTTATACATTGTCCATGTCATTTTCAGGGGCTCATAAGTAACTGGACAAACCAACATAATTATGTATATAAGGATAAGAAGAAAACCTGTGGCAGTCAATTTTAAGTTTAATTTATATAATAGTGATGAGCAAAGTGTTCAAGTAAAAAGATAAATACACAGGTAAAAGAATTTAGAATTGGGAAATATACACTAAAAATGCATTTCCACTGGCGACATAGGATACACTGTTCCTATTTTCCTCCAAACTATAGTAAAATGGGTTTTGAGCTCTTTTTGAGTTATGATGTGAACCTTGTACACCAACATTACGTCAATCCCAGTGGAATGGTCAAACTTCAAGGTCAAGTCAGTGAGAGGGCTGGACAGATGGACAGAATTCAGTCTGATTTGATAATACCCCCTCTCCTCAACCCCTTCAAGCAATAATCCACTCACAAGATTTACTGCAGTTTACACCAAATGACTGTGCTGATCATTCGCTGCTCATTCTTTATTTCCTGTCAAAATCAGCACAGACCAACACTGTAGTCTGCTTTTGCTGGGACAAAAGAAGCCACTGGGTGTGAAGAGTATGTGCTGAAGCAATAGGCCTCTGAAATTACCAGTTTGAACTATGACACAGAGCAGACTCATTGTGCAAGACTGTGAAAGAAAATGTGACTGATTTTTTTTTTTATTTATACTGAAATTACACAATGCTCTCAAACTAGTCATATCATCACATAGTCCAGAGCTATTCATTAAACTAAAAAAAAAAAAAAATCATTATAGTTTTCTGATATAAAATGAAATAATTAAATGCAACCATTTCAGAGCCCCAACAAAGAAAATGGAGTCAATCTACAGGATTGTTAAAAGTAATAAGTATTTAGTGATAGAAGTATTTTTTTTTAAGCAGTGCTTCCTAATCTCAGTCCCTCAGGTGGGTTGGCCCAAGGCTCATGGGCCTTCATTGCTCAATGGCCTGTTATCTACTGGTGATAAAAAAAAAGAAAGAAAAAGAATGTTGGGTACATTAAATCTTTTTTGGGCCATGGGCCATGGATTTTAAATACTATTTAAAAGATACGTCTCAATAGCTACATTTAAAAAGCTATTTAATACAATCGTGCAAACTGTTTGCAGTTGCTACGCATATCTAAAAACAATATTAAAAGCTGAACTACTGCATGTATGAACTAACACAGCTACTGGATTCAGTCAGAGATCCAAGAGACTAACTTTCAGTCAGTAGAGGTAAAGGAATTGCTCTATTAACTGCTCGATGTTCAGTTACTCTTCCACAGAATGATGAGGACAAAGCCTTTCAAACATGGCTATGAATAATCAAGAGCGTAAATATTATGTGAGATTTGATTAATGGAACCAGCAAATATTTGGCATTTTAGATTGAGAAATGATTCCAACTATTGATCAGTTATTAAAATAGTTGCCGATTAATGTTCTATCAACTGAATAATATTTTACTGGACAGTGAACAGAAACAGTCAAACCTGTGTCTGAGAATTTAAGATTTGACAGTCCTTTGAGCTCTGCGAGTTAGAGACAGAAACTACTTGTTATTTTTTTCCTTAATAGATATAGAGTAAGAATGACTGAGTGATAAAAAAAAGAAAGAAAAAGAATGTTGGGTACATTAAATCTTTTTTGGGCCATGGGCCATGGATTTTAAATACTATTTAAAAGATACGTCTCAATAGCTACATTTAAAAGCTATTTAATACAATCGTGCAAACTGTTTGCAGTTGCTACGCATATCTAAAAACAATATTAAAAGCTGAACTACTGCATGTATGAACTAACACAGCTACTGGATTCAGTCAGAGATCCAAGAGACTAACTTTCAGTCAGTAGAGGTAAAGGAATTGCTCTATTAACTGCTCGATGTTCAGTTACTCTTCCACAGAATGATGAGGACAAAGCCTTTCAAACATGGCTATGAATAATCAAGAGCGTAAATATTATGTGAGATTTGATTAATGGAACCAGCAAATATTTGGCATTTTAGATTGAGAAATGATTCCAACTATTGATCAGTTATTAAAATAGTTGCCGATTAATGTTCTATCAACTGAATAATATTTTACTGGACAGTGAACAGAAACAGTCAAACCTGTGTCTGAGAATTTAAGATTTGACAGTCCTTTGAGCTCTGCGAGTTAGAGACAGAAACTACTTGTTATTTTTTCCTTAATAGATATAGAGTAAGAATGACTGAGTGATAAAGCCACAACGCAGAGACATTTTCATCCATTTTCGGAGTGGACTTTGGTTCTTTTGGGTTGTGATTCTCCTGCACAGGAACCACCTCAGATCAGGTCCACTCTATGATAAGGGCCCACTTAAAAAGGGTCTATATGGTTTAATGACACTATTACAACTTAATAAATCTCTCTCTAATATTTTATAGTTCGGTTATATAGGTACAACTTTTGGGTCAACAGACTGAAATTCTGAACCTCTGCAATGGACTGTTTGACAATCTCCCCTCTGGGAAAAGTGGCTGCAGCAAATTTGGATTAAAATTTATTTCTAAGCAGCTTATTATCATTCACAACTGGAGAATCGGTGGATTATTCTAGGGCCGTTTATTCATGATTTATTAAACATTTTATAAGCCAATGAGTAACTTTTGCTGATGGTTTATTACAAATCAAGAACTCCATTGTCCTTTGTTAATGACTCGCTTACACTTATAACCACAGATTTGAGTTGTCTCCCTGATGATTATAAATTGGACAACATGGCAACCAAAAAGTTTATGTTATTGATGGATAACTAATCTGAAAAGAATTAGTAAATTATGTGTTAATCATTAATAAAGATATGAATCAGGGCTTATAAAGTCTTGAAATAAATGGTGCCTCGTGGGAGAGTGGTACCAGGAATTCTAGCGAAACAATGACAGACTGTTATTTCTAACGGCTGATTCCAGTAACAACTTTGGGCCATTTTTGGTTTTTCTTTTCTAAACGACATGAACCATCTTAACGTGGCCCCCGCACAGTCTCTCACCTGCCCATTTCCCCAGTACGGCGGGTGAGACGAGCCGCCCGTTGCCCAGCATCCACACCCTGATCCCGGACAGGAGCCTGTACACGGAGCACACGGAGAGCCAGGCCGCGGTCAGAGCACCGAGCCAGAACAGCGGCGCCTCGACGGCCCGGAACACGGCTTCTCCTCCGCAGGACGACATGCCCGAACCCCCTGCGCCGCGGACACACACGCACACTGACACGGGCGGAGACACGAACACGCACCTCTGTCCGTTTTATTCTGACAAACGCGACGTCTGCGCCTCTAATCTCTGCGCTGATGTACAAAGTGCGCTCAGTGCGAACGCATGCGTGGAAAAAAAAAAAAAAACAACCCGGATATCCGCATCAGCGCTCGCCCGTCTGTGATTGGCCCGTTTTCTTCTTCGTGTGGCCGCTTTCAGTAGCGAATAGGAAGAGACCGGAACATCGCCACCACCTACCGTTCGGTGAACCACAGTCACAGTCTTACCTGTCACAGGTCTCGTATTTTGACAGAATTAAAATATATGTAATTTTGTATTTCCTCAGCTGTTATTTTGTTTTACAATTTATTATTTTCTTAGGACACTTCTCGTCAGGCTCCTTATGGAATAATTTATTTTTTACTTGTGATAAACATCTAATACATTCCACTCCTCGTCCCACAGCCTCTGCAGCTCTATTTTAGTCTTAAATCTGTCTCTTATTTTTTCCCCCTCTGCTTTTCCTTCACTAATAAAATAAAACAACTGGAATACGTAATATTTATTCTATAGTCCTCTCTGTATCATTGCTGAGAAGTTGAATTTTCCACTCTTGTCTTCTCTTCATTTTCTTAATTTTTGCACAAACCTTTTCAACAATTCCACTTTGATTTTATACTGTTCTCTGACCCAGGTTTTTGGCTGCTTATATGTTCTTTTTTTTATTAATTTCTGTGGTGGGTTCTTTCTTTTAAATTTATATCAGTATCAGTTTCTCAGTATGATGAAACTGTATCACTACTCCTACTACTTCCTACCTTTTTTACAGTAGGTTTCTCTCTGTACATTTCACATGCATCCTGATTTGTTTGGATTTTTTTTGAACTTTAATTAGAGTATAAGCCCTGATATTCAAACCCAGTGGTGCCTCTGATGCACCCTCATAACCTGCTGTGTTTCCTGGGACTATATGTAAAAAACCACAGTGATTTTAAATTGGACAGACTTTTCCAGCTGAGGCCCGTATTCCAGGTCAAGTACTTACATAGGTCTTACAGGCTTTTCCCTGCTACTGTGATGCCCTTCATGTTGGTGTGAGCCAGACCTCCCTTTCCCGCTGGCGGTTGGTCCATAACGATGCTGCAGCTTGTCTTTTGGCGTGGCCACATTTTGGCCGTACTGGTCTCCCGTCACTGGCTCCCAGTAGGATCGATTTTAAGGTTTTATTCTTTGCCCACAGATCATTAACTTGGCCAGCTCCAAACTATTTCTCTGACCTTTTTTACAACCACACGTCCCACTAAGATCACTCAGGTCCAGTGACCAGTCATCCCAGGTATATCGCAGGGGCACAGTTGCAGCCCCCAAACTCTTGAACAAGTGTCCTCTGCATGTAAGTCTTGCTCCTACAATGCCAGTTTTTAAATTCCCTCTTAAACATATATTTATTTCTTGGCTTTTATTATTCATTTATTATTGTAAAGTCCTTTAAACTGCTCTTTGTGTTTTTAATGTGCAGTTTATGGTTTCTGCTGTCTTGATAGCATAGCACTTCGGTCCACCATCATTATTAAAATGTACTTTATTCTTACATTTGAAATGATTTTACTTCAGATTCGATTTTCATGCCAAAGCATCAAAAAAAATCTTGACTCTTTTGATTTCAGTTTATAAGATGTTAATGTTTGAGATTTTTAGTGTTTAACACTACATGGAGATATATATATATATTATTACACCTGATGTGTTGGTTGTGAAAAATATTACTATACAAACGCTTCACTGATGGTGTTTTGATTTTTACAGACTGCCTTATTGATCACTGTGATCACAGCACTTTTCAGAAGTTTATCAGGTGATGAAAAATAAACCTTTGAGTTTTTTGTTTTTATCTTTTTATGCCCTTTGAGTAGGTCGAAATAACTTGTTTGAAAACACAACAGCAGAAATCTGATATTAAATTCCAGGCATTCATGGCCCTGGATTATTTATCATCCAACTCAGTCTGCTTTTCCTGAATAGAAAGTTCTCTCTATACCTACAAGCCAGCGCCTTGTGAAATCGTGCACCCCTGATGTATTTTAGCAGATTCTGTGTTTATTCTGATAAAAAAAAAAACTATCAGATTAGATTTCCAAATTAATCTTACACTCCCTTGTGTTTCTAGGTTTTCCGAAAATAAGGTATAAACTGTAGATAGTGTTTACTCTTTTGGTAATGTTGTAAAGTTTAAGTTTTCTCAATAATAAGCAGCATTTGTGGAATATACTTAGAAGGTTGTAAGAAATCCTTTAACACAACAAACTCTGGACATGCACACCAAATCTTTAAATATGCCAAAATTACTCTAGATTCCCAAACAAAGACTCAAAGTAATGATATTGTCTACAAAACAGCCGCACACAGTATTCTTTTGCATTAGATATTTTGTGTTTGTTGTAAAATATTTCTTCAATTCCCCAATTACTTTTGTGGAAGATGCTTAGCCCTAAATATATACAGTGTAATTTAGATTTCCTTTTACTTCATAGAAGTTGTGAGACAACTTATTACACAGACACACACAGAGTACACCACCCAGCCAAGTGGAGCAGACAGCAGTGGTCCATAATGTGAGAGTGAGCGTTACATAAGAGCATTGCATCTAAAAATAGAAATGCAGCAATGGTAAACAGGAGTCTAAACTGTTGGCTCCGAGCTTTCAAAGGAACCCGGGTGAAATTTAGACTGAAGTGCCATCTCGGACGTAGACGGACAAGCTGCCGATCACAGCCAGGAGCACCTGCTGGCCAGTGGGGGCCCGGGTTCCACGTGTGAGTGAATGTGAATGAGGTGGAAGACGGGGGAGAGTTTCAAACTGTTGCATGGATGAATAAGCAAGAGAGAAGAAAAACATACAAAGAAATCCCAGTTGTTTAATGAATCTACATTTAAATTATGTGGACGTCTTTTAATCACATAACAAGGTGCACAACATGCGGCAGTTCAGCATCGTGTGTTGATAGGTGTCATTGTTTTTGTTTGTTACTTCTGAGAATGGATCTTGTTGATGAAGAGATTAAAAAGTTTAACAGATTTTGAAACAGTGAAGACTGATAGAAAACCCACTTTTTATGGGACAAAACACATACACTCATGCACACACACCTACAATTAGAACATCCCATTCATAAAGCAGTTGTTAAAAAATAATATACTTATTATATTCTTTTCTTTCTGGATTATACAGGAAAAAAATACACAATTAACTCTGTGCCTTCTTTACTGTCAGATTCAACTCACAAAACACTGTGTATCACTTGTGCTTTTTTTTTTAATTTGTTTATTTCCATGCGTTGTTTTACAGAAAAACTTAAAGTTCAAATTCAGCTTTATGGTTATTTCCAAACATTTGCTTCTCATATACAGGGAAATTAAATGTTGGGTCACAGTTCAACAAAGACGTTAAGTATGTGTGTAAAACAGTAATAAGAGTAAAAATTAAGAATAATTGTTGGCTAAACCTAAAACTTTATATTGTAAAATTAACATAACAGATACAAACACCACACAGTCTTAGGAGGATGAGAGTAGGCACATTTACATAAAGGTGCACACAGGGTTACAAGTTCTTTATAAAATGGCACCTGAATTACTTTGTGTTATTTACTAAAACTACACATGAAACATCAATAAAGACACAAGACAAAAGATTTCACAATGGTTTTTTAATATAAATTAAAGCTGCTGCATATATGGTTCAGAGCACTGATAAATACTGAAATGCAGGACCTTCAGAAACAAAACATACACAGTTTACAACATACGGTTAAATTAGATTTACAGACATAACAACAGCAAATGAGGTAAATTAACCAAAATACATTCTCTCGTCCTTGGGATGTAACTAAGAGGTTTTTTTCAAAGCTATTTATTTAAAGTTCATCATAAAGTCGACAGACGTCGTGATACACTTGAATAGAAAAAGAGAAAAGACTTGAAAATATAAGGGGGTATGAGATAAAAATGTGAAGTTATGTTACATAAATGTTAAACAGGGAAATAGGAGAACACACATGACAAGAGGAAGTAAAAGTGTAAAATAAATGGTAAAATACACACACTCACATACACACATACACACACATATATACATCCCCACATCTAAAGACCATAACAAGAATGTACAATGTCTCTATGCACTAAACTTGCTCTTTGTGTCTTGTCTCTTTTTTCCTCTACTATAAAATTGAGAAAAAAAATCACAAATCCACATTGTGATAAATGTAAGTGTTGAACAGTATCTGATTTTTTTTTCCTGTTCAAGACAGTTGAATATGTCCTCAACAGTTAAGTGATTAACTTGTGTATGTGTGTGTGTGTGTGTGTGTATATATAAAACATGGACATGGAGGACACATGCATCAACATCTCATTTAATTTCAAAATATATCTTCCCAATAACTATAAAGACATTTTCTCTCTTTCTATTGCTCCTTTTCTCACACACACTCCTACATCTACAACACACAGCATAGTTGTGTAACATTGATACACATTATTTTCATACACACGACCTAATCTGTGTCTTGACTTTCACCAAAAAAAAGTTGTAAATGTCTCCACTGTCATAACTAAACAATAATACTACTGGGCTCAGCAGTAATGGTTAAATAGATATGAGGACAGACAAAATCAAAGAAAAAAAAGGAGACGGCATATTCTAATACATTTAGACCCATTATTTCCACATAATGTCCCTAAATTAAGCTCAATGTGAAATGTCTGTCCAGTCCCAAACACTTTACAGCACATTGAAAAAAACAAATTACAACATTTTCTTTACACTCACTAATGAAAATGCAAGAACTAATTTAAAACTCTAAATTGCCTTCTGATTACAATATGATGCCAAATACATTTACGATGACATATAAAAAGTGACCCCTTATAAAGAAAAGGACACACACACAACATCTTAACGTCCTGGATCTAAACTCTGTGCATCTTCCAGTGAATAATTTCTGTTCTCCTTTAATAACTTTGAAGCTGCTTTTCCTTCACTCTGGACATCCTATATACTTATCGCCACACCTCACACCGTACGAAAACAGAGAACTACAGAAACAGACTTTCCTCAGACCAGTGTGTGTGTGTTTATCCTGACATTTGTGTGGTTGTTGTGAGGTTTTTTTTTTTTTTTTTTAATGGCCTGGGGGGGGGGGGACTGCAGTTACGGAGGAGGCTTAGACACATTCCCCCGTTTCCAAAAAACCAGGAGCCGCCTCCTTTGTGAGCAGCTGAGCTGCTGGACAAGAGCTGAGAGGACTTTACTACTTGGCCATGGGTGAGGCCCCGGGACCCGAGGGCTAGGGAGCCCTGAGCCAGTGCTATGCCACCCAAGTCAAAATGCATGACTTAGGATTTAATGCAGGGGCTGGTCACTTTCATTTCAAACACAGATGACAAAAGAAGCACATTCCTGAAACAGAGAATTGCCTAAACGCTCACTCTGAAGATGTCAGAGAAAAAGAAGCAAATCGTGTGTCACCTCAGCTTTTCTAAAAGGATGTTCAGGTCTATTAATCTCTATTAACACTGTGCAATAATCTGGAGACTCCACAGCTCCGTGGAGATTTGATCAAACAGCTGGTTTTCACATGGTGGCGTGGGAAGATTAGAGTTAGCGTGTGTGTGTGTGTGTGTGTGTGTGTGTGTGTGTGTGTGTGTGTGTGTGTGTGTGTGTGTGCGTCTGTGTCTCTGTCTCTGTCTCTGTCTCTGTGCTGCCGGTTGAAGTGTTTGCACACTGAAATATTCTGAGTGTTTGAGAGTAAACAGGATGTCATGTCGAGGCGCTTTCCCTCTGTTTTAGTGCCGAGCCTCAAATGAAATAACTTGTGTGACAGAAGAAGAAGAAGTAGAAGATGTAGAAGAAGAAGAAGAAATCCTAAGATGACACACAAGACTTAAAGTAAATGTAGTGTTGGGGGGGTGGGGGGGGGTCACGTCCATCCTGCATTAGTGTGTTAACAGCTGTTGTCACTGACTATAATGAAGAACTATCATTTACCTCACTTTTTAAAAAAAGTTTTTTGCCACTCGCTCTGTGGATTCCATCCCCTGACCTCGCTGTGGACCCGGTCGCTGCTGCCGGAGAGTGTGAGTGTATATATGTGACGTGGGGAACCTGTTTAAGATTTAAGGGCATAAAAAAAGAAAGTAAAAAAATAAGCAAATGAAAGCATATTTCCATAGTAAAGAGAGCAGTTTTTTCGTTGCCGTGCTCCTGCCTCAGAAGGAGAAACTGATGTGAATTTGGTTCAAATTGATACATGGTGAGTGGGAATGGGAAAATTCATGAAATACGAATTGAAGAAATGCAGAAGGCTACACTCAAAACATTAAGAACATCCATGTATTGTCCAACTTGCATTCCTCGACTGAAGAAGAGGAAGAGAAAGAAGTCAACTTCAGGTTTCTCAAGTGATTAAAGGATTTCAGGTTCATAATTTTCTATTTGACATCTATGCAGAAGAATCAAAACCCCCATAATCCTGATTTAAGGCAGGAGATTAACTTATCTTTAAGTTCCTTGAATCTTTAACATTACTGAGTAAAACTACTTTGAATAAATGTATTGTACATTACTAAAAAGCAGCCCCCCCTCCACACACACACACACACACACACACACAGCTGTTTCATCTTTCCTCTCCCTGACATCATGTCTGTCCAATATTCAGTCGCTGTCCCAAATGTTCAGTCAGCAGAAAACACAAGAAGTAAAAAAGTTAAAGAAGAGAAAAAAAAAATTCTGGTCCCCCCAAAGAACAAGTGCCTGCATTTTTCATCATTTCATCACTGGACCAAGAATAAGTTCCTGCATTTTGAAGATCCCATGAAAAATACACATAAGGCAGAAAAGCATCAGAGGGAGAAAGATATTCTGCTGGCGATGTCATTCTGAGGCAGAGTAATTAATCAATAAAAAAAAAACAATGTTTGCAGTGTTGAACAATTATTTTAAAAAATTCCTCCACATCTGCTCCTCTTTTCAAACCATGTTTATTTATAGCGAAACAGAAACACACTGTGGGTAACTGGGGGAGTCACAAGCATAACACCCAACAAACCAAGGACTGTGTGTGTGTGAGGCTGGAAACGGTGAAGTGTGTCCAGAGGCGCAGGACAACACACACACACACACACACGCCTGGTGTCTATATCCTCCTCTCTGACCTGTGGCCTCACCCCCTTCCTGATGTGCCACAGCTGGAGGAGCAGCTGATTAATATTTAAGTGCATTTAAACACGTTACATCATGCTTTCCACTACTGACTGAGCTGTGTGTGTGTGTGTGTGTGTCTGTATAAGGCATGGGTCACAGTTGGACACTTTTGTGAGTCCAGACCCTTGTGTGTTTACAACCAACTTGACTTCTCAGCCAGCTACCCTCCCCCCTCCAAAAAAAAAAAAAGATGAACGACGTCCATGTCCTCCACGAATGCTTTTTGGGGTAAGGGCTTCCCAGAGTCATGTATGTACAGCAAGCCCAGACCGCAAAAAGATTCGTGACGGACCAAACCGCTGCCACAGCTCCCCCAAAATCCACATCCAGTCCAGTCCAGTCCAGTCCAGTCCAGTCAAAGACTCCTTCACGACTGGGGGGGGGGGTCTTAAGGTCTTCATCCTCCAAGTGTTTTTTCTTTTAACACATTGTGCACGAGGGTGTTTCTGCACAGCCGGCTCGGTTGTTTAGTTTTTTTGTCTCATCACCACCAGATACAGCCACCGGAGCTGAGAGAAGACCCCCCCCCCCCATCAACCAACATCACCACCCACCAACACCACCTTTCACCGGACTGGCACCGCTTTGCAGCAATACGCAGCCTCGCCGTCAAGAGAAAAAGGGGGAAAGAAGCAAGAAGCAAGAAGCGGCGAGGAGGAGGAGGAGGAGGAGGAGGAGGACGCGGCATCTCCATCGCCGTTCTGGACTTTAACGCGCAGCAGAGAGACGGACGCGATCTCATTGGCCGGGACGAGCCGCCCGCCCGCCAATGGCGACGCGGCGGAGAGGAACACCTAAGCAGGAGGCCCGAGCACCTGACAGTTTCATTACCCCCCCCCCCCCCCAGCCCCTTTACATTCACTGTGGACACTTGTACCAAACAACAGCCAACAACGGAGACATCTCAGATGAAAATGCACGAGGCAGCATCATCGTGAACTGACGTGTGGTTTCCTGTTTGAAAAAAAAAAAAACAACAACAAAAAAACAAAACAAAAAAACAAAACACTGGTTGAAAACGATCAGTGATTCTTAGTTTCATTAACTGTAAAGTTTTCCTTATTTTCAAAGGGGTAATTTGGCTCCAAACCTCCAGCTGCCAAAGCAAAAGAAAAAAAGGGGGTGGTGTTGGGGGGGGGGCACCCCACCCTCGCTCCCTGCTCATTGGTCCCGTCCAGGCCCCTTTTTTTTTCATTTGCGGACGCGTCTCTCCCAGCCGGTCACGATCCCCCCCCCCCCAACCCATCCGTCTCGAGCGCAACCGGAGCCAGACGCCACTGACGCAGCACGCGCCTTACTCACTTTTTTTTTTTTTTTTTTTTTTTTTTAGCAGTCACGACTCGAGACTCAAAGTGCACAAAAGGGAGGGGGGCCGGTGTGTGTGTGTGTGTGTGTGTGTGTGTGTGTGTGTGTGTGTGTGTGGTGGTTTGGGGGGCTTTGCAAACGAGCGTCAATAATATATATATATATATATATATATATATATATGTATGTATATATAAGAAAGGCAGCTCCCGCGTCCGAAGGCGAGCGGAGGGGCGACCGAGCTCGGCTGCAGCTGCTCGGAATCTTCGGCTCTTCGGCTTCAGGAAGGCGAAGGTGGAGAGAGCTAAAGAAAAAAACAAAAAACACCCTAACAAGGCTTTTAATGTGAAATCTGGTGCATCAAACTTATCAGAGATGCCCACGGTGGTGGTGGAGGTGGAGGTGGTGGTGGTGGTGGCGGCGGCGGCGGCGGCGGCGTGAGGAAGGAGCCGGTCTGACAACAGTTCAGCACCACAACAGGAGGAACAGCTCCCCGCTCGCTCCCCCGAAACCGAACCTCAACTCCGGAATAATCCGAAATAACCTCGGGCTTCTAATTGATCTAATGTCATGGAGACGAGAGCAGCGATGGTTGATGTTACGTCCACCCTATTTTTTTTAGTCATAACTGAGGGTGATTCCCTTTGCAGCCGCAAAGACGAGACTGGTTTAGATTTATTTTTTTTTTCTTCAAGCATGCTGCAAAAAAAACAAACAAAAAAAACATAAATCTGACACAAAACACACTCGTGACATCCGCACGAATCCCGCCTTGTTTAAACACAATCGCACCTGCAGCTGCCCCGCGTTTTGCAAAAGGGGATCAGAAAAAATAAAAAAATAAAAAATAAAAAGCACAGATACATGTATAGCAAAGCACTGAGGAAAGCGAGAGGAGGAAGGGTTGACACAACTCACCGGTGTAGCGGCGGCAGCCTCCTTCAAAAACACCGAGAGGACCAAACACACACACACACACACTCTCTCTCTCTCTCTCTCTCTCTCACACACACACACACACACAAAGATAGGAAAAAATGGAGGAAAAAATTAAAAATAAAAGCTTATTTCTCCATTAAAAGAAAAAAAAAAACCCCAAACAAAGCCCATGCCCTCGCTTCCCTCCTCCTCACACTGTGCACACACTGTACTCTTGAATGGTGTTGCCTTTTATAGGAGTGATGCCCCCTATCTATTTCTGGATCACGATCCAACCCCGTTTCTATTTTTAGCCCCCCTCGCCTGATGAAAAAAGGAAAAAGCTCCAGAGGTTCCTTGGAGGAATTTCGAGCGTGCGGCGGGTTTTTGTTTTTTTATTTTGGAGAACCGGCGCGAGCTCTCGCCGCTCATCCCCCCCCCCCTCCACCACCCCCCCCACACACACACAGGTTCTGCACCGGTTAACAAATAATAATAATAATAATAATAATAATAATAATAATAATAATAATAATAATAATAGCTGAATAACGCGCGTGCATCGCAGGATCCCCCTGATGATGAAAACGCCCGGAATCATTTAAAACCAAATCGAGAAAAAAAAATATGCAGAATTTTACGCTTTTTATTAATTCATGATGGACCCCCCCCCTCCAACACACACACACACACATACATACATACATACAAGCGCACGCGCACAGACACCCCCACCTTGTCAAATTATTAAAAAAAAAAAGGACATACACCTGTAATTCTGCAGCTGGTTGTTACATTTATTATCTTTTATTACTTTCGATGCCATAATAATGATAATAACAAAAATGATAACCGATGGAATTGTAAAAAAAAGAAAAAAAAACGCGACTTCCTTATTCTGATGCGTCAGTCACCAGGCATTGACGTCAGGTGGAGAATCTCCCACTTTGAAGGTGGAGGCAGGAGCCTCCGTTGCCTATAATGTGGCTAAAAAACCAGCGAAACCATGAGCTGAAGAAGGAGCAGCCCCCCCCCCTCCATCCTCCTCCAGTCTCGTCCTCCTCCTCTTGCTCCTCCATTGTTTGCTGGCTGTAGTGAAACCTCTCCTTCATGTGACTGGGAGCAGAGGAGCGGTCTACTACACACACACACACACACACACACACACAAAATAATAAAAATGGTGAGTAACACTATGAGCTCCGCTGGTCATGAGACAGACCACCAACAAACGTCGGGGAGGGGGGGGCGTTATTTCACGCTTTTACGCATGAATCGACTCTTATTTTGAAGCATGAGGCCTGTGGAGGGGAGAGAGGGGGGTTGGAATGACTCCGGGTTCGGGTTTTACCCCGAGGGGGGCCTTCGGCATGGTGATGCGGAGGGCTCATCTTAGGCTGGCTCGGTCTCGGTCCTGCAGACCCTCCTCCTCCTCCTCCTCCTCCTCCTCCTCCTCCTCCTCCTGCACAGGGCAGAATGCTGAAACGCGTAGTAACGGAGCGGCGCTCGTCCGACCGATGATGCTATTTTTAACCCTCGTACTCAACATGCCTGGCGCTGCGGGTTTTTTCTTTTTTTTGCTCAAGGTGGCCTACTACTGTACCACAGCAAAAATAAACAGAGGACAGCGTCCAGGCTCCAGGCTCCAGGATCCAGGATCCAGGATCCAGGATCTGGGTTTTTCTTTTTTCTCTCCCCAGAATAACAGTGTAACTGTAGGGAGAAATAACCCTGGTGAGATTAATGGGATGTTGTTTTGTTTTTTTTTCCTTTTTTAAAATCTCCATATCTCTTTAAGAACCAGACCCTGCCTCGTTCATTAAAGCTACAACCTGTAGGATTTACAGGAGATTCAACTTTTGTATTATTATGTATTGTACTTGTCCTATTTTGGCATTTTATCAAATTTTGGAATGACAAATGATGTACGATGGCAGGAATCATTATACATACTTTGATTTATTTTCATACTTTACATCCTTATTTTGTTTTTACTATTACAAATATGCTTCACCCATAGATTAAACCATCAGGCCTATTTACTGGAGTAAAGCTAAGTTGAGTGATAGTTCCCTTTGCAAAGAAATTAAAAAAAAGGTCACAGCAGACGGACTGAGGAAATTCTAGGTTGCCTGTTTAGTAGAAAGTCATGCTGCCCTGTTTTTTGCTCTCCGGCATCATGCAAGTCATCCGTGGAGGGCAGCGGACTGCCAAAGGTGGACCGGGTCCAGAGCGGTCCGCCAGAAGTGGGAGTGATGAGGGAAGCTGACTTTGAGCTGAGTGCGGTCTTATTCCGTCCAGCAGTGGCGGATGTCGTCCACTGGGTCTCACAGGCAGGTTTTTCATAAAATTAAAGCTTTAATCCACACAGTGTTGTAAGGTGGTTCAGCCTCTCACCTGTCCACCTGGATGTGTGGTCCCAGACACACCAACACTGTGTCCAAGCTACAGCTTTTTTTTTTTTTTTAAAGAGCTGGTGTTCAGGTTTTGGCCATTTTTCTCCCAGGAGTCTTTCCAGGATTACTGGGACTGAATGAGGAGCCGAGACCAACAAACAGGTCCCGCTGGAAACCGAGGGACGAAACAAGGAACTCAGAGGTCCCTGTACGAATATCTGACATTTTTGCTGTAGGTTACCATGCAGCTCTGGCACACAACTGATAACGGATAGTTTACAGACAAAGGATTAATGAGATGGTAGCAAACAAGGTCAGCTTGGTAACATAGTGCAAAGAGAGACTGTCCTTTCAGCTTTCAACCCCCCCCCCTCCCAAAAAGAAAAGATTAAAATTTTTAAAATATTCTGAGTGTGAAACCAAAGGTGAGGTCCTGAGACATTCCTGGAAGCTGCTCTTGGAGTGAGAGGAGGAGAGAAAGAGACGGCTCAAGACCTGGACTTGGCTCAAGACCTGGACTCAGGGAGTCGGCTCAAGACCTGGACTCAGGGCGTGGACTCGAGGCGGGAAGAGAGAGAAATATAAGACTCATAACTTGACCTTAACACCAGCAACTGCAGACTTCACTTGGACTGGAGCCTTTTGATAGACTTGATACCATCCTAGAGCAATGGTAGGATTTTCTTTATGATGTCTCGGGTTTCATCCACACAGTCGCTTTGTGTATATATCAACTACTTACTTTGTACTGCGATATTTCACAATCAGCATTTTATTTTAAAAAAAAAAAAAAAAAAAAAAAAACTTCTACCTGACTATGTATTTAGTTTTGTAAATGGAAAAAATTTTGTTTACACACTAGTTTAGAGAGAGAGAGAAGACTGCTGAAGACTCTTACTTTCCAAATCACCCTTTGCAATCTGGATCTGGAATGGAATTGGTGTGTGGCTTTTTTTTACAAATTTTTAATATATATATATATATATATATATATATATATATATATATATATATATATATATATATATATATATATATATATATATATATATTTTTATTAATAGGTCTTCTGGACAGTTTCTGTACTGTCAACAACCCTGTCACACCTGTGCACTGTGTGTCTAAATGTCTAAGTGTGAGAAGAGATGTATGATGTGTTATGTAAATAGATATAAAAGACAAAAAACCTGATGGAAGTGGTTTATTCCAGGATAACAATACCCCCCCTCCCCCAGTCCAAATCCACCAGGTTTTGACTGAGTATGTGACTGATGGTGAATCTATGGTAATGAGTAATTAGACAGTCCCCTCCACCACCACCATCAGCATCATCATCATCAAAACACTAAACTAGGGAATATCTTTTGGAAGACTGGGGACCACCTCTTGAGTGGAACTAAAGACAACAAGTCTCATTGAAGCGGCCCCTTGCTAAGACCCTGTTGTTTTTTCCTTACGCCGCCCGTCTGTGCGAGCGGCTCTGTCACTTCAGCAGTGCAACACCAGAGTCAGGAGAGAGAGCGATGGTCTCAGGAGCTGTCCATGGTACTAGAGGCACAGTGAAGCGGTTACCACAGTTCAGATTAAGTCTTTTCAAGCACAGTTAGGCTTAAAATGCAGACAAATTCTGCAGCGCATTTGCTTAGTGCTGCAATGATTAGTTGGTCAAAACAAAATGAATCGGCAACTATGTTGATAAGCGATTAAACGTCTGTTTCTTCAAGCAGAAATACCGAACATTAGCTTTTCAAATGTGAGGATTCCCTGCTTTTACTTCATTTTCGTACGTGTCATTTACGATGGCGATGAAATGTCTTTTGGTTTTTAACTGTGGTTTAGACAAAACGAGCCATTTTCAGATGTCAAACTGGGCTCTGGGAAACTGCAATGACCATTCGAAAATTTTTAGAACAAACTATTATCTATCATTGGATAAAATGATAATAGTGTAGGCTAAGCAATAATCAAATAATCACGAGTCTCAGCCCCACAATAGGCTAGGAGCACACCGACTAATTTAACTAACTGCAGAAGCAAGCAAATTCATGGTGCAGGAAAAGAGAGAGAGAAGAGGAGGAAGGGGAAGAGAAGATGGGATTGTGGTGCCAATGCCAATGCATGTGTGCTCTATGAATGTCTAGTGCAGTGTTTAGATGAATTCTAGCCAAAACAAAAAAGGGCCAGTGGTGGAGAAAATAGACTTTTCCTGCCATTCTAGCATTCTATGTCATGACATCACCAGATGTACATCTTCAGCCTAAAACCCCAGAAAACCTGTCCAGAGGCATTCTGTTAATTCTATAGATAAAAACTGTTCTGATGGTATTTTATAATTAAAATGTTTACACCTAGAACTGCCATGTTCATATGAAAATATAAAGTTGCCCACTTGAAATACTGCAAAATACAGCTGTGACTCTCTGTTACACATATGCTCGACTGGCTTTCTGCTTTCATCATGTTATTTCATATTCTATCTTCCGTTTCTGGTAGTGCACTGTTTTTATTTGTTGAAGCAATGAACAGTAATTTTCTCCCGACATCCAGAAAATTCACAGAAGCGAATGAATCCCGTCTAGGGTCAGCCCAGAGGAGCCGCCATCTAGCGTCAGATGATAACCCGACACCAAGTCCACACCATGAGCGATGAGACGGCCCCATTCACACGAAAAACCCTGATCTGGTCTTACGTCACCGTGTCTTTTTTACAATAGCTGCCTCCTTTCATGCCCCTGTAGGAAATTCACTATTATTACATAATATCTTGCAACAACATCCATTCAGTGCTGCAAAGCAGCAAAGTTTGACTGACCGGCACAGAAGTGGGTAGTCGCAGAAAAATGTTTTGACTGCATCAAATACAAAACTGCATCGATAAAAATAAGTCTTTTAAGAAAACAATCTTGAGTGTGACAACTTCACTATTGAAACATTTGTCTGTTAAAAACAAACAACTGATAAATATGAGATTGCCAGATTAGTGCTGCACATTATTATACAGTATAAACAACAGCAGCTCTACATATAAATTGATATTTGCTTTAAAAGTATCATGTAGTACAACTATAAAAGGGAAATACATGGATACTATAAAGCTCAAATGAATGTTGATAAGGCTACTTTGTCAAGATGAATATGTAATATGTACATATGTGTAGACCTACATAAAGTGTAAATGTGAATGTATAAAAGCTGCACGCAACTTTGGGTTTAGTGAATGCAACCATAAAATTAGCTGCCTCAGCTGCAGCAGACTTAACAAAAGGACTCCCAGTGAGTATACTATCACTCTGAAAACACTCAATGGGTACAGAGCGTCTCAGACACCCACACACACACCCACCCATTCAATGCAGTGTCTCCATGGTGTGCCAACTCACATGGCTATTACATAACAGGGCTCCCTACTCCCAGGCCTTGACACCCCCAGGCAAAATCCATGCACGCTTTGCTACACATGAGCTATTTATA
Organism: Istiophorus platypterus; assembly: GCA_016859345.1. Taxonomy (NCBI): domain Eukaryota; kingdom Metazoa; phylum Chordata; class Actinopteri; order Istiophoriformes; family Istiophoridae; genus Istiophorus; species Istiophorus platypterus. The sequence goes on from CM029118.1 coordinate 5,549,442, forward strand.
TACCGCACCCAAGACAGGGCCGGTCAAAAATACCACTCCAGTCAATTATTCATTGAGAAACATTCCGAAACAGAGCTGGGAAAGTTGGGGGGGGGGTCTGGCTGCAAGGGAATAGACGAGAGGGGCTTCACAATAAATAATGTCCATTAGCAACGATGCAGCCAGCAGTACCCATTTGTCCTCAGCGGCGGCGGAATCTGTAGGAGGAGGGCATGAGCTGCAAAGATTCTCTTATTTTTTACCTTCTTCATGTGTTGTGCGTGTATTTATGTGTCGTGGGAGTCTGTGCATACATTTCAGCCCTGGCTCCTCTGCAACCATCTTGTTCCTTTACTGGGTTCTTAAAATAGCAGGCTGCACTGTGCCTGTGCCATTTTTAGGTCTCACAATTCAAAGTGAGAGTGAGAGAGTGAGAGAGAGAGAGAGAGACAGCAGAAAAAAAAGTGCTGCTTCACACGGATACTATGTGAATGCACTTTTTTTTTTTTTTTAGATGTGAACGAACACACTGTTCTATCTTTGGATGGATGTTCTATGCTACATCAGCAATATTAAATTCAAATAAACGGCTTTGAGCTGCCAGGATATAATTCATATCTCCCATGTTTATTGCTTTCAACATTTGTGAGACTGGAAGAAAAGCCTTTTGTTTCGTAAAATGCTAAATACACGAGTTATTACTGTTTTGATTCATGGTTGCCAAACTTCAAAGGTCCCTGAATGATTTCTACACAGAATGAAATGATAAAATGTACTTTACATACGTGTCATACTGTATGAACAGTTTTCAAAATGATCTGATTAGCTGAAGTAAAAATAATTATAGCATCGTAATTAAAAAAAAATACAACTCTAGGTCAGGTAATTATCATTTAGTCTCCTCCTAAATCTAAACCGAGTTTTCTCTCATTTGTTAAAATAATATGACGCCTCATTGAAAAAGATGATCTAAGTATTTACATATTTGGAGGTTTGAGTTATGGATAAATCATCACAGAACCGACAGCACGTAGCTGTTGATTTTCCAAAAAATTATCAGACGTATTAAAACCTTTGTGATAGGCTTTTTGTTTTTGATGACAAACATGAACTGGATGTAGATGCATTTTGCACCATGATACAGATCAGTAGAGATTGTGGGAGCTGATAAAATAAGTCTAAAAAGGTTGGAGAGTGCCACCGTTAGGTTGGTTTTAAATCTTCACTGGAAAAAAATTGCAGTCCTGGTTATGTTTATGTGTATATATAGTTTCTAATCAGGGATTCATAACTTGTAGCTGCAAAGTGATCATGATAAAAATGTTACAACACCCACAGTTTAACCTTCAATGAGTCCAAACACTTTTTCTATCCCCAAAGAGACAAAGAACTGACACAGAGAAATGAATCAATGAAATCCACACATTGCCTTTAATACTGTACATTTAATACAGATTCCACTTTTGAGGGTTTTTTTTTTTTTTTAATTTCCTTAAGTTGGTCAATGGCAAATCCTTTTTCTGCCTGATGATTTCCATAAGTTAAGAAGCAAATGTAATAGCATATTTAGTGTTTTCTCTTTTGTTTTAAATTAGCTCGGAGCAAAAAATCAAACAGTCTGTAGGTCCCATTTAGACAGGAATGATATAGAAAAAAAGTGCAAAAAACTAGGAATTTCCATCCCTTTTATGAGGCAGAAATAGTGTAGGGCATTTCATGTAAAACTCAACTTATTTACCCTCAGAGTTTATATGCAAATTCCTTACCATTCTCAGCAAAAGATTTAAGCAAATACTGTGGAATTATCCTTTTCTCTCCAAACAAAATAAAACCGAATTTAAAAATTAAATTAAAACATGGCTGTACTATGTTTGTTCCTTGAGATCAATGGAACAATATACTTGTATTTCCTTTATACTAGATGCCACCTCCATGTACCAAAAGGCTAAAAGATGTTCGAGAATGACAGTGTGAGCTATTCTTCCAGATAGCGCAGAATGAGATAAAAAGTATTGCAGAAGAATTAACAAACTTTAGAGCCTTATTCAATGTTATCCCTCCTCCATTTTGCAAATCAGACAAACCTAGAAAAAAAGTTTGACAGTCTTAACGTCTTGATTGTTAGATAACAGCAGGCATCCTGCATTCAACAGATAAGTTGTGGGGCAAAATTATCTACAGTTGTACTCTGTGAAGTTCACCAATTCTTTGGGAAGTTAGATCTCAAAGAGAAAAAAGCCGTATGTGTCTGCATATGAATCTTGATACCTCACCTTTAACCACATTTAAGTCTCTCAGACTTAATTTGTGTGAGTTGTCTGTGGTTTTCCGGTGACTTAGTGTCTGTGTGTGTCTGCGTGTGCGTGTGTTCTCGGTGTTCTTTATCTTGTGTGCGGCATGATGGCGGGTTACTCGTGGGATCGAACCAGTAGAGCGTGGATTTAGGGCTGGCGGCGTTCCCTCTTGGTGAGCAGGTAACACTGGATGGTCCGCAGCCGATCTTTGGCGGGGGCGAACTCCGGCTGCAGCTTCAACGTGGACTCATACCAGCGCATGGCCTTCTCGAACTCCTCCTGCCATCGCATTGAAAAAAATTAAGAAATAAATAACAGAACAGCCGCGTCACCGTGAGGACACATGACCACTACTACTGCTCTTGCGGAACTGAGGAGTGAATGGTGTCACTACAAGGGAACATATAACAACCAAATTTTACATAAAATTTGACTGTAGCCATTACCATTGCTATGTAGACATTAGCGAGGGTGAAGTGGTTCACAACAAAGTGCGGGGCGATTTCTACTGCCATGCGAGCAACTGTGAGGGCATCCTCCCACAGCCGAGCATTCTGGAAGATGTTGGCCAGACTAATAAGAGGCACATCCTGTTTAACAAATTCAGGAGAAAAAAAGAAGGAATACTGATTATTTTTTTTCCACATTTAAAAAAAATCCTTTATTCAACAGCTGATGTCTGACTTGCCTTCATGTGATGGGGGGCGTAGTTGAGAGCCTGTCGTAGGCAGTCGATGGCTCTCTTCCCTTGACCTTTCACCCTCCAGTACAGTGCAGCCATGCTGGATAATACCCATGAAGTCTGATTCTGCAGTTACAGGAATGGAAAAAGAAAAGGGAAAAATATGCACAACTGAAATTTAATTGGTTGAGTGCTAATAGTATTGTAAGTACATGTTAAAACAGCTGTGTGTTACTTCTAATAAATCATGCAAAGAAATGTCACCCTCTTCAAATAATTATTTCTTTCCTGCAGACCTGCAATATTTTGTCTTTATTTCAATTTACCCCAAAATAGTAAAGAAAAAAAACAAACAAACAAAAACAAAATGCTTGTATCTTCACATTTTAGAAAATCAATTAAATATGAATGCTGGGCTGCAATTAGGACAACAAACCACAAGATCAGGGTTGGGATGGCTGACGTGTTAGCAGCCAGGATATTGAGCAGACTTCGGTGCCTCTCAAAAGCTGTTGAAAAGGCATTTAAAAGTTTGAATGTCTACTCCCATCCTTATTTCTTAGCATTTTACTCCTTTTGTTTGTGGGGAAAAAAAATATATCAGTCTTTAATGTCTACGATTGTTTGGTTTCCTGAAATAATTACACCCCATATTTGGAGGAAATGAAGAGTGATGAGGAGTTAATTTATACAGCTAAGACAAGACAAATTGAAAGTTGGCTCATGAGCAAATTTTATGCAACTGAATAAATTTTGTATAATGTGTTATGACACCATTTCAAATTGAACATAAGCATCACTAATCTAATAGTAGATAACTATGGCAGGGTAATGCAGTATTCTCAGAAGCATCACAGGTACAGAAAATTTGATCTCGACTCAACCAAGAAAATTCTCAGCCAAGATTGTTGATATACGAAACTTCTTTGAAACTTCTTTGTAATAGCTGTCAAAACATGAATCGTTTTATTGCAAACATTTCTACCAAACTGGTACCACCAGAGAGCCCTCACCTTCTCCAGTACTTTGGCAATCCGTGTGCCCACTTGCTCAAAGGACTGAGGGGAGAACTTGTCTTTGCCGAGGTTCTGCAGGACCTGCGGGTGAGTACGAGAGGAGACATATGTGAGACTGTTAACTCAGACTGTTAGACTTCCTCAAGCTGCTAATAGGTGACGGAAAGTCAAGTACACAGGTGACCTAAATTTCGTCATCTGGGGGCGCAGGCGAGGCTCTTTGAGGACGTCAGGGCTCCCTCCGCCTCGCGGTGACCCACTACGCTACAAGGATAACATCTGTGCATGGTCTGCCCCGAGCCGACGCCAAGCCGACTAAAAAGTACTATAACAAGAACAACTTCACAAGAGTATAACTGAGGCTTAAGAAGTGTTGATTATTTAATAAAAGTCTTGATATCAATTATGTCATTTTTTTATACAGAGTCTAAAAATAATTTTCCAATTTTCCACCTGACCCTGAGCAAGCATTACCTACACCTGTTGCATGTTCTTTAAACCAACCTATGACTGTCTTGGCCATTAGACCGTGGTTTTGTAAGTTCTTACATTAGCTACTAGACCTGCTCAGCACAAGTTCTCATTGCCCCTGAAATCTGAATTCTTTACATTAAGCTTGAATATATACATGGAAGTACTTCTGCGGAATTGAAGAGAACATTGGATGCGTTCAGTATTTCCATATTAGTTCTGATCGCTAATCAACTTCCTGTATCTTCCAATCTGTTTATAATTGTAGTGATAGAGATAACAACATCTTTATAAGAGGAAGCTGACGCATGTTAAATTCCTCTAATCTACGGCTTCTGCCTCAGCCCACCTCACGCAGCTGACTCTCTCCAGTGTAGTGGATGGCGGCACGATTGGCCACCCCTGCCAGGTGGTCGAGGGTGTGCATACTGGCGGCCAGGTTGGCGTTGCATAAAGGCTCGGCGGCCGGCTCCTGCAGTGGAGTGGCAAAGTCTATGTGCTCTGTGATGCTGAAGAGAGACAATGAAGGGAAAATATGAAATTAAGCATAAAAAGACTAAAAACTGAATTTTACTTATTAATTTTATTTTACTTTACTGAATTTTAGTTGCTGATTTGCTGTGATGCAAGAATGTCAGTGAAGCAGATGTTCTTTTTTTCCGTTTTTTAAACTATGTTTGTGCGGATTTATTATTATATGTTGCCTGCTGCTGCAGCTCAAACTGCTGTGAGCTGGAATGAGCCAGAAACATGTAACTTGGCCCAATATCTGGAAATGATTTGCAAGCGCTTCCCAAGAAACGTGACCCCAATTGGCCAGATGGCGGCGCTGTAATTAAGGCCCTGAAACGCAAGTTTGGAAATAAACAGCTGAGCATTGTGATAGTACCTTTCACTGCAGTACCTCTTTTTCATTTCATTAACTGCAGTCAAAGTATTTACTTTTGCTAATTCTTTCTGGAGGGAAATTAATAAACGACCCTAAATTAGACCCCCCCCCAGTGAGTTCGCCAATGTATTAACTATATGGTTGACAAGACGTGATATGCTATATGGACACTGTTGAATTTAGATATTTTTTTTCTGCACAAAGATGATGAAACAAGTGTCTGATGGGTCTCAGTCCTTCTTTAAAAACAGAATGAAACTCGCTGAAGTGACGCTGCTCGTCTTTGTTGAGCCTGAAACCTGCTCATTGCTGCTTGTGGAAAATTTGCACTTGTGGCTTTACCCCCCCCCCTTTTAATTTCTTGCTCCTTTTTTAAATTTCTAAACACTCAATAGGTATTTCACAAAAAACCTCAAAACAAACCCCTCCACATGTTTCTAAGGTATCTTAAAAACTTAGTGGATATTATTTTTCAAACCCATTAATCAGAGTGGTCACTTACAAAGGTGTACATGGTCTATATTTTAGCATCTACTAAAATCACAGCGATATAATAAGATACATGAATCCTCTTTAAAATTCTTTGGAACTGACTCAGTTGAACGCAACACGAGATAAAAATGAGACAACGATAAGGACAGTGAGAGTCTTACTCGATGTTCTTGGCAGACACAGCCAACCAGGTACTGGCAACAGTGGTGAGGTCAACCCTCCGAGTTCGCTGGCACTCCTCTGGCCCCGGCCAGCCAAGACTTGTGTAGTCCCTCCAGCGACCTGCCCAGAAACACAATAACCACAACAACATCTCTCTCAGTTGGGGGAAGTCCAGTGACTCGGTGCTTATTCTGTGTAAAACATTGTCAGGCTGGGCGTTATATCGATATCTTTTCGAACAAGATATATGATGAGACAACACTGTTTATATTGATATAGTTTGATGTTGCATTACACAGCCCGTTTCTTCTGTAGGGCCATGCCAGTGTTTGCATCTCTCCTCTCTCACACGGTCGGCGCAGGCCCGTGCCCCCTTACCTCTGCATCTGCAAGCAAAACCCCGCCCCACTTTCCCACTCTCTCATAAGTTCTCCCACGACATGGAAGGAGCCACGGCGCCGAGCCACACTGTCGGACATGATCGTAATTGTGCTTTATTTTAATCAGTCTGTTACTTTTGTTGAAAACAACTGAGGGAGCATTCTCAGAGGTGGCAGCATTTCTCAACATAAGCTCTACATAGGCGGCATGTCCAGATAGAATAAAGCCCACCCAGGGAGATGAAACTACTCGGTTGTAACCCAAACGCCTTATTTCACTCTTTTCAAACCAACTCTTTCCACACCTGTCTGAGTTGCGCTGGCCTACCTGAGTGTGGACTAGAAGCTTCTCCATGTACAACCACCTAGCTAGCGTCTACCGATAGCCTGCATGTGACACCTATAGCAAAACATCTGTAAATTGTAGTTCCAGAAAACTAACTCTCTCTCCCCCTCAAAACCAATTGAGTCTCTGCATGCATATCGGTCACGGGCCACACCACACACCACCACCCAGCTCTAAAAACATAGCCGTTTGTGGTACCTGAGGGGCCAGGTGACGGGATAGTTGGCCCGCTGATCTCCAAGACAGAGTGTCCCCCAGGCATCGATTCCCCGTTCTGGCTGTCATCAGAGCTCGCAACGCTCTCTGTCCCATCCACCTTAGCCTTCCTGACCCGCTTCACTTGGAAGGTTATCTGATGAACAACAACAAAAGGCACCCAGTCCTATCAGTTCCACACATGTCTGCAGGAGTCTGGTGACTGTTAATCAAACCTTAACTCTGTTGTCATAAAAGTGAGCTCACACACTTACCCACTCTGCTCCCTCATCATCCTCACAGTTTCCGAAGCAGGGCCCACCACCCGCACGAGCACCCATGACACGGTCATTCTTCAGAACCCGGATACCCCGTAAGTCCCCTCGTTTGCCTCCGACATCCAGCGCTCCCTCGAAGGCTCCCATCAGATCCTCCTTCAGCTGCCACTCCTCCTCCCCTTCCACTCCTCCGCCTCCAAACGGGGTGGCTATTTTGGTTCCTGCAGCAGAGGGAGAAGCCTGGTGCTGTCCAGCTGCCTCGCCTGACCCATTACTGTCCAAGATAAGCTCTAAAAACAAATGAAAGATTTTAATTACAGTGTTGTTGAGCTACAGGGGGAATTACCAAATGAAGCAGGACAGAAACACTATTTGGAGATTCATAAATATTTTTGCGGGGCAGCAAATTAGGTCGAGTTGCACATGACGCAGACGTGGTCTAATTCTCAGTGACATTTCGTAGTGCAAATTAGTGCCACATGTAGAACTACGCTAAACCCAACGTCCATTTCTGAATGACTTAATCGGAACCAACACTCTTTGCAACAGTGGTATGGAAAGATTTTCTGGATGTTTCATATTATCATTGTCATATTCTTACTCTCAAAAAGCAAGGAGTCCTCCACTGAAGAAATGGCCGGAGCATCCTGCTTCTCTTCGCTGCCCTCCCACTCCTCCAGCTGTATACCAAGGTCCTCCTCAGCCATGCAGGCTGCACCCTCTGGATCAAAGCAGGTCAAAGGAAAATCATCAATCCAAATCTTTCTGTGATAGTAGACCTGGATCAGACATTTACTGAGTGCCACTGGCAACAATTGTATTCATAATCAACCAACAAAACCTGACAAAAAGATGTAAAGCATGTGACAAACACACCAGTGTATATACTGGTATATCTAAGTAATGGACATTAGTGAAATAGTAAGTTTGGAATAAAAGAAATACTCAGGGACTTGAACAATTATTGCTCTCTTGTTTGTGGAATGATATGACCATTTTATTACAGACAAGTTATAAAGGCAGGTAGATAGTTACTTTACCAAACAAATTAGTATATTAGTTTTTTTAAATTATTTAATTCATTTTTGCTGAAGTGTTACCAGTCCTACATGCCTGAAGCTATAAACAGGGGTTCCGGAGATAAAATGTTAAGCATGTTGAGGAGATGGATGCTATAACTTTTGGTGATGATGTCTGTCATGGTTGATTTATATGATTTTTTTTTCACGTTTTTCAATGAGAAATAAGCAAAATATGATTAAAAAAAAAAAAAAAAGCTAAAATATCTCAAACACTATGAAGGCTACAAGAATGAAACTTGGTGACCCACATTCACATAAACCAGTGCTTCATATACTCAAAAATAGTGGCAACAGTGCCACCATGTGGGTAGAAATGGGCTAGCTATTATTACAAAATGTCTATGCTAGTATCTCAACAACTACTATGGATTCAGTGGATGATTCTGAAAAAAAACAAAAAAAAACGAAAACCTTTATACAGCTACGCCCATTTGCACCATTAAAATGCTTCTGCCATTTTAAAATTTTTACTAGACATACTTTTGACTCCCTGTCCTTACATCCTCCACCAAACCTTGTACAAATACAATATGCTTGATTTGAAATAGCATGGATCATTTTTTTCCATGTTTGAATCACAAACTTCTGTGGGTGTGGTCAAATCAATTCAATCTTCTCCAACTCCTGAGAGCTTTATCCAACTGGAAACAAATCTGGCTCAAGTCTAAAGACTGAGACCACGAATAAGACTGTCAAGTTTCATTCAGTTTAACCACTTTGGGGCGCTACAGTGATAAAAACGAGCATTGCCTTCCCCAGATAGAGATGATTAGGACCAGGATTCCATTTTAAAAAGGTCAGCCACTACTAGGCCATATTAGCTTGTGAACAGCTTGTTTATCTTTTATAATTAATGAACTATTAATTTTTTAATGAGGAAAGCTTAAAATTACTACAATCACAAAAACTGTACTGGACTGAAACTTGGCAGACAGCAGGCCTGTGGTGAAATGTTTGAAACCTTCAAAAATTGATGTGATATCACCAGTTTCCCTTATCAATCTGTGACTAAAAAAAGATTATGAATCTATGTATGAAAGTTCATTTTTCCACCACTATGAAAAAAGATAGCCCACTTAATTAACATTTATTTGACTGTAGCATTGTGGCTAAAAGGATCAAACATGAGAGGAACTGCAACCACCATAGAATTTAATGAGAAATTTTTGTATTTTTTTATTTTTTTGTGTATATCTAAACTTTTGCCCCAACTTAAGGTGGGTATACATTTTACAAGTGCTTCTGTGGCCTCAGCAATATTTAGCTCTGGAGAATAAAATATAGACCCTTCTAAATTTGGCATCAGCTATTTTTGCAGCTTAAATTATTGAGTGGCAAAATTTCTCCACTTCAAAGCACTTTTCTCTTCACTCCCACTGATATGAATAAAGAAGCAGTTGCAGTCTCTGTTCATATTGGAATCACAACATACAACTTGTTCCTCATAACCACTCTTGCGGCTTCAAGGGACAACATGGGGGTTTTTGAGTGTAAGGCCCACAGGTCTATGGTAGAGTCATGCAATACAGAAAAGAATATTGAACTCCAAGGAGGTTTGTTTGTTCGTTTTTCAGAACTGGAGACTCCTCTCGGTTTAGAGGTGAAACGTCTTCAAGCTCTACAACCGAGTCTTGATTCTTCGTGGATAACTATGACCTGGATGACTGAGAATCTTCAGAGAGCTAGGTTTGTTCTTTTTTTTTCTTGTGTTCAGGTTTATGTGAAAAAAATCAAAACCGATTTGCCCCAAAAGGTGGAGAGATGGGGCATGGTCGGAGGAACCCGTTAAATTTAGGTGCAGATCTGATTTAAAGAGGAGATCAAGGAATTTTTCTTAATCGTTTTCCTTACTCTAGAACATTTGGGCCGACGTCGTGCCACTCTGTTTGTAAGCTGTAAAAAAATGCTTTGTAAAACTACTTTTTAAAATCATAGCAATAATTTAGACTGACCAGCTGTGATTTCCAGATTTGTACAAACATTCTTTTATTGAATGTTATTCTAAAAAATTAAGCAATGTTTTAGACAAAGTAAAACTAAAATACAAATTTACAAACAAACTGACAGGTTCAACTTAAGTGGCATTATTACGTATAAATGTGTTATGACACATCGAAATCATCAAAGCAACAAGCCAATATTCAGGACATTATGACCATTATATGTAAACTGTTTGTAATATAGGGCAAATACGGGACAGGGAATTTATTTCCTAGATCCATCCATCTGTCCTGTGCAGAGCCCAGGTTTTAATGAAACTTCAGGGAACAATTCTCATCACCACACTGTCTCTGCATTTTTGTTAAATTTGACAACAATGATGCTTAGTTTTAAGAAACCCACTATTTCTTGAGGTTCTGTCACTGCTTTAACACAGTACAATTTAGCAATTTTTAGACATAAAAAAAAAGACACAATACATAGCTTTTAACATGCAAAGCCCTCTTTGAAAATATCTCACTTGATCTTGTTGCAACTCCAAAGTGTCTTCAAATCCCTAAAATTTCTCCCAGATCACTGCAGATATGGATCTATACTTCAGAAAAAAAGGCATATACCCTTAAAAGTCAGGGTATATGCCTTTTAAAAGTAGTAAATCCAAGGGATAATGTCCATTATACTTCAGCGATAATGTAAAATATACCTGTGTGTGTGTTTGAGTGACTCACGTGAGCAGGGCTGCCGGTGAGAAAGGTTGTAAAGGAAAGGATAGAACTGCAGACACCGCAGCAGAGGGAGGCTGCTGCGACACTGCTCGCAGCCGGCAAAGGATGAGAAGGAAGAGGAGGAGGAGAGGGCCGTCACCAGGATGTGGCGGAACAAGGCCAGGGCACCTGTCACATTGCCCTGGGCCAGGTTCACACTCACCAGGCTGAGCAGACTGTGAGGCTGAAGACAACAACAACAACAAAAAACAGAAAACAAAGGAACATCAGCTGACGGAAAACATATGCTAAAATTGACACTCAGCTTTTGCATATATTTATACATCCTACAGAGATATAGGGACAAAACAACATATATGAATTTTTTTCTAAAACTGCAAGAGCATTTTTGAAGTTTATGGCGACTGAGTTAGAATCATAAATGAATGCCTTGTTGCAGTTCCCCACCAGGGCTTACCAGCTCCAGTTCTTACAGAATTATCTACCCGTGGTTCCTGGATTGGTGTATCATCAACATGATTTAACTTGATTTAACAACACTTTGGAAATATCCCCTATCGATTTTGTCAAATTCTGCCTCTTGCAGATTGCGCACATCTTTCGGCCACACGCTTATGCATTAAATCTTCCCAAGCTACTCTTTTGGGTTAAAATGTGAACAATCTGCAGCCCACTGGAGAGCACTACATTCATGTTCTTTGGAATCAACGTGACATGATGAGTGCTCAATGTACCGCTGGACACTGTTTGACAGAGAGTTCAGGGCGAGGCCATTACGAGACACACTTAGTCAGCATTGTTCGCATGAGGTGACGTATTGTTCAAGTGGTATTAAAGGAAGGGCATCTTCTGTGCGGTTGGTGATGAGTTTTGACAAAGTACATTTTGTTCCTGACGCATGTCAAATATAGGGTTGCATAACTACTACTTGCATAACCTTGTAGAATGAAAAAACAAACTGATCTAACAATTCTGTTTTATTAACATTTAAGCCTCCCTTAACACACAGATCCACAATCAATATGGTAGTAAAAGTGTGGTGTAAATGTAGAATTGGAAAGGTTTTTTGCTAATCTGATGAATAAGAATCTATTTATACAAAAACATATAGCACAAGCATAAGAAGGCTACTGTGATCATGGGGTTTTACTGATGCTGGTACTCTGACGTAATGATATAAGTAAGGAGTGCTGTATGTCACAAAAAGCAACAGACATATGACTAACTGTCTGAAAGACCTGCTTATTTCGTGGCCAAAATTATAAAGTATGGTTAACACGGCGTATGCGTGAAATTCCAAGCTGGTAAACCCAAAGTGCCTTTACCTCTGACGCATTAAGTGCCAATGCCTGCTCCAGCAGTGTTTGTGCGTGGGTGGTCAGGCCATGGTGTAACAGCAGGTTAGCGGCGTTGGTGAGGGGCAAGTGGCGGTGGGCAGGTGGGGCCGAGCTCAACGCTTGGCGCAGGCACTGTAGGGCACGGCTGCCATTGCCTTTGGCCCGCCAAAACAGAGCTGCCTCATTGTAGACCTGCCAGCGGGGGACAGTGGCCTATATATACATGAACAAACTTCTGTTAGCTCTGAGAGTGATTTGAGAATGGGTTGAACTGCGAGAACTTTAAAGTGGATTGGGCGATTCACGATCAAAACTTTCAAGCCTTATACACTAGGAAGTGAGAAGTGAGTGAGGAGCCCTTACTTGTTTAACAGCCTGAGCTACTTTGGAGCCAATTTGCTCCAGCGTCCAACCACCACTGCGTAACTGCAGTATCTGTAATGACACAAAGCGATATTCATGACTGGATGCTCCTCTATGCAGTTCCATTTATCATAGAAAACACTCACACACATAGACGTGCAAAGTGAAGACACAGCAATGTTGTAAAGATACTGCACACGGTTATGTATCTGTCTCAATCATTTACCTGTTCAACCCCACTGCCCCACCCACCCACCCACACAAAGTAAATCATCAGGGTGACAGGTACCTGGGCGGCAAAGGGATCTGGCAGCTCCTTTTCCTCCAGCGGCCAGTCAAGCGAGGCTGGCAGGATGGCTGGAAATGGCTGGGGGATGGGACCACAGTCTGGCAGAACTACTGTCTGAGGAGGACTGCTCTTCCCATAGAGGAGAGTTGCCACTGGGCTAAAAAAATACATAATTAGATATATTTCAGTCACAAGTCATTTCTGTGTGGTAAATTTGAGGTAGAAATCTGGAGGAACAAGCTCACTCTTTTCTCACATAGCTTTAAAATCGGTATCCTTTGCTTTGATGTGTGGTGTAGTTTTGAAGATCATTCCGAGGAACTTCTAACTCAATTGGTACGCGTGAAATACTCCCATTCTGTATTGCGCACTGACCTGAGGGCCTGTGTCTCAGGCGGAAGGTAGTAGGTTGGGAGCAGGTGAGCAGGGGGGACACTTGGGTACTCTTGGGCACAGTCAGTCCTCTGAGGCCACAACATCTTCTGTACGTCCTAAAGCAAAAACATGTTTTCAGCCACCTCTTGATCTCCAAAACATTACCATGGCCTATTATAAGCATTATCAAGAGTAAAGGAGTAAGCCAGACAACAATTTCAGACATATTTATTCGTCTCTTCAGGAATTCGCAATAGTTAAATCAAAATTTCGACGAATCAAATTTTTTCAAGGTAACTTTTTGTTTTAAAAAAAAGTTTCACTCTCCTTACATTAATATGCAGGCTCATGTGATCCAGCAATTTCTCTACAGTTGCATTACCTTGCTTGAAAGGTCGGATTTGGTCTCTGAATTTTGCTGAATGTACATTAGAATTGCAGAGGTTTCTATTTATTCATTAATTTCTGTATCAATTTGCTTTGAGCACTCCACAGTCAAGGAGTTGACCTGTAAAAACATGAATCTGCAGTTCTCTTGCCTGCGTGTAATCCTGACGGCTGCCCCAGAGGGCGGCAGCAGGGTCTTGGTCTCCGGACACAGAGGGATAGAGCTGTGGGCTGGCTGCTGTCTGGTTCGAATTGCGCTCCGATACAAGCGCCACGCTGGATGCCACCGACATCTCCTCTCCAAACTATGAAAAAGAAGAAAAACCGAGGAAGAGAAACTAGCAAAAGATTTTCCCTGGTAATGTGTGGAAAACACTTTTTATTTACTTCCACTGAAATTTATCCACTGAATGCTGTACCAGACAACATGTCCTTTTTGTAATGAAACAACAGTGCATTGTAGTTTAATTCTCTCTGGAGGGAAAGTCCTGGGCTAATAATCACCTACTTCTTAAAAATTTCCCCCATTGTAATTTTTCAAAGACTCACTTGGACATAGTGGACATGTTCAAATAGATCCCCCCGGTGATAGCGCACAGGCAGGTCAAAGGGGCAGTAGAGGCTGCGCTGCTGCTGACCTAGCCGACACATCTGGTGATTCCCTGGAACAGGCATGAAACACAATATTCAGGTCGACTGAACTGTGAGAATACACTACTTGCACACCTCATGATTGTGCTACGGGGTGCGAGTCGTGCCCCCTTCTAGTTGCTGCGCATGGCATCCTACCCAGTTGGGCTTCCTTGGCCATCTGGGTCTCGTGGATAATGTTGCGCAGGATCTGCTCCTCCTGCAACAGCTTGTGTTTGCCCAGCGCCTCCTGCTGGCGAAGGTAGTGGTCATGCTGCTTCTGGTACTCCTTCAGCTCATTCAGCGTCCGCTGCAGGGATCTACAGGAGAGTGGGCAGAAATACAGGGCGGGTTATCAGCAAAAAAGATCCACTACAGACATGAACATAGCGCTGGCTCTCTGCCAGCTCTGGGTACTATTCTTACACTTTACACATTGAGTGTATTTCCACTTTATTGTTATCATTAAAAAAAAAAAAAACAAAAACAACACATACTGAATGATACATCACATTTTCCTTGTAAGCCACTGTAGGGTGAAATCCCAGACCAACCAATCATAAAAAAAATAAACAAAAAAATATCGTGGACAGCCTCAGATGCTATAACCTGTTCTCAAGCTTACAAGCCCATTTGTAAAGAATAGTTTATGATCATTAATATAATATTTTTAAAACTGAACAGTAACAAGAAAGCGAAAAGAGGAGAAGCAATTATTAGAATGCCTACTCAAACTATCAGATTAACAGTATGTTGTTTGATCCCGGGTTAAGGTGTCTATCATTTGTGTCTCTCATTTTGCTGCATGTCAGCTTGTGTATATGAGTGCTTGCCTTACCTGTGCTGGGCTTCCAGACGCTGCTCAAGCTTCTGCTGACAGAGCACAGCGTGCTTCCTCCTCAGGGCCTGCTCAAAGCCCGGCTGGGCCTGCAGTGCCTGCTCGTAACACAGGACTGAGTGGTTGTATTCCCCAAGCATCTGGTCACACAGTGATTGAGAGGGAGACATGCAGACCAGGGAAATGGCAGAGGTCAAACACTGCTTTGTTTCATGTAGAAATCCCACTAGAATAAAAATAAAATGACTAAAAACAGTCTAAAAATGTTAACAGTACTACACACTGGTATAAAGCTCTGGGGACCCCAGACATAACCATTATACTGTATAAATATGAGTTTGGTAAAACGCTGGTGATTTAATTTAGTCCTTTAACAAATTTAACAATGTTTTGGGGGGTCTTCGCTGTTAATACACTGTACCTTTATATTCAGAAAACAGTATGTAATGACCAGTCAGAAAACAAATTGCCAAGAGCTGAATTCTTTCTTGTTTGTCTTTTGATGGGAACCCTGAAACTCAACGCTACTGTCTCAATAGTAGGAATAAAAAAAAAAGAAAAAAAGAAATACGAATAATAAAAAAAATGGTAAGGAGAGGTTTGGCAGCATAAATAGGGAACCTGAAGCATTTTCTACATATGCTCTAATATATACAATAACTATAATAATTCAATTGGTAATTTTACTTTCAAATTGCTTTCCACGGCAGACCAACAGAGACTGTAAACTATTCTGTTTTGCACACATAGAAAGACACACCTTACTGAGAAAGAAGTCTCAAGCTTATGCAAGTTGATTTTTGGAGTGAGCAGACAAATTAAAGGAACAACAGCTGTGATAGTGTGGCGACGACCATTTGATTAACCAGTCGGTAGGTCTGTGGTTTATACACACGACCCTCTACCACAGTGGAATGGTTTCTCTTACGGCATAAATGTTGCCTAAGGTGTAGTGACTGGTGAAGAGATCTGAGGTGAGGTCCAGGGCAGCGTGGGCGAGAATAGCTGCATCTGCTGAGAAATGGGCGCGGTGCAGG
Source organism: Istiophorus platypterus (assembly GCA_016859345.1). Classification (NCBI taxonomy): domain Eukaryota; kingdom Metazoa; phylum Chordata; class Actinopteri; order Istiophoriformes; family Istiophoridae; genus Istiophorus; species Istiophorus platypterus. The sequence goes on from CM029118.1 coordinate 5,565,630, forward strand.
ATGTTGGCCATATTGACCAGAGCCACATCCTTGTGCTGCCTACAACACACACACACACAAAAAAACACACATAGCATGGGAATGTGAACGCCTATGAGCAGCCTCAGATAATGTAGTACAGTATACTAGTGCAGCCTGATTACCTTGGGGAGAAATGCAGAGCACGCACCACACAGTCCACAGCCCTCTGAGGCTCGTTCTTCATACGCCAGTAAAATGACGCCATGTTGTACAGCACCCATGACGATGAATTCTGGAAAACACAATCATAAAAGAAATGCGCACATACAATTCAAAAAGAAAAACAAACAAATAAAAAAAAAACTTCACAGGACAAATATGTGTGTTTTTTTCCTCCTACACACCTCCATTATTTTGTCCAAAAGCTACAAACGGGAAGTAGTTTAGTAAGGCAAAGTTGTACGGGGAGACCTTACCCTCAGTAGACCTTGATGAATGCGGTGGCCCACCTCATCAACGCTTTGGCCAAGCTTATGAGACAGTGAATTAAAAATGGGATCCTCCTTGGAGAGAAGCGGGGAGGTCAAGTTTGCCCTCTCCTGTACACCCTTGAATGGATAAATGGGAAGATTCAATTGCTTGGAATATTACCATGTTGTCTGACAAACACAAAGGCTACAGCTCTCTTTTTCAATTAATAAGCAGTGCACAAATGACCCCAACTGGAAGCAAGGCCAACTGAAATTCTTACGTGTTTTACAACTACATACACAACATACCAGTTTCCGAGGAACGCACACTTGACATGTCTCTGCAGCTATATACAAATACTTATGATGGTGATATGCTGGTGAAAAGCCATTTGAATAACCAGATGAAGCAAAATGTCACAAATATAAACTGTATTCATTGGTATTAGCCCACAAAAATAACACTGCCTTTTGCTCTTTATGCCAAGGGCCTCACTTATAAAATTTTGTTGGACTTGAACCCAACCTTGAAATAAAACATGGTGTTGTTGAACTCTGAAGACAGATATTACAAAGATTTTTATTCTAAAAGGGTCAGAGAACAGAAATGTCTTGAAATCTGATAGGAAGAGAAATGTACTTTTGCATATCATGCAAACAATGCTGTTGATAAACTTTCACCAAAGCTTGTTTTTTTGTACAACTATAAAACCTGCTTCCCTCTGAACTGTAACAAGAGGAATCGCTGTAACAGTTTTCTTCTTTGTTCTGGATTTCTGGGATGTCATTTTTGAACATGCAGCTGTCCCCACTATAAGCCTTTAGACTGCATTAAACAGTAGACTCCTAGGGTCAATACCAAAGATAATCACATTACATTTTGCTTGATAAGGTTGGCTGGGCTTCCTTGAATGAGAAACTGAATAGCCTTTGGGATTCATATATTTGCTAAGTATTTGCCAGTTTGCGCTCTGGAACTCTGGTCCATGCTTAACTTGCTCTGCTGACTAGAGGATGCTCTAATAATCCTGTGCCAGAACTGATCTAGATCAGACTGCTTTTGCTGTTTGTGCACTTATATTCATAATTCAAGACCATTCTTGATATTCATACCATATCTGCCAATGACTGCTTTAACTTTAACTAATACAGTCATATAATATTATCCTCTACATGTGTCTGTTCTTCCATCCCTTAAAATTTTTTTCCAGTGAAAGCGTAAACAGGGCATTGCTGTAAAAAAAACAATGTGAGCTCTGCTCAACTAACAGGATGCTCCAGTCCGATGGATAATACTTGTTTAAATCTTATTTAAACATCACCTGCTATGTTAAGCACCTGTGACAAAGGACTTTAAAAATTAACATACATGTGAGAGAGGAGAGTAATTTTACAAATGATAGAATATCAATTCTAACAAAATATTCACTGGGTGATGAGATCAGCTTAGATACTTTTTTCAAAACTGAGTATTTACATCTTGCTCAATTTTGGAAATTTTGACTTCCACTTACCCTGAGATGCTGGAACGCATGGATACTATAAGGTAGTTCGAACACTTTCGCACAGTCAGGCTTTTCCAGATCTGGGGGCAAAGCTGACCGGGAATCCACATAGTCTTCAGGACTACATGGAGGAGAGTTAGGGAAAAAAAAAAAAAAAAAATCAATTTGAGATGACAAGTTCATAATCATAATTAAGAGTCACTAGACACACAATACCTCCATGATTTGGCAATGCGAGAATTAAAATGTTCCCCTTTAAATTTACAGTGTAAAGATAAGAATAAGAACATTGGTAATGATGCGTTTCATTGACAAGAGCTTACCTGATGTCTTTGCCCTCCAGTGAGATATAAGTGCCATCATACAGGTCCAGGTCCCCCAGGGGTACCTTGGCCATGATGCAGTCTGCATCCTCTTTGTAGTGTCTTTGCTCTAGCCCCGTGTCTCTGTCCTCGTTCTCCTCAATGTGAATTTTCTGTGCCACGAGTTGCTTCTGTTCAACAACAAGGACAGTGAATCTGTGAGGACATGTATGCACAGAATAAACTCTATTGTTGGTGAGATTGAACCGAATGACCAGAATGAAATGTCACAGAGGGAAAAAAAAACAACAACTTTGACAACATCCTTGCACATGAACACTGACAAAATAAAAAAAAAAAACCCTGCACACACACCTCCAGCTTCTTGAGGTAGTTAACACGAGTCTCTTGCCTCATGAAGATCACAACGTCATGTGGATGCTTCAGATTCAAAGGTGAGTCAACCTTAAAAAGAACAGTGCTTTAAGGACTGTCATACAGTGAGCATGTGCATTACAGTCGCATTGAGTGCAAAGCATATTCCACAAGCGGACCAATCGAATATGACATGACTGTACATTCAAGTCATTTTGAGACATGTTATAAATAAGCTAGCCAACTTCGATCTTTGATTGCTGATGAGCAAACTCAGCTTATTAGAGCCCCCGATGTATGTCACATAAACATCAACACGGTCTTTTCTCTCTAGATTAAGGTGGCGACCTTATGGCAGTAGGCACCGACCAACATTACCTCGCAGACCGGAATATTTATGAGCGACATCCATCGCAGACGTTGACACGGGCCTGGGATACTGTGGTCAACTTGACCTCGAACACCTAATGATAACGTCAGTTCTAAAAGGTAGCTGGTCCGAGCTAACTGACTCAGCCCAGACACGGCGACCCTTTAATGCCGCCTCCTCGGGGTACGTAAGGTCGCCGAAGCCGACAAAAGCGAGCCTCGCCGGGTTAAGATGAACCGAGCAAATAAACCCCACATGACAGAGCGGCAACTGTTGACGCTAACAAAAATAGTTAGCCGCACAAGCTAGCCGCCTGACGTACGCGCTAGCGGGGCAGGGAGCTGGCTAACAACTGGCTTACTTGCTGTTGAATCTTCCCATCCTCCGTGACGACCCAGTGGGTCGTGGCCCCTCCGGAGTCCACCATGAGCACGCAAAGGAGGACGAAGAGCTTCCCCTGAAACGATGTCTTTCGCGAAGAGCCGACGCGACAGGGCAACATCTCGGGACAGAATTTCCCGAGGTCCGCCATCTTTCTGTCTCCTTTGGCTCTGTGGCGGCGGCCTCCGGCCGCTAGGCGGCGCCGCTCAGCACCGCGCCGCGGCCGAAGGGGGAAATAGACGCGACGCGACCGGTTATCTTTGATGACGTTTGGAAAAAAAACAGGAAACGCTTTGGAAACGAAAAGTATGAGAAGTTTTCACGTCAAAAAGGTGTTTGTGTGGCGCAAGAATAACATCTGCTTTTAGAAACCCAGTCAGTACTTTGATACTTATCCGCGCCGCGTTGTTGATGAGGACGCGTGTTTGCCGCCTACTTTTCTGGTCAGTATCTACCTTATTAATCTCTTTGGGCTAAAGTCAGGCTCGAAGTTGCAGTTCCGCATCCAGGGGTATGACTTGTCCAACAAGTGACAACATTGCCAACGCTGTTCATTAAGCGGTGCTGTCAAGACTTTGGCGCTAAAGTTTCGACACCTTCGCTGTATATTTTAAGACCTTATGTCACTGGGTGGACGGTATTCGTAATAAATGTGGTTTCTGTGCGTAAAAGCTGCAGCTATTCAGTTGTACCATGAGCTCTGGGAATTGTGTTGATAATATTTTGTGTGTTAAGTTACAAAACCTAAGATATATTTCTTCATATTAGGAGATAAATAATGATTATTCGAGGCTCAATATTGGCACGGAATCCGCCTGGTCTTGAAAAAGTCATAAAAAGCATTCTTTTCAGTCCTTTCAAAGATATTAAAAAGGTCTAATTTTTATTATAAAGGGTTTATGTTATAATGATGTAACACTTTCTCAAGCTTGCTGTAGGCATTAATGCAGGTTAGAAAATATTTCTGTTTGTGGTACAACCAGAGGCTGACTGGAAAATCCCAAGTAAGTTTGTTTCAGGCCTGTTTCTTCTACTTACCCATTGCTAATGCCTAATCCATTTTATTATCAGGAATTATTGTTATACACAGCTCCAAACTACTGACAAAAATGTCTTAAAAATATCTGTAAAAATATCTGTAAATTATTACTCTTAAAAGTCTACCTCCCTGCTGGTTTTCTTTGATATTCTTAATACTGAGGTCACACATATTAAATTGCATCCTGTCTGGTATTAAACAGGCTTTAAAAAGTCTTAGATTTAACCAGGTGAACCCTGCAGAGCCCCCTGGATTCAGGATTCAGGATTTAATACTGTATGGGCATTTAGCTAAAAAGAATCAGCTTTGTTGACCTCACATGAACCGAAAACTGAAACAGAAGAAAAACAGAAACCTCACCTCACTGAGACATAAAAGAAGTGTCAAAAAACATGAATGGTTTTATTGCTGGACTGCTCTCATGAAAAGATGAACATAGCATTGTAGAGATGATACAGTCAACAAAGAACTGATAATTTATAAAAAAAAATACAGCAAATCTCTAGTTACAGGTTCTCAGTTATGAGGATGTTTTCTGTATTTGGTTTTCTTATATGATCGAGAAAAGCCTTTTGCTTCACCTCAGACTTTGTGTTGTGATGAATGTTTTCGTTTTTTTTCTTCACCATTTTCTGACAGTTTCAAGACGAATTTGTTAATGATTTAATTCCAAAAAGGAATCCCCTAATAAAGCATTCCCATAAAAATGCTCTTGGCACCATTAACTAACTGTGATGTGCACTGTTGTGTACATACCATTACTGTATCTTATTTTAGAGAGACCTCTGGTGTTTTAAGTGTTCGGGAATATCTGGATATGTGCTGTTAAAGAACCTGGCTGCCTTAGGTCAATTGTTTTTGTCCCACTCTCCACAGATGGCCTGCTTTGAAAGCAATAAGGGGAGTTTGGAGGAGGACAGCTATGATGGAGACCTGTCTGGCTGTGCCTTGGCAATGCTGGAAAAGGAGCGGGAATCCCTTCTCAGCCCATCAGAGAGCCCTGGCACCTTCATCAGCAGCACCTCCACAAGCCTCCAGGCTGCAGCCCCGCTCCAGGGCTATGATGTGGAGTTTGACCCACCCCTGGAGAGTAAATACGAGTGCCCTATCTGCCTCATGGCTCTGAGGAATGCCATTCAAACACCCTGTGGTCACCGTTTCTGCAAGAACTGCATTGAGAAGTCCATTCGGTATGCATCTGTCCAGCTCTCTAAATATGACTAAAGACTAACTCAGGTTTATGGTGCATTCGTTAAGACTGGCTCCATGGCACATTCTTGATGAACTGGTAATTCTTCATTAGCAACATAACAATGTGTCAAATTTCTGAGTACCATTAAGAAATAAATGTCTCTGCATGAGTATTTTTCACTGACACTGGCCTTCCTGTTCAAATATAAAGCACTTAGCAGAAACTGATAATTTTAATGCTCAGCCTGAACAATTGCTGTTCTTCCTCTTGCAAAACAGTGATACAGGCCAGAGATGTCCTGTGGATAATGCAGTGCTGTCAGAAGATCAGCTGTTTCCTGACAACTTTGCCAAACGGGAGATTCTATCGCTAACTGTCCGCTGCCCGAACTCTGGTTGTGCTGAGAAAATGGAGCTACGACATTTAGAGGTGAGGATTTTATGAGTGACAGCCATCTCTGATTCTGAATGCAGCAACCAAGAACATGGAAACCAGAAACTTTAGTTCAGAGGCCAGTATTTTAAATTGACCCTGGGGTGCACAATAATTTTTAAATGATATTTAGATGACTGCAATTGCTTTAATGTGTTTTTAGTAGTCTATACACCATGAATAATCACAGAACACATAATTGTGATCTTTTATGGTTGATCCATTACTACCATTGACCATCATCCTCTGAATATAAAGAAGTCTTCAGTGGTTTGTATGCACACTGAGATTCAGAACAAGTGGGTGTTTTATGCTGGAATGTCCTCGCTTATGTGTGGATTGCACCATATTTTAAATGGTCAGTCAAGTTCTGTGGTTGTAGTTTAACAAAAGAAGAAAGTGCCTCAAAAAAACTCTAAAAGGAAACTGGTAAAACAAGTAAAATGCTTGCAGATCAGCTTGCCTCTTCTCCTGCCAACACCACTGTTTAGTTATGTTTAGTTATTATGTCAAGTTTAGTTATGACTGATGAACCTGCACATGCTGGAATGTTGATAACTCCAGTGAACCTGAAGAGATTGTTGGTGAAGGATCTTCGTAGATGCGAAGAATCTCCTGAACTCACAGCTGTGCCCTCAGGAGTAATGAGGGATTTCACTGGGTTGTCACACTATGCGTCCTTGTTTTGACATGCAAAAAAAGTGGGGGGGTGTCAAATAAAAGCTGCATCTTTCTCTGGTGTCGACAATTGTTATTTATGCACCACTGCTGTCCTTCTACAGAATAAACCTAAGTGCACTGTTTCAATATATATTCTCGTCTTCCTTCCAGACTCATTTGGCACTTTGTCCGTTTGCCACCGTGCCTTGCCCACAGTGCCAACAGTCTGTGAGAAAGAGCCACCTAGAGGAGCACACGACTGTTGAGTGCCAGAGGAGACCTATGTCATGTCCAGATTGTCTGGCATGCTTTGTTTATGAGGAGAAAGAGGTACTGTTGACTCTCTTATGTAACTGCTCCTCTAGCCTTTTTTTTACAGGATAGTTCTCATGGTAAAAAGAAAAAAAATTGCATAGCTGTATTTTGTATCAGTGAAGATTAGTCTCCTAAAAATCTGGTTTCGGTCGTTCCTTTCAGCTCCACGAGCAGCAGTGTCCCTTTGCCAGTGTGAAGTGCCAATACTGTGAGCTGGATCTCATCAGAGATCAGGTGAGCACCATGGTGTCTGCAGTGTTAAAAAAAAACAAAAACAAAATTCCATCTCGTCAGCCACAATATTCATAGTGAAAAAGCAGTGGATCTTTAATCATTTACGCTAATGTCTGTTGACCAGAACTTCTCTTTTATTTGAACAATGAGGAACCATTCCACATCCAGTCCCAGTGTATGTCAGGGCTGATGTGGGCACCCATGACTTCTGCAATACCAAGTGTAAACGGGGATGTTTAAATGTCTTTGTATGAAACTCTAGGAAAGACGTTCTTTCCCAGAGGGTTTATTTGTTACAGTTGTCCACAATTATACAGTAATAACTGAATCCTTGAGAACCTGATATCTATGAATATATAGGAATGAAACCAAGCTGATGATGTTTTTGTTTCAGATGGAATCTCATTGTGATACAGATTGCCCTAAAGCGCCCATCGCCTGTAATTTTAGCATCTTTGGATGTAAGGAGAGGGTAGGTGATGAAATTCAAATTTTATTGTGTTACAAACCGTCCACACAGCATTTGAGAGAAGAACCCTGGAGAACTTGGTTTTTTACACGACTGTTACTCCTTATCAGCCCCACAGACCGCATGTCACAAAGGGAAGAAATAAAAACTGCCTCCCTCTTGCAGATGCAGCGCCACAACCTGGCCCAGCACATGCAGGAGTTCACGCAGATGCATATGCGCTACATGGCCGAGTTCCTGCGGGGTCTCAGCCTCAATGGCACCACGCCCAGGTCCCTGTGGGCGCTCGGACCTTCAGTTTCCCCCGAGGATCAAGGAGCCTCAGCATCGTCTTCAGCCTCTAGCGGGCCCAGAGGGGCTGTGGGCTGCAGCACTAACTGCTCTTCATCTAAGACCAGTGAAGAGATGCAGAGGATCAGAGAGATGGACGCACGACTGGTGACGCAGGATCACCAGCTTCGGGAGCTCATCATCTTAAAAGAGACACAGGTAGGGGATTTCAGAGTGTTTTAGTGTACTAATATGTGGATTCACATGGTCTGTATAAATTTACTAGCAAGAAAGCTCTGTTTCTGTCCTAACTCTTCATCTATTAGACAGCTTATAGATAGAATTTGAAGTAGGGGGATACCTTTTTTTTTTTTTTTTTTTTTTTTTTAAATCCATCCATTGATCAGATATACCACTTTTCCGTTTGAGGGTCATGAAGGGGCTGGAGTCTATATCAGCTGACATTGGGTGAGAGGCAGGGTACACCCTGTACAGGTGGCCGGTTTATCAAAGGGCTGATTTTATAGAGACAAAAAAAACCCCACCAATGATCACATTCACATCTATGGGTAATTTAGAGATATCAATGAACTAAACCTGCATGTGTTTGGAATATGGGAGGAAGCCAGAGGAAACCCATACAGGCTCGATGAGAAGTCCAAACAGAAAGGTCCCGACAAACCAGGATGGTTCAGTTCCAGGTCCTTCTTGTTGTGAGGCAAGTGGTTAGCAATACTGTCCACTGCGCCACTACCACTGTACCACTGTGCTGCCTCCCCCTTTCATTATATTTGTTTTTATCTTGGTTGCAGATATTATTTAATTAGGCTTTGGTCACTTGGGGGGAGGTATCTACACGCAAGGAGATGAATGGGGGGGATGTATAACTTGGCTTGTAGAAAACTATACTGTATCAGTATTCAGTAGTCTAAAAATGATGCAGAGGCCATCATAGACCCTCAAAAAAGCTAAAAAATCTTTTTTTTATACAGAGGAAGAGTTATGCCCCTTTTTCTTTTCTTAATAGTACATTTTGCTGGCAGCACCTCGTCTCTAGCCGTTCTAGACTATTTAGATCTTGTCATGATCCTCCTTAACCCACTGTTACTTAAAACTATTGTCCAATGTCTCTCACAGGCAGGTCAGCTTGCAGAGCTCAGGCGCAAGGTGTCAATGCTCGAGGAGACGGTGAAGGAGCTGGAGGCCCAGCAGTGCCGCGGCATCTTCGTCTGGCGCCTTAAGGGTTTCTCTACCCACCTGCGGAACCAAGAGGCAGGCCTGCCGGTGGTCGAGCACAGCCCTGGCTTCTACACCGGCTGCCCGGGCTACAAGCTGTGCTTGCGCCTGCACCTGCAGACTCCCAACGCCCTGCGCTGCTCCAACTACATCTCCCTCTTTGTCCACACCATGCAGGGAGCTTTTGACGGGCAGCTGACCTGGCCGTTTCAGGGCACCATCCGGCTTGCCATCCTGGACCAGGGTCCCGAGGGCCAGCACCACACGGAGGTGATGGAAACTAAGCCAGACCTGCAGGCCTTCCAGAAGCCTGCCATCCAGCGCAATCCCAAAGGATTTGGCTATGTTACCTTCATGCACCTGAATCAGCTGAGCCAGAGAGCCTATGTCAAAGACGACACCCTGCTTATCCGCTGCGATGTCACACCACGTTTTGACAATATGCCTCATCGCGACGGACTGACAGTGCAGCCCAGGGGGCCTGAGGCATCAGTTTCTAGGGACTAAAATCAAACTAATATCTAAGGGATCATCATTATGCTGAGATGTCAATGCAATACATCTCCCAGTGTCTAAATACTGCCCTGTTCATTTTAACTGGCAGGCATTGGAGGAGGAGGATTGATGCTAACAAACATTTTCATTTTAGGAAACAGCAAGTATGCTAGTATTTATTTGTTTTTCAACATTTAAATGTCAGTATAGTTTTTGTTTTAATAGATATAAACAGTACAATCCTTTTAAACTAATATTTACATGTCCTTACTCACCCATATGGTACCAACATTCAGCAAGCCTTTGTTCAAATTGTGTAAATAGCCAATGTTAAACAGCTCAAGATGAATTTGTAAAGATATGTTCCTGCTACCTGCAGACGGATCATAACTACACACTTTTGATTTCTTCTTGCGGTTGTCCGAGGCGGGACTGGATGTTAAAGGTACTCTGTGGAATTTTTGACCCCTGGTGGCACTATGGAGCCTTGTTTAGCTGAGCGGATTAAATTTTATTTTTCAACTTCATCCTCTACCAGCACACACGCAAGGATCCACATGTATGCGCGGGGTGACACACATCGTGTAGAGGGCCATATTTGAAATGGTTAGTTCATATGGTTCATAGAAATTGAGGAAAAAGGTGAACAGGAGAAACAAAGTAAACAGGAACAGCATTGGGCTGTGTGGCCTTTTTTTTGTTGTAGAGGCCACAGTTGGAATTGTGAGAACTGTGATCTGCTTGAGGCCAAAAATCCATTACCTCGTATGTGGTCGTAGAAAAAAAATGGCTGTACATCAAAAAGAAAAAAGTCCCAAAAACACACTGAAATTAGCCCTCTTATCACAGCACAGGACCCTTAGTCCAAGTATATTATTTTCCATGAAAAAAACATGGAAGCCTGAAGAACTACTTTTTTTGTATTGTCAGGTGAGTGATATTTTTTCTTTTTCTTTCTTTTCTTTGTTTGTTTCTTTCTTTCTTTCAAGAAGAAGAAGAGGATGACTACTAGTTAATGTATCTATGGATATTTGGAAACAATGAATATTTCAAAATAGTCAAAAGTCCTGCTTTGAAAGTGTTTTGTGAGGAAGGAAATGCATTCACCACATATGTTGGACCTCAAGGACTCACTTTTGATGAGAAACAGACTGTATTCATGTTGTGGTCATATAAAAACTCAACAGGATAGGTTTATCTTTTTTTTTTTATCTAAGATTTTTGGGATATTAATACTCTTAATGTGTCAAATTCATGAGCATGTTTTATGCTTCACTATTGACTTCTGTCCTTAGGGCTTCACCTTGACACAATTGGCAAAAACCAAGAATACCTTTTTTTTCAGTTTCAGTTTCTGTCTCTTTTCTATTTCATCACCACTGTACACGTTTGCTGAATACATTACAATGAGGCAAGTCGCTTGTTTTGCTTTGAGACATAATTTATGGTGCCTTTCACACAAGCTGCTGTATAATATGACCTATAAGAATTTATGGGAGTAGATGTAAATCCACCATCATTGGTCGGTGTCTTTAAGAGGATATTCTGCCTGTTAAGCCTTTACCAGTGTGGAAGGTAGACTGTATTTTTGCTCTTTCACTGTATTGATATGATGCCGTTCAGTGATGTCACTGTATTAACGGTTATGCTTAAATTCAAGCTAAGCACACCCAAAATATCAGCGACTGCAGTGTCTAACATTTAATGTCTTCTACTGATTTAGACCATACATTGATACACGGGGGGGGTTGGCTCAGTGTAGTTCCTGTATATTTTTGTCACGTAACCATGGAACTAAAATATGCCATTCGCATGTGACTCATTTGATATTTTCCCCTGCCTTTTGTTGGAACCTGATTAAAATATTTCCCATAAGAAAGGTAGAGTATCAGCAGTGTTGGAAACATGTTTAGAATGTCTCACAATGCCAGAGAGCTTTGGATGTAGTAATCATGTTTCCTGAAATGCAACAGCACTCAAAAACCAAGGTGATGTCTGTGAATACATTAAGCATCAATTTATTAATTTAATGTCCAAACTAAACCAGTGTTCCCTTTCTTCCAATTAACACCATCATACCTAAAAATATTCTTAAAATCCTACATATAGTATCATAAATCATAATTAGCCATCTCCTTTCTGCCAAGTACTATTATCACTTTCATTCATCAATATAAGGAAACTTCTTGTTGGCTCCATATCCCAGGTGAATTGGTCTGGCCCCCCCACCTTCCTGTTTGACTTCTTTCTCTGGCTGACTTTGAGATGCGTCCTCAGCGCTGCTCGCCTTGCAGACTGTTACAGACACTGAAATTTAATGCTGTGTTAATGTTGAATTAAAATTAAAATTAAAATTATACAGCAGTGCAAAAGTGTGTCGGAGTCATTGGTGTTCTTGGTTTATTGTCACACTTATGAGTCAGTCTGTCCTGTGTCTGATTCCTGACTCACTTGGTGCTCTCGGGGCCTCTTTGCCACACTTGAGTGTGCTTTGAGCGAAGCACTCAGCCATCCAGGACAACACCTCTCCACAGTATTTCACCTAGAGACGGGTCAGCAAGAAATGAGTGATGGTTATGTAAACTGCTTTTGGTTACTTACTAGTTTTTTGTTTTGTTTTTTTAAATGTGAAAAAAGCTTAAGCAAATGGAACCAAATAATGTGCCAAATAGTGTCAATTTTCCAGGTTTACCTGAGCCTCCATGGATGCCAGTCTTTTCTCTTGGTCCTTAAACCCTCCAACAATCCTCACTAAGCTCTGGACCCTTGTTCACAGACAAAAACCAGTTAAGAAACATTCAATGATGCAGTAAACAATTTTTACCACTAGAGAGCAGAAGAGCTTTAAAGCAAGACATGGTTTGTTGCTGGGCAGGTAGTGGATGGAGGGCTTGTGTGCTAAAAAGATTATATCTTCTTAAAATCTGAGTGTATGAGATGTTTACCCAGGGAAAAAGAAATTGACAATTACTTTGATGAAGTACTCTTGAGTCTCTCCTCACTGCTCTCCCAGTGCTGGCGCTCCAGTTTGACCAGGTAGTTCTCTCTCTGCACTGCCTCCCATGTTATCAGCCTCTGGTCCAGCCCCGCTGGCAGCTCCCTCTCTGGGAAAACACACACACACACACACACACACACAAAAGGAGTCAGTCCGACAACTAATTAACCAACAGGCAATTTCCATAAAGAGAGCAGGTGAAGGACAGAGATAAACGCACAATATTTGCCTGTATTTCATTCAGTTTTAATTGAGCCAGATAAACCACAAGAAAAAAATTAATTCGCTGGAAATAATGCAGAATGTCTTAATAGTCCCTGATGGCAATATGCTGGACTGCACATTCAATATGCTGAACTGCGTATTCGCTGTACGTTCATACCAAGATGCTCCTGCTTGGACTCTGGCTTTTTGACCAGGCTGAGGAGGATCTGGGAGAGGTGGCTGATTATGATGAAGGGTGGGGCCAGTGCTGGACGCCTGTGGTACTCCACAATCAGGTTGTATCTCTGGAACTTCCAGAAGATGTCTGTGTTGCCCTGCACGACCTGGAATGTGTAGCTGTAAATTAGAGAAAAATACATTTTAAGAAAAGAACAAAAAGCCAATAAAACAAGTTTGTGTCTTTTAAATTTTACAGTGTAGAAAGAGGCCACTAGCTCAACTCGTTTCCCCAGACAGACAAACATATGGACTTTTTTTTCTGGACCCCCATCCCCCCTCCACCCCCCTGACCTGAACATGGCAATGAGCAGGTTGAGCAGCAGGACGTTGGTGACAAGGAGGAAGATAACCAGCAACAGAATGACCAGCCAGTTGGCATAGATGTTTGGACATGGCGGTCGCAGCCCTGTGATAATCTCCTCTGAGTCATCGGTGCAGTTAATGTCAGGCATGCGAGCAGCTGTTCTCCAGTTTATGACAAAACAAGAAAATTAGATTAGAAGACATAACCTCCAGGCCAACAGAATGCCATCCCTGATGGTATGAATGATCTAAGTACAACGTGACAGTAAATTGTCGCTGCACAGCACACATTTAGCAGTAACATCTTTATACTGAATAAATGTGTAAATTTGCATCTACTTTGCATTTACCATCTATTTTATCCAAGGGAATCTGGCCGAAAATGTGCAGGTAGGGGCGGTACAGGGCTCTGCGGAACACCCAGTCAATCCTGGGGTCATTGGGGTGGAGAAGGGCCTGGGTGGCAACGCCGTACGCAATGAGCCACACGCTCAGGAAAAAGAGGAAGAAGAAAACGTCCTTCATCTGTAGAGGAAAAACACATGTGTTTTTGGCTCTTCTCAGTGGGCCACACGGGATTTACACCATCTTCACAGATGACTAAGAACACCACTTTCATGTTTAGGTAGCAGTGTTCTGTTTTTGCTCACCATTCTTTCCACAATGATGATCTTGGGGCCCAGCTGCTTATGAATGGCAAAGATATGGATCAGACGTAGAGTAAAAACCATGAAGTCTATTGCCAGGACTGTCCTTCCTGCCTCGTAGGTGTGACCAACCATCCTGCCAAATCCAATTAAAAAGACATTCATTTTCCCACTTATCCTCACACCATAGCCTCTGCCATCATAACAACTAATCTAGAGTCTCCACAGAGTTTTGTTATGTATTTTTTCAGTGGCAGCAATGTTATTCAATGTTAATTACCTGCATGAAACCCCAACAACAAAGAGGAGGATGGCAACCATGTCACACTTGTTCCAGTTGTCCTCGACGTAGAGTTTGAACTTCTTCAAGATGTTCATCTCCTCATCTGTGAAAAAGCTCTGTTATGAAGAGATGTATGTGTTAGGCCAGAATGTATATATTAGGCCCGTATAAGACATTGTTTTTAAATATTTCCCTAGTTCATTAGAAAATCACAACCAGTCAAATAACAACTTTGTCATTGGTATGAAACATGTGATGTTACCTGTCCCTTCTGTTGCAAGATTTGAGTCTTGGTTTCATTTCTAATTCAAACTATTTTTTTTCTTTCCTAACTTCTTCTAACACTATGACATGGTGTTGTGGTGTGATCCCATCGCAGGATGATCTCTATTTTTAACCTGATGTCTTAGAGCGGAGGGGAATGATTGGAACAGGGATTCAATGATCCATAACTTAAAATGAATGTGGGCCAGGGGTGTGAAGTGGGGGTCCAACCGCCCCTTCCCTTCTTCCGGCCACCTTACCGGCCACTAGCACACAAAAGGTTTTGTGCTAGAGCGAACTTTCCATTTACTATGTAAATGTATTCACACCCTGAATAATTCTTGGAGTTTATTGATAAATGAGGCTTTAAGAAACCTCCTAACCATTGGAAAGAGTTTTTTTTTCTCTATTAGAGCTAGGTAATATTTTTACTCATGTTAACATGCCCTCTGCCAGGTCATACACTGGAGACCTATTAAGACATACCCGCAAGGCAAAAAGGGAGTTAGCGGGTTCATAGCCCTGCTGCTTTAGATACACCTGCAGTGTCCCACATTCACACTGTTTCTTACACCTGAAGTGTAAGCGCCTCCTGTGGCTTGAACAGAGAACCTGTAAGTGCACCAAAAAAAGGGGCTTGGTCTCTTGATGGCACAGTTCATTTTGGAACAAGCTGAGAGAGGTGTGCTGCTATGATAAGACTAGTGCGTAAACCCTGTTCATCATCCTACAAATGCCAACATGACGACCAAATACTTTCAACTTACTACCTATCTACACTGACAAGAAAAAATGTGTGAACCAGTGGCTTCCTCCATGATGTCCTACCATGGACACCATATTCAATGCAACCATGCACCAAGACTGGCGTATTATAGAGTCATGAACAGACATGTTAACCAACTAAAATTATTCCTTTAAGCATTAAGTTGTTACTCTTGGGTTCGTTGTTACCTCACTGAATGTCTGCATTGTGCCATTCTGTGTTTTGTTGGACTGTTCTTGGTTAGGCACCCACTTCGAGGAAGGGTAGCCACAGTATTAAATTGTCTCCATTTACAGATACAATGTAGATCAGAATGTATTCAGGGCCCTCCCTTTTTCAGACCCCTTTACTTTGCAGCCTTATGCTAAAATCTTTTAAATTTCCTTTTCCCCCTCACCGGTCTAAACTCAATACTCCAAAATTACGAAGCAAAAATAGAATTTTAGATTTTTCTGCAAGTTTTTTTTTTTTAAAAAGTAAAGACAGTGATTTCACAGTGATTCGAGTATTCAGACTGTTTTACTCAGTTCTAAGTTGAAGTTCCTTTGGCAACGATTAAAGCCTCTAGTCTTCTTGGGTATGATGCAACAAGCTTTGCACAGCTGGATTTGGGGATTTTCTGTCACTCTGCAGATGCTCTTAAGCTCAGTCAGGTTGGATGGGGCCATTTTCCCATCTCTCCAGGGATGTTTCACTGAGTTCAAATCAGAGCTCTGGCTGCGCCACTCAAGGACATTCACAGAGTTGTCCCTAAACCATCATCCTTTTTTTCCCTCCCTCAACACTGACCAGCCTCCCTGTCACTTCAGCTGAAAGCCACCCCCACAGCACGACACCATGCTTCACCATTGGGATTGTACAGGGCAGGTGATAAACAGTGCCTGGTTTCCTCCAGACGCCTTGAATTGAGGTCAAACAGTTCGATCTTTGTTTCATCAGACTAGGGAATCTTGTTTCTCACAGTCTGAGATTCCTTTCAGGTGTTGTTTTTTTTTTTGTTTTTTTGTTTTTTTGCAAAGTCCAACTGGCTCTCATGCATCTTTCACGGAGTAGAGGCTTCCATATGGCCACTCTGCCATACAGTCCAGAATGGTTGAGTGCTGCAATGATGGTTGTTCTTCTGGAAGTTTCTTCCATCTTCTCAATTTGGCCAGGTGGTCAGCTCTGGTAAGAGTCCTGGTTGTCCAAAACATCTTCCATTGAAGAATTATGGAGGCAACTGTGCTCTTGGAAACCCAGATCTGTTTTTTGCTCTGATATACATTATCAGCTGTGAGACCTTATATAGATGGTGTGTGCCTTTCCAAACCTTGTCCAACCAATTGACTTCACCACAGGTGAACTTCAATCAAGGTGCATCCAAGATTATCATGAGAAATGGGAGGTACCTGAGCTAAGTTTAAATTGTCATAGCAAAGGATCTGAATAATTCTGTCAAGGTGACATGCAGCCTCCGTTTAGGATCACATAATCATCTCAAAAAACTCTACAAGAGATGCTATGCCCAGTCGTTACAGCAGCTTCCTTCAGTTGCTGCATTTTGTGGGTCTTTCTGCCCTCAGTTTTGTCTTTAGGAAGGGGGGAGCATGCTCAGATGGGCTGAGGTCAGGTAAGTTACTTGGCCATTGAAGAATATTCCATTTCCTTGCCTTGAGAAGCTCTTGGGTTGCTTTTGCAGTCTGTTTTGGGTCGTTATCCAGCTGCACTGTGAAGCACCGTCCTGTTAGTTTTGCAGCATTTGGCTTAATCTGAGCAGATAGTGGAGCCCTATACACTTCAGGATTCATCCTATTGCTTCTCTCAGCAGTCACATCATCCCAGTCATCATCAACCCAGTTCCATTGGCAGCCATAAATGACCATGCACTATGTCTGACAGATGATGCTGTTGCTACATGGCCCCCTGCTGGATATTTGAGCATTACATTTGTGTTCTTCATCTTTTCGCTAGCAGGTGGCCATGATCTGGCCTGATTGAGGGAAAACCAATAAAGAGGGGAAGGAATATGGTTCATTCTTTTCTTTGTTGCTCGGCCTTGACAGCAGCTTTGTTGTTGTGTGTGACCACGGTATTTGCTTTTTTGCTTTTGATCGTTAGTTTGTTTGATGGGTCCAGTAGGCCTATTTTCGTGTCTTTATTTCTATTAGGTTTAGTTTTCATGTTGGTTTAGGTTAGAGGGAAAAGCCCAGATCCTACGACCCTTTGTGGGTTGGTTTTGGTGTTTTCCCTTCTTTTTTGTTCATTTTCCCAGGCCCATCAGTGTCATCAGTGGGTAGTTTGTTGTTGGTTAAAAATTCCTCTTGATTTGTTAATAAATTTGAATATCATTTTTGCAACTTTGGACCCTTTCAATTATGTTGGACCTTCTTTAAGACAAGCTTATACAGAGGGATGTAACAATTGTGGCTCTGGATCAGGAATATTCCTTTCCCTCTCATGCTCTTCTCTTCCGTTCATTTCGGTACAAGTTAATCTTGCTGTCATCTTTCCAGAAAATCTTGTTCCAGAACTGTTCAGGCTTTATTGATGATGATGTTTTCTGGCAAAATGTTATCTGACCTTTCTGTTCTGTAGTGTGACCAGTGGTTTGCACCTTGTGGTAAACCCTCTATATATACTTTGATGAAGGTATCTTTTGATTGTAGACTTTGATGATAATATACCTATGCCCTCAAGACTTTTTTCTTGACCTGGCTAGATATTTTGGAGGGTTTTTATTTACCGAGGAAAGAATTCTGTGGTCATCCACTCTAGTTGTTGTCTGTGGTCTTCCAGGCCTTTTGGTGTTGCTGAACTCACCAATGCATTCCCTCTTTTAAAGAATTGTACCAAATTGTTGATTTAGCCACTCGTAAAGTTTCTGCCATCTGTCTGATAAATTTATTTTGGGGTTTTTTCTGCCTAACGATGGCTTCCTTCATTTAAATCAACAACTTTTTGGACCAAATATTTAGAGTTCCCATGAACAGCTACCAAATGCAAACTCAAGGCTTGGAATCCACTACAGATATTTTTGTTAAACCCCTTGAATTAAAGTGGAAGGTTTACACTTCAGTCACATCTTGATGGCTTTGAATCAAATCCACTCTGGTGGTGTACAGAATCAAAATTATGAAAGCTGTATCACTGTCCAGCTACCTATGAACCAAACTGTGTGTGTGTGTGTGTGTGTGTGTGTGTGTGTGTGTATATATGTATGTATATGTATGTATATGTATGTATGTATATATGTGTGTTTGTGTATGTATATGTATATATGTATATGTATATATATATATGTATATATATATATATATATATATATATATATATATATATATATATATATATATATATATGTGTATATGTATATATGTATATATATGTGTGTGTGTGTGTGTGTGTGTGTGTGTGTGTGTGTGTGTGTATGTGTGTGTATGTATGTATATATATGTGTGTGTATATATATGTGTATATATATATATGTGTATGTATATATATGTGTGTATGTGTATATATGTGTATATGTGTATATATATATATATGTGTATGTGTATATATGTGTATATATATATATATATATATATATATATATATATATATATATACATGTATATGTATATGTGTATATATATGTATATATATATATAAATAATACTGCTCTCAACCTCCACCAATTCATGTAATTACATTTTTGCTTTCACAACTTTGCAAGAGTGAGGAACCTTGCACTAACCAGATTTAAAAAGCTTGTATGTATGTAAAATATGGTATGAACAGGGGCCCCAGTGGCAATGTCTTCCTTTAGGGAGAGGCATGCATGTCCCGTTGAAAGCTCAGGGCCCCTGCTGGGATTGATAGCAAGCCAGAGCCAGTGCCTGTGGCAGTGTGGTTCTTTTTTTGGAAGCCTGCACCATGGTTCTGTTCAGCTCAGGGACTTTCTGAGATGTTCGTTGAAAAAAAGCCAGCTTGGGGAACAGAGGTGTCTCATCTGGGGCTTTTGTTCCTAAGGGAGGAAGTCTCAGTGGGATCAGTGCAATAAGGGATTGTGCTTGTCTGACTTTGAGGGAGTCAGGCAGAGAGGTGAAAGACTCACGAATCCCTAAAACCCCAGAGAGAAGGAGCTCATTGTAACGATTCACATCAGCTCCTACTCAAATGTGTCTGACTTGTCAGGCATGAACACTGTCACACAAACCCATCTAATAAGAGGTTCAAAATAGGTGTCACACTGCATAGAGAGATAGATGGGTATACCTAAAAAAATCACAAAAACGATCTGAGAGCTTAAAATCTTTTTTGATGACATGAAAATGGGATCATGAAAGAAACAGTGACATGCAATGCTTTGACGGCCACCTGTCGAAGTTCCTCCAGCACCAAGGTGAAGACCCAGAAGTAGAGTATTATCTCCGGGGCTCCGGGGCCGGTGGGCGGCGGTGGGCGGAAGTCAAGCAGGAGCACGTAGGTGAAGAGGAAGAGGAAGGCGAAGTACATGACGACATTGCCAAAGAACACGGTCACAGGAGCGCTCCAGAAGCGGCGCCAGCGGCGGAGTAGGAAACGCCACCAGACAGAGGCGCAGCTCTGAGCCGCCGGATCTCCAGCTGGAGTGTCCCTGGGAAATGAAGAGTGGGAAATACACTCAAGTTCTTCTCAAACTCTTTATACATTCTAAAAATAATTAGTGAGTATATATTGATCTAAATACTGGTTATATCCTGTCTTCTTAAAATGGAACAATGGAATATTACTGATGTTATTTAAACCCTTGGTGATTGGGTTTGTTGATAGAAGCTGGATGTTCTCCAGATTTTATGTTATGCTGATGTACACCATATTATGTGAGCTTTTGTGGTGGGTTTTAATCATGTGTTTTACCAATTTTTATTAGGCTTTTGTGATGTTATGTTTATTGTGTTTTTATTATTTTTATTATGTGTATGTTTATGTTTATTGTATTATGTTTTATTATGTTTATTATTCAAGTATGTATGAGTTTTCCGCTTGTCTGCGAGAGAAATTCTGCTTTTGGAAAAATAAAGTTGAAGTTGAAATTAAGATGGGAAATGGTATGTTGTGCATTTGATGTTTATACTTTAGCTGAATTTAGGCTGGATGCATATACAGTTTTATTGTCAATATATAATGCAGGGTAATGTCATGCTAAAAATTTTAGAAAGAAATAATGAGAATAAGACAAGATTTTATCAGATTATTTAACATCAACTTAAGCATCGTATGACTGCAAACTCACAAAGGGTCATTGTCATCAGTTAACAGTAAAGCCTTCTCCATATCCAGACTGTCCAGCTCCGAAAATTGCCCACGGCCGTTATTATTATCGAGGTCCTCGTCGCTGAGAAACACACAAGCTTGTCAGTGCACACAACCGAACGATATACAGGCAAATGGCGGGAGCAGCATAAGTTTTAATCACCTGAACTTTATGAGGTTGGTCCAGATGAGCGGTGGACAGAAGAAAGACACCACGAGTTTGGAAATCGCTGTGTCCGTCGTCATCGCCCCCCACCAAATCTTTGTGAGGAGAGCCTGTAGCAAAAGTTTAGTTCTTTATGATTTAAGTTAAATTAATAAAAAAATCTGATAGGGTTTCAGAACAGGGATAAAGTAAACTTATCAGGTGAATGAAATGAACCACAAGAGGGCACCACAGGCCTTGGAATATTTCTGCCTTGCAGTTTTGTGACTGTATCCACGGAAGCATCAAACAGAGAAATAAAAGGAAATAAGATAATTTTCCCTCCTCATCAGACCACTTTGTATGATGTGAGAATCATGTCATTCTCCACAACGGCCTGGTTGTAGTTTGGGATGAAGTCACTTGCATAAAAAGGAAATGTCACGCTTAGTCATGGGCTAACAGACCAGTAAAATCTGCATTCTCTGAAAACATTAAACAGGTACTGAATTATAATTATGGCAGGTTCCCATTAAAAAAGAAGGCTTAAAACCTTATTTCAACTGAAATATCAGTTTTTTGCACCCTAACTTTCCCCACTGACACTGAACAGCAATTAACTCTCAGTGGTGACTTTCTAATGACAAGGACCTCTGTTAGTGGGATATTTAGGCAACTGTGCAGCGAATGAAGATCAGTGAGCAGCAGAAAGATACAAATTTGAAATTTGTTTGCAAAAGTTTTTTAATAACCGCAGGGCAACACGGTATTTCAATACGGAAGGCAGCAAAATAAATCACCCACGCCTCTTCATCTGATACACGATGCTGTGAAACTGTTGGATGAAGGTTAAATGTTTTACAACGGCTGAAAGCACCGGTTAAATTGGGGCCAAATGAGCATCTGGATGTGTCTCCTTCTTACCTGAACTCCGTCGTGGGCAAAGAAGGATTTGGCGTCTGCCTCGGTTGCCAAATTAAGGACGGTAGATTTGCTCCAGCAGTGTGTTCTCCTCACTAACAAAGCATAAGCCCTGTCCTCACTGTTGGAGTAACACTCTCCAAAGACATCTGTCACAGTAACAGCAAGAAGTAGATAGTGTCAGCCCGCTAAGACACATTTGAAGAATTTGCACTTTCATTTACATATTTTACTCCCTTGCATCAGGATCTGTTTGTGCTTGCGAGAGACGGTGTCACTCTGAGGTCAGGGAACGCACCATTTGCGGTGTTTGACCCTTTTCTCCGGTCGCACTGTCATCCGTCGGCGTCGAATGGTTTATGTACTCACCAAGGGCAAACTGCTCATACTTGGCCTCCTTCATACTACGTGCAGACTCAGCCTCAGATTCCAGTCTTGCCATCTCTTTCAGAATCTTACAACCCGCCAGCGCTGCCGCAACCGCCTCGGGGCCCTGAAGGATTAAAAGAAAGCTGAATCCAAGAAATGGGTATGAGAGAGGGATCTGAGAAATCTAGTTTAGAATTTAAGAGAGCTGCATCTTTGCATCTAAATGGAGTGCACACAGTGCATCAGCCTGTCACAGATACATTTCTTTTTGCAAGTCCACCCTCTGCTTCTAAAGATCCACTGTTTGATTTGACCATGTAAATACTCACATAAAGTGTATAATTAACAATCAATATAGGTGTGAACAAAGCTTTGACAGCATCAGATAATATCAAAATGACAGACAGACAGACTCAAAATGACCACAAAGAACAGCAAAATGATCCCAAATCAGAGGTAAAATGACCACAAAGAGAGATAAACCACCACAAAGAGACACACAAAAAGCACAAAAAGAAGCAAAACTATCACAAAGGACTGCAAAATGAGCCAAAGAAGTAAAGTGAGTCCAGAGGGACACAAAATGACCACAAAGAGCGGCAAAATGACCAAAGACAGAAGAATAATGATCCCAGAGAGATACAAAACAACCACAAAATGAGAAAAAAGAGACACAAGCGCAGCTTTTGTAGTCATGCGACTCTTTCAGCTGGGAGGTATACAGGAAGGTGGGAGGCCTTTTACCTGCCTGGTTATGCAATTTCTTATGCCCTTCGGCTCAAATCTCATATGTAGTTTCACCTTGGATGTGACTAAAATGGTGTCTTCCACTGAGATAGAGAATTCTATCTTCACCCTTGAAGGGCCCTTCCAGTGTTTTTTTATTCTTTTTGTTTTTTTGTTTCCATATGTTGGCCTATTCATTACAATTGAACACTTTACATTTCTATTGTCCGTTTTCTAAATCATAGCCTTGGTTTAAATCCTTTTTTTAGTGTGCGTTTTTGCTACGTTCATTTTTATGACATACACAATGAAAACACAGCTTTCAGCTCCCTCAAAATAGAGCAATTCATCATATTTAACATCACGTCTTCATAAATTTCAGTATAAGTTATATATTTATTGTGTTTCTGCTTGCTGATGTATTTGAAAGTGCAAACTGGTCCAGCGATCAATCTTCTCATCTCTCTCTCAGCAAGACGGTAAATAAACTTATTTCCAAAAGTGTTGAACTGCTTCTTTCAACCTTTTTTTTTTTTATTTTTTAACATCAGATTGATTTCTTGTCCATCACACACACACGCACAGGGGAGACTAGAAGGAAGATGATGTTTATATGTTTCTGAGAAGACAGAAGCCGACAAATAACCAATATAATTCTTTTTCTTTCTTTTTTTTTTTTACAAAGAAAACCATTTATTGGTGCTCACTGGAAATGGGCTGGCACTGTCTGTTATGGCTTTAAAGTACATTATGTTTATTATAATATATTGTATTATCTATAATCAACAGGTAGTGGGAACCTTTAACGGCCCTACTTTTTAGAAGAATCGTTTACAGGATTAACATGACATATGTGTAAATGAGGAGTGATTTACTAAAACACAAGGCTTTCCATTTGAAGTTACAATAAGTGGTGTGGAACTGACACATCTTTATTTAAAAGATCAACGATTTCTGAATATCGCGCTATATAATGTCACATATGGGTTTATACTAATGTACGTATCACATGAGATATTTTGCTTGCATATGCAAGCCTGCGAGGAAGGATGATTAAGATGAGGCCTTCAACATGAGAGACACTTCAAACAATCAAATTATGAATGCAGATATCCCGGCCGGTGTCTGAGTAGTAAAATGAATTAGGGGGGGGCGCTGTACACACAGTGAATGCAATTACCATAATTTCAGATAATGTTTGAAATAAGTCGAAAGGGGAAGGAGCGCGTCAGGGTGACCGCTTGTGAGATTACAGTAATTGCTTCCCTCAGCTCAGGGGGTGGGGGGGGGGTAAAGAAATGAAAGGTGCCTTTAAAGGTGCCAGAAAACAAAGAGCAATTACTATTGACTGGTGTCATTTAAACTTTTCACAGAGCATCAGTTACATGTGAGGATAGATTTTTCGTTTCCTTTCAGATATTCCTGCACCCAGCTCACCACTGGTACACCGCTGGTTGAATACACTGCCCCAGCAAGCGGCATGACCTTCATTTGAATAATGTTCACGGAGATTAGATTGCTTTTTAGTTCACCTCAGCTCTTGATAAATATGCAGTTCGCCAGGCCTTTTTTATCTGAAGTGACATTTTCATATGGCAGCACTGACCTGCACCTGCTGGCCTGCATTATTCTTGTTCACACTGAATTCAGGAGCACAAATCAACAGAGTATAATTTCAGCTCATTTCAGTCTGGATTGAGGGTTTTTTTGTTTTTTGTTTTTTGTCAATGCCAGGCACAGTCGGACTTTTATTGACTGAACTAAAAGCAGCACTGAGACAGCACGAGCTGGAAACAAACCGACTGAAGGAGCTGACAAGACTGACCATGGCCCAAAAGTAGTTGGCCATCTGCTGTCGGTTCTGAAGGACAGCCCAGAGGAAAAGATCCCTCCAAGGATGCTCGCAGCGCTCCTCCGGCTCGGCCAGGTTCTTCTGGCTGTGGAACAGTCGACCCTTTGCCGGCTTCTCCTGGAGAACGCAGACAGCACGCTACACATGTTAAATTCACACAGCTTTAGACAACATACAATTATCACATGAGTCATACAATCTATGGCAGCTGCAAAACCAAGCTGAACAATCAGACCTTTGGCTAGAAAACAATTTGATTACGGTCATAGTCTGATGTATAATTTCTAGCTGTACGGCTTGATACAAACAACATACAATACACAACATAGAGAGTGGTAATTAAACTGAGAATCCTGAGGGTGTATTTAGACACGATTTCTAAGGATGTGACAGCAGGTTTGGTTAACGATCTGTTGCTTCCTTTCCACAGTTGTGGTGCAATTGATTGTTCCTTGACCAATGGTCCTCAACGGGGGGGTCTGGAAAAAGAAATCTGAAGGGCAAGCAAAGCGAAGCCCATTCAACTTTCTATGATTTCAATAAAACAATGTAATTCCTGTTTATCTAGTACATTGGTACGAGACATAATGCAGATGGAGATCCTGCCAATGTCTAAACCTGTGGAATATCAATTGAGTAAAGAGAGGCTGATTTCACAGGCCGGACAGAAGGGCAGGATTAACAAAAAATCACAGTGGATTTATTGGTTTGATTTTATGTTTCACTCCCTCTGGTGCAGGATGAGGACGGGAAGTGAGTTTACCCTGAAGTCCATATGCTTTCTATTTCGTTTCGTCTTCCAGACCTTTGACACTTTCAAATGAAAGAGTCTGAGAGGGTTAGAAGGGGAAAATCATCCACTGCTCACCACTCACTGACAAATTCAAACTGTGAGAAGGGGTCACAGACAGACATTGCTTCACTTTGAGGTGTCACAGGCCAGAAAGGATGAGAACTGCTGCAACAAGCAATACAAGCCGAAACCTAATTCACCAGTTGAAAGGATTTATTATTCAATGCAGTGTATATGATTTACTGGAACTTTTGTGACAGAGTGCACTCACTGCGGGAACCTTTTGGTAAAAGCCTTTGCAGGAATCGTGGAGGAAGTCCTTCAGCACTTTGGCGACCTCGTAGAGGGTGAAGCGGGGTTTCCCTTGCTCGGGCGGATGGTGCCCCGGCGGGCCGGGCGTCCTCGCGGCCCCGAGCAGGAGCTGCTTCTCCTCGTACTTTTTGAGGAGCAGGTTGTGAAGCAGGCTCTTCTCCGACACCGACCAGTAGAGCTCCTGCAGGCGGCCGTAGGTGAGGAACTCCCCCAGGTTCACGCCGGTGTCCACGAAAAGGCGAACGAAGTCCGGTTTGTCGTTGATCAGCGCGTCCATCATCACCTCTTCAAGGTCACGTGCCTGAAAAGATCACATGCCTTTAAGACACAGACTCATAAAGCAGAAGACTCTTTTCTTCCGTTGAAAAGTTTTTTGGAGTTGTCAGGCTCTTATTTGATGGATTGCCTTGACATGTTGTTCAAACATTTGTGAATTAACTTTATGACATTAACCACACTGGATGTAAGACAAGTTTAATTACCAAGCATGCGGCAAAACCTCGCCCCTGCGTTTCTTACCTTCCACTCCACATCTCCATTAAAGATGTCGCTCTTGGCGATGTCCACCCTGTTCCAGGCCACCGCCAGCTTCAGCTCATCCAGGAAGTCCTGAGCCTCCTGGCTGTGGCTCTTGCAGGCTGGTACAAACAAACGCACATCACACAAGAGTCAGGTCAACGGGCTCACAACCTATCGATCGCTCAAAATGTCACGGCTCTCTCTCCGTGCGGCTGTCAAGTCACAAAACCTATAGTTTTGCAGCCTGGTGAACATTGCTGGTTTCTTGATAACATATCTCAGATGAAGGGAGGAGGAACTTTACCCTTGACCAGAGCTTTGAGGATGACCGTGTCCAGCTCCAAGCTCTCCTGTTCAGGGTCATGGACGGTGAGGAGATGCCCGTGATCGAGTATCTTCTGGATCTGATTGGCAGGTTGACAGTTGGTTATGATGCTACCTATCTTGAGCGAAGTGATGCATATATATATATATATTTTTTTTTTTTATCAATAAATCATTGTTTACTAAAATTACAATCCATTCAATGTACCATTGAAAAAATATGCTACATTATTGGTATCTTGCCTTCCCTCTTCTGTATCCTTAATTAGGTCATCACGTACGGATTTTCAAAGATAAGGATGAAAACCCTACATTAGCGCCTCTCACAATCTTTCCCGCTGTGCCCTATTTCTCTGGCAATGTTAGGGTCTTGTGATGTGTGCATCTGTGCATGTTTTGGTGTGTGTTTGTGTTTGTGTGTGTGTGTGTGTGTGTGTGTGTGTGTGTGTGTGTGTGTGTGCACTTGTGTGTGTGCGCCCATGCGTGTGCGTGCCGGCCTCCGTGCCGTGCACATGGCTCTTACCAGCTTGACCCAGTTACTAATGTCTGTGCTGTGGTGGGCATTTGGAAAGGTGTCCAGAAGCAGCTCATGGACGCTGTCCGTGTCCCAGCAGCCCCGATTCATCAACGTGACGAGGATGTCGGCCACGCCTCCTGAGCCTGCCAGGATCAGCCATGGTGTTGAATTGCCAATGCCTTTGTACATTCTCTGTGGGGAGAGGCACAGTGTTCGAACGAGTAGAGCAACTTGCAAACATCCCCCTTTTGTACTCGGCAACTTCTGAAGTAAACACCAGCGTAGAATTATATTGGTTCTCCTCGGTTATGGCTCTATTTATGCAAATAAACCAGTGGCTCTGTACGGCTTTTTACTCAAATAGATTTGTTTTTTTTTTTTTGTAAATGGAGAGAATTTCTTTCATAATCTGGCTCTGGCCTGCCGCTTCATGAGGTGGCACAGCCAAAATTCAATCTGGGGACTTAAACCTCAAGCCAGTGTTCAAAGTCAGATTAGGCACATTCATATGACAGAACAGATATCTGGCTTTTAAGAAGAAGTCACTTCTTTAAAGTTCATGGGTTTCTAATTTCATGATAAAAAGAAACCTACCGTTAGGATCTTGGGTTCCCCGTGGACCAAGAGACACAGAACAGGGATCTCAAAACTGCCTGAGCCTGAAAGCACCAAAAATTGCATTTACAATAATTTTATTTTTACCTTAGAGTGGTTTTTTTTTATATATATGGTGACATCTTTTCACAGGTTCATTTTGTTGAACAAAGGAATGATGTTACCTTGGCAGATTGGTACATTTGAATACTTTTCAATGCCTGAGGAAGTAAAACTGCCCAGAGTTCAACAATTAAACAACTTGGAGTAGAGAAAAGTCTTTTACATAGCATTTTCCCCTTATTTCCTGACAATCATTTCACAACTCTTCATATTCATGATGTGACCCCTTGGGAGTTCCCCATCCCTTGGTTGGGGACCAGTATATCAACATATCCATACTATATGCTAGGGTTTATCAGAAAACTCGAACATTATACAACTTTTCGAAATTTTAAGAGGAGTAAGAGGAATTTGTCCCTGTTTTGTTTGATTCATTATAATGACCGTGTGAGGGACATGACATGTCTCCCCGAGGCCCATTTTAGGCGCCTCCACCGACTGTCAGTTGTTGGCGGTAATGCACAATTCAAGCACAGCAGTACCCCTTGCAATAGCAGAGAGAGAGCCTGCAAGCCAACAGACACGGATTTGAACAAGGCACAGTTTATATGAATATTTATAATCTAAATTATTCAAAAATTGGCTTGAGAAATGTTTCATGAGGAAGGAAGAAGCACGCTAAACACATTTGTTAGCCACCGAGGATAAGCATCATGCGTTTAGGTGAGAAACGCTGAGCGTAAACATAAATTTTGTTTGCACATAAGAAAACTCCAGAGTACCTTTGATTACTCGGAATATCTTGTGAAGTAGTACCATTTATCTATCTAAGCGAGTTTGTGGTTTTAAACCAAATACTATAGGGACCGGAGAGAGAAAACATCCGAGTCTGCTCACTGGCTCTTTTCTTAAGGATACAGGCTGTATTTCAGATTATTATTTATTTATTTATTTATTTATTTTTATACTTCCCATGGGCAGTGAAGAGTCTATACCAGAATTTCACTTGCTGACATACTACAAAAAAGAGTTCAGAGTGTTTCTGTGCATTTACTCTATTGCACTCTTGTTCAATTCTGAGGCATATGAATTTACAACTAGCCATATGAAAAGACTATAAAATATGAAGCAGGGCTTTTTTCTTTCCCTTTTTTTTTATAGTTATCAGTATATGAAGTGGCTACCTGTGCTACCCCACAGTGCCTGCTTAATGCATGAATAATTGATCACAAAGAAAGGTACCATTTGTCAAGATCAGTGCTTCTGCTTTTAATATTTAAGTTTATATTTCTGTGCATTTTATATAAGTAAAAGTAAATGCAGGACTTTTACATTTAATTGAGTAAGTCTAAATTCTGGTTACTCATTTGGTTACTGGGATATACCAGCCTTAAGGGCTTTACCTCCATGACCAGTGCGCTGGAGAGAGATGTGTTTGAGCAGCTTCACCCTCATTTCACTGGTGGCCCCGGGTCTGCTGGGGTCCTCCTCCACCAGCACGAAGTGGGAGTGGTGGCTGTCCAGGGAATACACTGCGCCGTGAGGCAGGTCTTGCGGCGTGTACACAGCGGGCTCGTTCGCCTTGAGAGCATGAATGCAGGTGTGCAGAGTAGACACAGGACAGCACGGGCAACACGAACGAGAGAGATGTAAATATTTGCTCTTAGACGTTGCTGCTGTTCTCTGTATTGTCTGTGTGCGTGCGCTGAAACCTTAGCGGCGAGCAGTGCCTCTCGGTCGTGGATCATGTTCCAGGGTGCGATGCCGATGGCCACTACACGAACCTTCAAAGAGGTGCTGGCCAGGGTGTGATCCCTCACCGCCTGGCCCAAGTGCTTGGTGATGCCGAAGTGAAGGCCATTTGTCAAAATCCATGCCCCTGGAGAACAGAGCAGCAGGTGCAGGTGAGTGTGTATTTGGTGTAGGAAGTTTTATGTGGTCTTGGGTCTATGGGAACTAAAAACAAATCTTTACTATGTGTATGTATCAAACTACAGAGTTGTGTCCTGGTTTGCGTATAAGCGGCCGGTCTATTGATGATGCTAATTAGATTATTGCCTTATGCGGTTATGGTTATAAAGAATTCAGTGTTAGTCCTCCTTACATACATTAAAATTCAGGAAAATATTTTCTTTAATAATCATGCACTTAAAAAACACACAAGAAAATATAAATAATTTATGACTCTTATTTTAGACCTTATACATCTAATATAAAAGGCCAGCTTTCATCTCTGTGATGTGGTCCTAGTGATTCTGCTACCGGTCAACAGGGGGCAACAGAGAGTATGTTCTATGAGTGTTGTCTTTTTAAAAGCCAATCCACCCCCACCCCCACCCCCCCCAATTATAACCTGTGCTCTGTGCAGCCTTCACGAGTCCCTTCCTTAGTGTGTCCCTGAGCCAGGGCTTCATCTGGGCCACCTCGTCTCCGCCCACCAGCGTCACCACCAGGTGCGGCGCTGCCAGGCCCCACTCCTCCGTCAGCATCTGGTAGATCAGCACTGGGTCGGTGTTTCCGCACACCCTCATAAACTGAACATAAAGAGACAAGCTGATGTGTCAGCGTTCCGCTCAGGGCACTCACTCTCCAAACTCTTCCTCTGCTGTTATGTAACCGTCAGTGTTTGATATGTTATCTGGTGTCACCTTTCCCCTCGTCCTAGTGGGGCCGATGAAGTCTATGTCGCCGACTCTTCCAGCCCCCCAGAGACCCTTCTGCAATGTCATCCTGCCGGCCAGGCCCCGGGCTACGTTTTCCAGCGTCTCGTCCACTGTAGAGCAGCAGGAGCAGCCCAGAAGGACACTGGAGAGAAACACGGCTTAAATGGATATGTGCCTTGTTTGGTACAGTCTTTTCTGCCAAAACGCAATATTAAAAAAAAATAACAAAAGAGCTCTGCTGTAGCACGATCTCACGTGAACCACTCACCAGGAACATCCTGTCTTCCTGAACTTCAGTAGTGCAGTTAGCGCCTGGATGTGACTGTGCTATCTTCAAACGCAAAATCAAGTTTCACCTCTCAGATATTTTCTACTTTTTCCAGTTCCAACCATCATCATCATAATCCTGTAACCATAGTTTCAGTGCTCAGTTTAACCTTTACCGCCATAAGCTGTAGTTTTCTTTGCCAAGGAGGTTTCTCCGTCTTCTTGTATGTGTGTTAATGGGGGGGGGGTGTCTCAAAAGCTAATCATAGAATTTCAAAAACGTTTGCACTAAATTAAGACCCAAAGTCAAGGACAAAATGATTAACGCCACTTATAAATCTCTTTGGATCATAACTCCCTGACAGAGAGGCAAAGAATGACTCCATAGAAATCAGAATGATCCCAAAACGCTGTTATTCCTCTTTTTTTTTAACATGCCGATTTATTTTTCTTTTGTTTGACACATAATTGGACATAACTTATTAATCTCTACTATAATATAAGACAAGGCAAATTTATTTATACCCATACCCAAAGGCAACCCAGAGCACAAGAAAAAAAATGACAAAAACAATAAGAGTGAGAGCAAGCGAAAGCAGATAGAATAAAAGCAATAAAATCAAACAGGCAAAAGCCTGTAAAGTAAAAACTATAAAAAAAACCATAAAACAGATCATCAAATGCACATAGAATAAAACCTTCACTTTCATCCTTAGCTGGGGAAAGCCCTAGTATTTCCAGACAGGCTCACGATACATATTTTGATAAAGCAGATCCAGATGCAGAGCTGGATTAAAAATCCATACACATGTTCTGTCATTAAGAATCAGCCCGTTTGGATGATTTTGCCCTGTTGGAGCAGTCCTGAGTTCTTCATAGTTTGGCTACTTCCTCCCGAACATGCTGCATCGAGAATGTGGAATGTAGCCCTCCTTAGTACTTAACACCAGAGAAAGCCTTCCCTTTCCACAGCTAGGAAGTTATGAACATTATACTTGGAATCAGTTAGGGGCTTGTGAGTCTGGTGGAAAAGTATTTGCTTCCTGTAGCATCTCTTCCACATGTGGGCTGCTGATCACTGGGCTGATCTGGATGCTTGCTGATGCTTTTTTTTTTCTGATGGGGATTTCTCTATCTTGACTACTGAACAGCTTTGTAATTTGTTTCAGATAAGAGCTTCTACCAGCTGTCTTGAATGCATAGTGTGTATATTTCACTTCACAGGGAGGGAATAGGCCTATCTTTGACATCTACACACACACACACACACACACACACTCATACACGCACATAAACGCGCACACCTGTTCTCCGACCACTGCAGTGCTTCCCCACATCGCAGGCATCGCGTCCGTGGCTGTAGTGTCCCCTGTAAACAAACGAGCATGCAAATATTACCTCCATTTTTCCTCCAAATCTGCCGTGACTCACTCAACCACACTTTTCACAAATGGAAAAAAAAGTTCTTAGAAGCTCTTGTGGTCAATGCAAAGCTGGCAGAATTTTCATCCCAGCTTCATATGCAAAAGAGCCAGATGTTTGAGCTCGAAATACACAAAAAAATACTGTCACTTATATTCAGAACATGGAACCGAACCATGAAAAAAAAAAAACTGGGCCACAATATTGTTGGCTCCCACCAAGAACCTCTGAACACAAAACCCATCTGATAGGATGAGAAATTTGCACAGTGTGCTCTCGACATTATGTCTTGGTTTGTGTCTGGTTATTGTTTTTCACTGAAAACAGCCACGGTCTGTTTATCTCTTAATGATTCTTTTCACAAGAATAAATGGCACCGGGTTCAGAAAGCAAAAAACTCATTCATTATTGATAAGATTATCCAGTTGCCTGAGTAAACACAGACTTTTATCAGCCAGCCCTATTTGCATGGGCACTTGAGCTGCCTGTGAAGGATGATGAAAATGAAAACCACAACATAAGTGCGAATTTCTCGAACAAAAAGCAGTGGTATCCCTTTGCACCTCAAATTAAAGGAAAGGTTTTTTTAATAGAACTGTGGCACAATGGCGAACGCATAGACTGAGAGTCAATTAGTGTTTGGCCATCTGTGGTAATGTAAGTGAGCAGCTTGTTGTGAGCGCCTTTATTTGACTACAGGCCTGAGTCTTGGCATGCAAACAGGATGATTTGCATGCAAAGGTAGAGGGAAGTACGCCCAGCTGTGAGTATGTGTGTTAGTGCGTGTGTGTGTGTGTGTGTGTGTGTGTGTGTGTGTGTGTGTGTGTGTGTGTGTGTGTGTTGGGCTCTCTCACGCTGACAAACTTTACATCCTCGCTTGAAGTCTAACATGATGAACTTCTTTTTGCTCATCCGGTAGAGCCTGAGCTAGGATGTCTGAGTCAATTTATGCACCTGAGCGGCCAACGACAACACACACCTACAGCGTAGGGCCGGGTTGTAAAACTGCAGCACGGCCCAGCAGAAAAATAAAAAAAAATATTCCCTCTTTAAATTTAAGACACCTATCGTTGAAATGATATTTTCTTTCAATGTGGTAAAAAGTTTTATGAAAGGCAATTTCACTGAATGCAGTGACGTGATTATCTTAAGTTTTGCCATGATAGGACACAATAAACCACTGGTATTGTTTAAATTTGTGGTTTACAAATCCAAGTAAAACTGCTTGGCTCCTGATATTTTTCTTGTGTGGAGAAAAAAAATGGCATCCTTAACACCATAAACCACGAGAGTGAGGAAGTACGCATAAAAGGGGATAATCAATGTAAGTACTGATTGAGTATTGATTAGGAGAAACGCACAAAATATGTGTCTCTTTTAATGATTATGTAGAAATAGTGTAGCTATGTGAATGCACCTCTTTTCTGGCTCAGAAAAAGACTGAAACCACAATTTCTGCTTCATCTTCAAGTGAAACACTTCAACTGTGTAGTTATAACCTCCAGATATAAAATCATAAACATTTTACACTATACAACACATAAATGTGTAAATGCACATAAAGATTTATTCTATATTGTGCCACCAACCATATTCCATATACAAGGGAATGGGAGTGGTAGACACACTACTTTATGTTAAAACATTTCTCTTCATATAGAACATATAATTTATAGAAGCATTCTTTCATATAAATCGCTTTAAACTTCATAAACGCGATGAGACATACTCACCAGAGGTGTGTCCTGTCTCTCCTGCATGGCTCCTCGCCTCCCCCTGCCCAGACCACACCTGTACAGACTGAAGGGCTATTTTCCCCTTCCATTCCTCAGGTGAAGCACCTGGGCCACCAGGAAATCAGGCGGAGGTGGGGCTCTCCCTCTGGCCCAATCCCGACACTTTTCGGCTCCGTTGCTTTGCATTTTGGACGTCAGCTGCTCTTCTCTCTCATCAGGACCAAATACTCGCACTGCATAAACGTTTCGCAAGAATATTTTACTGTCAAAGTGGAAAACAGCAGAATGGAAAACAGATGAACTTTAAAGTGTATTTTTTCCCCCAGTTAGCTTTAGCATTGATCTCCACTCTGTCAATGTGACACCTTTGCAATATTTAATATGAGTCAAATTGAGACAAATGTATATTTTATATATCGGAACAACTGTCCAATGAATTCTTGGTTTGTATTATGCCCTATCATCACATGCTGGCTTAAGTGGCTCCACATATGTGTTAGGGTTGCTTTCTTTGTTCAGCCGTCATTGTAGCACAGAGTAAAAAATGGAAAAGCAGCAGTTTTTCAGGAATGTGCTTCAAGATTCCGGCCATTTTTTTCCACACTATTAGCACAAATAGTCCCTGTGGGGGTGTTGGTCCAGTTAGTGGGGGCCAAAAGCTTAGAGACGGGGGTTTTGAAGGTCACCAGATTGATCAGGGAAAACCTAGGTGGGGAAAGTGAATGCCCCCTCTCCTGCATTACCATCACTAAAGTGCCAGTGTGCAAGATCCACGACCCCCTCCCCACCACCACTTCTCCTGTGGAGCTGCCCAGCGGCAAGCAAATCATGCCGAGGTTTCAAGTGGAGGCCATGGAAAGTGCTGAACAGTGTGAGTGATAACGGGGACCTTCCTCAAGTTTCTTGGCCAAAGTTTAAAAAAAACAAAATCAATTTAATCAAGTGAGGAGCGTAGTATAATTAACATAGACTTGATTCAGGTCTCTAATGCCAATGCAAATCTCAGAAACCTTTTTTTTTACAGCTCTAAACTGTGGAGAAAACTTTCAACAGGGGATAAAAGAAAAAGCAATGACTTTTTAATTACTGTAGTCTTGACCTGTGTGTAACTTCGGCTAAATCTCATCTCCTCATTTGAACTACTTTAATTTTTTTTTAGACACTTAGCCTCCTTTCATTCTGGCAAGAGGACTCTAGCCTCTGTGGCCTCCAGGCGGAAAAAGAGCCTGAAGTGGCCACTAATCACTGCTCCCAGGAGGCTTAACTGCACTCATCCAGAAAAAGGAACATACACAGGAATATAATGAGTGGAACACTGGGCTTTTTTTAGGGGTGTTATGCAATTACTTAGAGTTTACAGTCATGCAAATGTAGGATGGACTCATAATGACAAATGTATAGGACATACACATGAAATCCTCATTTTTATAACTATAAATAAAAACTGTAACTATAATTAAAACCTGGTCTTTACTTGTGAGGGGAGACTTTACCACAGCATTATCCAAAGTATCACCAAATGGGACCACAGGCTTTTGTTGATGCTGTCAGTGGTTCCCATCACACAATGAATGAACCCCCCCCCGTCCTTATCCGCCAATTCAAACAGCTGCATCCAATCAACAGCCTCCTTCCTTTGTGTACAAACAGAGCATCGTGCGCCCTGCAGCCTTTAAATAGTCCCGCAGCCGTGTGATGACCAGAGCAGGCCAGAGGGAGACTGTGGGATCAGCAGCGTCCCCTTAAGCTAAAACCAAGACTTCTACCTCCGTTACTGCACCAGTTGAAGGATGGACCCCATCAGGCGCAGAGAGTCGGTCTGCAGGCGTCTGTTTGGCCCCGTGGACCACGACCAGCTGCGCCGGGACCTGGGGCTGAAGCTGAGCGAGGCAGCCGAGCGGGACAGCCGCCGCTGGAACTTCAACTTCCAGGCCGAGACGCCGCTGCCCGGCAGGTTCGAGTGGGAGGAGATACCCGCAGGCTGCGCCGCGGCTTTCTACCAGGAGTGCGCACGGCCGCGGGACGCTGCCCTCTGTTCCTCCAACAGGGAGGCGGAGGAGGCGGAGGAGGAGGAGGGCGACGACAGGCTGAGGGACTGTGAGGGGAGCGAGGGGAAAGACCAGGAGAACTGCTCCCGCATCTCCAACACGCTCAAGCGCCCCGCCGAGGTGACGCCCGTCCGGAGGAAGAGGACGCTCTCCAGACCGGCCGCCAAGCCCGGGAGCAACGCGCGAATTACAGGTGAGAAGCGGGTCCTGTGGAGTCATCGTGACCTTTTTTGAGTTAATTCTGTAAAATACACCCATTCAAACATAAAACAAGAAATTCATATTAAAGAAAGTGACCAAACATCTTCTTTCCTCTTGTTTTCATGGCAGATTTTTTCGCAAAGAGGAGGAGGACGTCGACAGAAACCAAGAGCATCCTGAGCCCTTTACGCACAAGCTCCGGTGAAGCGGCTCTGTGCAAAACAATAAGATGAATACGCTACTGAAAGTGGACTTACTATACATTTCCACGTGGACTTTCATGGGCAGTACCAAGGCATTTCTTAAATGCACCAAAGGGATTTTATTTTATTTTATTCTATTCTTATTTTATTTTTATCTTATCATACTTTATTATACTTTCAGTTGTGGTATTTGTGCCTGAGATATATTTTTTTTTTTTACAATTTTGTCTTATTTATTTTTATTTATGGACACTTTTATTTAATGTCTTTCCATTCATGATGTCACAAATATGTTTGTTAACTTATGGAGATGTTTTTTTTTTTTATTCATCATTTTAATCAACATTGTTTTGTGAGTGAGAACATTCAAACAACTGAATGAACTTTTTTTTCTGTACATTTCTTTTCATCCTAATGTGATTGCACTGAGCTGTGTCTGTTAGCTATATTTTAAAAAGCACTATTTTTGTCCTATATTAACTGAGATGCAGATCAGGGAGATTGTAAATGCCAAATACAGTTATTGCATTTTTAATAAACTGTTTTATTGGGGAAACTAACTGTACGTCTTAATCTTCTGGTCATTGCATTTTCTGCTTGGTAATAAACAGTACACATAAACTTTTCATGTACACACAAACCCACAGTAATCCATAATCCAAATTCACTTGTTGATACATGCAAATCAGTTGAAATATTTACATTCACCAAACCCTTTTAAATATGCAGAACACTCTCACACATCTTAATCCGGTCCCCAGTGGTGGATCTAATCAGTGCCTCACAAATCTATGGCCCAGCTATTTGTTGTCTGAAGCCTCCAAGTAAACTGGGTCCTTCCTGCACATATACTGTAGATGGTTCAGGATGCAAACAACACTTACTGGATTTTTAATAATATTCAAAACAATTTATCTTTCTGTGCAACGTGTCTCTTTGGCATTCTGACAATTCGCCTGAGGCAAAATCTCGCACTGAGCAGAGCCTCATCTTTCAAACATCTTGTCAGCCTCATAGCCTTTATATGTTGAACACGGTTTTTTTTTCGTTCTTAAAATGTTTTTACTGCAGTTTCAGGTATTTAATCAGAAAAAACTGTCCTCATTTGTGAGCATGGCTAACCCTTTGTTAGCCACTCTCATAATGAGCTACCAATGTTGATCTGAGGTTTATAATTATACTTGTTGGTGGACAGATTTTCAAATGATAGTTTTTATTTTTTTCTCGGTATGACTGCAGCCTTGTGAGAAAGTGCATCTCTGGTTTTTGCTCTGAAGCAGCCACAGATGAGTACAGTGAAAACAAGTGCCCCTCTGAAGTCACAGGAAAAAATGAATTCAATTATGCAAGTTTGGGGATCAAAAGAAAAAGGTTGTTTGGAGTAATTGCATTTTCTGGGATGTTTCATGAGATGCTTCATAATCACAATCATAGCAACTGTGCTGTCGGGCTTAAAATTGTATCCGTTAATATGAGCTGTAGCTGCCAAATTAGCCCATTAGTGAGTCCAAATCCCACAGAAGCATATGCACCCCCGCAGTGTAGGAGGGGGTGAATGTCAGCTCTGAAGCATTTTGGTAGGGCCATCTGGCCGGAGTGCAGGACAATGGCCACAAAGCAGAGTGTGCCATCTATTTCACCTGCAAATCAGCCTTTAGGAGCTCCTCCCTGACCCCCCACCTCCCAGCCCCAGGTCTTTTAACCCAACTCTTCCCTTTTCACTTTGTCCCTTTTCATAGTCAAAGCAGCCATTATCACCGACATGTGCCCAGTTTATTTCCCACTCTGGCTAATGTTTGCCATCGTTGGCGAAGGAGACGTTGTTCATATTTACCCACAAGCGTAAAAGAAAGGGCAAACATCGCATTTGCATTTTTAAATGCCTTTCTTAAGTGCCAAGGACAAACCAATGT
Source organism: Istiophorus platypterus (assembly GCA_016859345.1). Taxonomy (NCBI): domain Eukaryota; kingdom Metazoa; phylum Chordata; class Actinopteri; order Istiophoriformes; family Istiophoridae; genus Istiophorus; species Istiophorus platypterus. The sequence goes on from CM029118.1 coordinate 5,603,885, forward strand.
TAAGTGTGTTATTTCTGAATCAGGGACAGATGCTCTTTTATTTCCAGATTACCAGTCAAGGAATAATCAATAATCAAATTATCCCATGGTCTCCAAACGGTCCCATGGGTTCCCAATTTTCCCCCGCCCAAAACATAATTAAATTCTCTTAAAGATGAACACTATTAGCTGCTCAGCACATCATCAGTGAGGGATGTTTTCACCAAGAACACTGCGGCGATTGTGTAAGTTAACATGACGGTAATATTCCTGCTGAATACAATGAGGTGCACCTTCAGGTTCACACAAAAATATGCTAAAATAAGTTCTGAGCTGTAGATTCTACATGATGATACAACTGTTTTAGTCAAATTGTCCAAAATCAAAAAATTCTATATGAGGAAACTGCAGGGAAAGATTGACAATAGGACTAAACTGGATCCAAAACTGGGCTAAGTTTCCTTGATTTGATACATTACCCATCCAGGATAGAAATTAAGAAATGTACTGGTTTGAAGGATTAAAGTTAAATCCAACAAAAATCATCATGCATTTATCTACATTTAAAGCTTTGTGATGCGTCAGCAAACAGCGTTTTAGTTAATTGCAGCCTTTGATGAAAAATACTTTTTTTCTTTACTGTAACTATTTAACCAAAGCACTTAGTCACACAAAAGGCGATTAAGCTCTGCTGTTTATTTTCTTCCTCATTGTTTGAGTGTTTATGATTGATTTCCTCTCCCTATATCCAAAACAAAACCAATTACCAAGGGAGAGAAGAACTTTTTAAACCTCCACACCCTCCCTTGTCATGAAACTCTCCCCTCACCCAACTAGTGGTCAGCACAAAGGCTGACCCACCGTCAGCACACTTAAGGAGGGTGGGGGCCCCATTGTTGGGGACACCATAGGCAGATGGTCATTTGGGGCCCTTTCCTCCACACACGGCCACTTGTGTGGAGGAATGCCTGGACGCCCCACCGACGGCCAGGCGGGGGAAAAAGGTCACCATCTGCTGCCCAAGGGTCACATGTTAAAGAGCATGGTGTTAGCCATGCCTTCAGCCATGTCCATAAGTCAGTGGGGGTGGGGGGTGGGGTGGGGGGCAGCCGGCCCCCACCTCACAACAGAGGAGGAAAAACTCAGCTGCCGGCAGGGGCAATATATGATTAATAAGAGTAACTGTAACTTGAATGGTGCTTTAACAGCAAAGGATCTATTCAACTGACAACTACAGAGTGGAAAGAAAAAACTTTAGAAACAACCACTTTTTGATGCAAAATCTGACCCTTTTTCTCCCTTTCAAGCCGCCTCCGAAAATTCTCACTGCAACTGAAATATTTGGCTCATTAGTTTTAGTCAGAGACTCGTTCCCCTAAAGGCACCAGACAAATTACATAAACACTTGGTAATAATTACCACGGTCCTTTATTGCTACAGAAGAATATTTCTAAACATTTACAAAAAAAAAAAAAAAAAAAAAAAAAGTGAAATAAAAATAAAATGGGTGGAAACAGCATTTGATTAAACTGAAAAACTTTTCAAGTGTAGTTCCGAACTATAAGGCCTCTCCCCTAAGAAGAACGTTATTAAATTTATTATTTCAAAAGAATACTTTGAAGATATTGAATCACAGAACATGGTGCCATGGCAGCAGTGGTGTCTTTGGCATTAACCTGAATACATCTCAAGTATATACGACAATCCAACAGGGAAATCATTTCTTTGCAGCGTTGAGTTGTTGTGTCTCCTCCACATAAAGTACGTCCCATATATATATATATATATATATATATATATATATATGTGTGTGTGTGTGTGTGTGTGTGATATTTCACATAAATGTGATGCCAACTCTCAGCAAAGCAGCAGCCGCTAGATGTGCCTATCAATATTTGCTGAAAAGATAGATAGATAGACAGATAGACAGATAGACAGAAAGACAGATAGATAGATAGATAGACAGATAGATAGATAGATAGATAGATAGATAGATAGATAGATAGATAGAGACTTTGAGGCTGTTTGGGTCTGGGTTTCAGCAGCTCTCGTCCTGACTGGCCGTGGTGCCGAGGGGAGGGTTGGGGCAGGCCGCCGTGCTGGTGGTGCTGAAGGAGAAGGATGAAGGTGACGAGGACAGCTGGTCGTAGCTTGGTAGGCTGTCCTGGCTGGGGAGGACGTTACCGTTCTTCCCAAGCCGTGGCCTGGGCCTGCCCTCGACGCCACCGACGTCCCTCTGGTCCAGCAGGAATGTGAGGGACTCCGCGATGCGGTTCAGTGTCTGGTCCATTTGTGTGATCTGTTCGAGTGGAATTAATTTGATCGATTAAAAAGTGTTCACAGCGACATACCGGTGTGATGCCAGATGCACCACTAATTTAAGTATGTTCATACTTGAGTTCAAACACATACAAACTTTAATGCTTTACTATAGCAGCCCGATTTAATGACCATTAAGTCATTTTTTTTTTTCATTTAATAACTAGAAAAACCAAGAAACACACACAAATTTCAGGAACGAAAGGTACACGCGGGGAGGGAGTTAGAGGTTTTTTTATTTAACATTTTTGTTTTTCTTTGCTTTGATGGATCATGAATAGAAATGAAAGAAAAAAACAATCTCAAGGTTTCTCTTCTTTTGCTGCAGAACTGGCACAAGCTGTCAAAGTTTTATATTTGAATCAACAACAACAACAACAACAGGGCCAGGGATCTGAAGACAATAGTAATAATAATGCAACAAAAGGCAGGATCTTTTGTTGCATTACCAAAAACTGCTCTCAATTTGAGCTTATTTTGAGAATGAAAAGTGCCATCTTATTGTCAATATCCTCTTGTAAGCTTATTTGTTACATTTTCTTAAAAGTGAAAACTATAAATACAAGACAAAAAAACAAAAAACAAAACCTGATTGTGTACATTTTTGGCTGCTACTTCATAAACAATAATATTGCTCTAGTTCCCCCCACCGGAATGGCAGAAATCCCACCTTATCCTCCATCCTGTTGAGTCGGGATCCGATCGAGTTGTTGCCTTTGTCTCTGGCTCTGTCTTCAGAGGGAGACAACAGTCAAGTAAATAATAAAGGGGGTGGTTTGTTCCATGGCTACTGCAACGTGTTTTTGAGGAAGCAAATGAGTGATTCATTACCTGAGCCCGTCTGGAACAAAGTGATCTTCCCTAAAGATTGGTCCAGTCTAAGGGAAACAATGGGAGGCTCGGATCAGAAGAATATACTGTACATATACACATGCTCTCTGTATATCCTCCTCTAGCTGCCCCCCTCTTTTTTTGTCATGCTTGCAAATCAAAAAAAACAAAAAACAAATAGAAAGAAATCATCCACCATTTGTCCGTGCACTACTCAGGGGAACTAGTTCCCATGAGGCTCGTGTTAGCTGAGAAGCTTTACCTTCTCTGCAGCTCCTTGATCCGCACCATGAGGTTGAGGTGACCCTGGGAGTATTGCTCGATCACGTCTCGCACATCGTACGGCTTGCGAGCTTGCTACAGCGGAAAAAGAAAGAGTCGCATCAAATATATGTTTTCATCGATAACTTATTGTCGTGCATACAACCTTTATCCGTCTTATGTATGTGTGAGCTTTTTTTTTTTGTTTTTTTTTCTTGGAGAATAACTTCCTTACAGTACGCTGCTGTTTTTAAAGGTGATGCATTCATGTCGGTGATGGTCTTGTTACTCCCCTAATCTCTGCTGCTGAACCAGGTGTTTGCTTGTAGGTAGCCGGCGTGTAGAAATCCAATTAACAACTCTACACGTTGAGTACTTACTTAATATTAAATCAACCTCTGGTTAATTGGGTTACTGAAATATTAACAATAAAAAAACTGCAAGTGAAAAAGACCAAACTGTTTCCATCCACCTCTGAGTACACAGGGGCTGGTTATCTTTAAGTGTTGTTTCTTTTTTTTAAAATAAAAACAGATGTTTTGTTTTCTAATTTGCAATAAAACACTGCCGTACTTACCTGAAAATTTCTCTTGGCAACGAAGTAGCGCATTCTCTGGATCACCCGGATGGCTTTTCGGTGCGACTCAGTCAATCTGTAAAAAGAGTTTCATAGGAATGTGTTTTATGCCAGTTTGGAATTTCTATGCAAGTGTGTTGAAAATTATTGTTGAAATTGTTATTTTTTCTCTTTCACGAAAACAGAGGTGAGAGAGAAACTTCAGCTTTAGACCTTTGCTTTATTTTTCTCATGTGAAACGATGAAAAGGACGGTGAGAAGATGGCTGACATGGCCTTCGTACTCAAACTCTGTCAATTTATGGGAAGAATAAACTCAGCGCGACACAGTTTCATGATTACTTTCCAGTCTACAGCAAAGGCCAATGTCTTCCACTGAATGTGATCGAGGTGAGATACATAAGGAACTGAAGATGGGCGATTTTTTTTTCCGGGGCCCATGTTTTTTCTCCTGAAAACCATTCAGAAAAAAACTAAGAGTGACTGTAGTATGTTATGCCTCTGTTAAGTTGTGAAAAATTATTATGGATCTATTACTCATCTGGGAGGGGGGGTCCGTACCCTGGCAAAGCAGCAAATGAGTGCACGGGGGGGGTCAGGCCTTTGTCAGATCTCATTAGGTGAAAGGGGGCAGATGAAACGGGTGCGCGTGTGCCTCATAATGGACTTTTCACAGGCGACACAAAAGGCTGATTCTCAGATGCAGGTCTCGTAATATTCAGTCAAATTAACACTATATCGAGAAATGTCAATAGTGTGCTCTGGGAGCTATTAGAGAAATCCACTGTTCCAGCACAAAAGGACTGTGTGATGGTAACATTACCAGAACTAGGCAGTGCGGAAAACAGTGGGGGCACAGATTCTTTAAACCCTTATGACAGATGTTGAACTCTTCTGAAGGTAAATCTTGAAAAAATTAAAGCTTCTCATTTTTGCCCCAACATAAGTAAACAGGTGTAAATTTAAACCCAATGTTTAAGTTACAATCCTTAAGGAAACATTCAACATTTTTGGGAAATATGGTTATTTAATGACTTTTCCTTGCAGGGACTTAGAGGAGAGAGTCTGTCTGTCTAATATGAAGCTGGAGCTGGAAGACAATTTAGTTCATTTTGGCACAAAGACTGAAAACAGGGGAAACAGCTTGGCTGGTTCGATTCAAAGCTAAAAATAATCCACCTACCTGCACTTCTAAAGCTTGCTAATTAACGCATTGAATTTAATCTGTGTAAAATCTCTGCAGGAAAAATAATGAAGTGCAAAAACAGCAACTTTTTTGCTTCTACCCGGAGACTCTGCTGGTTGCCGTGATGACAACAAGACTCTAGGAAGCCACTGGGTCCACGATGTTATGATAAATGATATTGATCATCTCATCTCATCTCATCTCATCTCATCTCATCTCATCTCATCTCAGGCCTTCTGCAACAAAAGCAAGCGACGGTGTTTCCCAAAATGTTGCTTTGTGTTATTTTCATTATCAAACCCAATTCTTGGTCTTTAGCAGTTGCCAGTAGTTGTCAATGTTGTGCGTGTGTGTGTGTATGTGTGTGTACTTGCTACAGAATAAACACATCTCTTCTCTTGGCTTTTTGCCTCCTCAGTGAATAAATCCAAAAATCATGTTTGTTTTCTCTTGCTTTTGGTCCAAATGCTTTAATGAGGTAGTTTATTAATAAAACAACACAACAGAGAAACATGAAAAATGTTTCAAATGAGCTGCAACCTTTGACCTGCCACCGGTCAGACTGCTACGATCCCAATTATCTTAGTTTCCCCTTCAGAGGGTCCACGTCCGCCATGCGACTCAAAGTGTAATTGTTGTTTGTTTGTGACAATAGTGTGGTAATTTTGTTATAAACTCTCAGCACCCCAATCATTTTCAATTTACCAAAACACACTGCCCTGCGATGTCGATACCAGGGCAGCTGCAGAGATGTGACTCCTGTGAACTGTTCCGCATTGAAGGCCTATGCAGAACCTAACTGAGTTTTCTCCACTCCTGCAGAGGAATTATGGAGAATTCCAAAATCAATCTGTGATTCGGCTTTGAAGAAATCGAAAAAGTTTTCACGGAAACATGACCAACTTGGTTAGAAGACGCCCATTTTCCAAGCTTCTTTAAATACGCTCTTCTCTCGTTGTGGATTAAAATTAAAAAAAAAAAAAAAAAAAAAGGAGTAGTGTCTCATAGTGGCTCAGTTTAGCATGGGATGTGATGTGGCACCGCTCTATGAAAACAGCCAGTTACGTATTTCGGAGTCAGCAGAGCACAGCGTGATCCTCGCAAGCGACGGCGCTGCATGCAATTCCCACTCTGCATCATTACCCCTTCGTTTAGAAAAGTAAGTCCCAGGGGCTAAAGCTGCCGCTCCGTTTGTTTCGCTTACTTTGGTCTTACATTGCGCTGCAGTTACTTAACACTCATTTCCTCATATCGCTCCTAGCCCCTCGCTGTGCAAGTGCCTCGGCAAGAACAGGCGCTTTCTCCCTGACAAGAGAATCAAGACACAGCAGACAGAGGAGAGCTCTGGGGCATTGACATATGATGGAGGTTAATTAACAATAGCAAAAAAAAAAAAAAAAAAAAAATCATGCACACATCCTCTAACATGCTCGTAAAAGTGTTCTCACACAAAATACCCCCAAGTGTCGATAAGAGGGCAGAGTGGACGGTGAGCTCACTGTGACACCGAGGTGGCGGGAGTCAGTTCGCTGTCCCGCTCCGACTCCAGCTCCAGGTCGTCCGCGAAGCTGCAGTTCCTCCGGAGGGGGCCAGGGGAGTGGATGTCCAAATGGCCGAGGTTTCTTTTCACTGCGTGTCACACAGCCAGACACGCACATTAGACTTTAGTTAAAAATACATCAGCTCTTCCAGAACATTCGGCTGATCAGGTTTTGCTGCCTCTTTATCAAGCTGGTTTGTTGTAGTCATCTTTGAACTTATAGGTCATGTTCGGGTCTGGTCATTTATGGTGTATTCTACTTAATAGCCCTCATCTGATCTTTTGCTGTACCAACAGCACACATTCCTGCCATGCTTACTAACGTAGAAGTCACAACCACAGTAAATGGCTGAAATAACTTTAAAAATCACTAAAGTAGCTTCCCATGAATCGCTAAAGATTTGGGTGAGGCCTCTTCGTTTGAGTGAAAGTAATTCTGATCTGAGCTGACATTTTCAGATGGTAAAAAAATATCTAAATTTACAGTCACAGTTGTCAACACGGTTCTTATGCGAGGGAGAATGAAACAAAAGTTTCAGTTTTACAAACAGGTACAACAGATGGTTTAGAAAAACAGATAGGAAAGAAAAACTAACATATAAGGTTGCGACTTAAAAAAAAAACATGAGGATTGGTCAGGTCTGGGTTTCAGTTTCATATCAAATAAAAACAAAGATATCTACATAGAAAGACAGAGAATCTCCCTTTTTTTCCCTAACTGTCATCTAAAATCCTAACTACAGCTGTGCATGTTGTCACCTTCCCCAGCAGGGAGAGATCTACAAGCAAATAGCAGAGCTGTTGTGGAAACCCATTAATAATTTGAAGCTGCAGATGCAGTGTGGTGTTTGGTTTTTTTTTTCCTCTTTTTGAAACTGCACCAGCCAGAGAGGTGTGATAAACACATTTTTTTTTTGTTTGTTTTTTCTTGACACATGAAACTAAAAAACACAACGGTGTGAAACACACCTGCTTCAGAAAAGGGACTTCGAATGGAGTGGAATTAATTGGTTCTGTCAGACAGGACAGATGTCGGATGTCAGGTGTCGTGACAGCTCCTGACAGGCTGACAGACGTTTCTCATATGACAGAGTGCAGGGAGCTCCTTTAACCACCGGGTGGGTTGGTGTGATACTCCGCCGCACATGTGGCTCTATGAGCGGGTTGTTTTGTAAAAAAAATAGCTTTAAACTCAAGGAAAACTTCCTGATAAATGATACAAATTTTAAAATTTGTATCCCAGGGATCAAACGTCTGTTAAACTCAATGGCAAAGCAACAGAAAAAAGCCCCCACTCATATCAACGCATGGCGTTACCTGGAGGCGGTGAGCTGAACTGAAGGGATGATAAAGACGTCCAGGACTGCTGGTGGTCTGAAGCAAAGGTGGAGAGAGACAGGATGATGGTGATATGAGTATTGACACAGAGGATAAGGGACAACAGAAGTGATGTTAGTCAAAAACTACAGGGCTTAGAATGCAGTAGGAAAAACAATGTTACACCTCAAAACATGATCATGCCCTTATTTAAAAAAAAAGAAAGGCTGTTATATTAATTAAGACAATACAAAAGTGACTTTACAGGAGAATGTTGAAACAGAAAGGACAGTGAGTTTACTGAGGACATGTGCAGGACATGGACACTAACAGCAGCTCACCACATCCTCCCAGAGTGTGGGATCCTGCTAGAACAGCTCCACAGACAAGAGCATCAAGGGAGGGAAGAAAAACACAAGCAAGGGAGAGAGGCAGTTAAATTGATTGAAAGAAGCAGATCTAGAGACACAGATAAAAAGATTTTAAAAAAAAGGATGGGGGCAGAAACCACAGGGATGTTCATAAAAACGGCTACAGATACCAGAAAAAGGGTTTTGTCAAATCACCAAATCTTTACAGAACATGAATGAAATCTGGCGACGGAGGAATTATTCTCCCAATAAAACCTTATGAACTGGCGACTGCGTGATCTCACCCACTGCTAAAAACCGGCAGGTGGTCAACTGTTTCCTGTATCAGGGCTTAAATCAATGGAATTCGAAAAGACTCGGGTTATGTTTTCTGAAAATCAATTTCAGGGCAACAACATAATCCGACAACTCAACCATCACTTCAGCTACCATCCGTGTGCGTGTGTGGGTGCTGTGTGTGTGTTTGTGTGTCCGGTCAATACGACCACACACACACCAGATGGCAACGTGGCAACTTAGTTAAATGATTCACGGTTAAAAGCGGCAGTGCTGCAAACGTTGGATGTGCAGAAACGGACGAGTGGAATCTGCTCAGCTTCAAATCAAAGACATCGATTTCTCGTTGCACACGAAGCGGGACAGACATGCATGCATCTGTACAAGTGGGCAGATTAAATTTTTTCACCGCCGCACTGGGGAATGAGTGCAAAGCAGAAACCGCAGCGACGCTGTCACGCAGCTAGGCTTTTCGGGCTACCAGCTGGTGTGAAAAAAAGAAAGAAAAGAACAACAAAAAAAAACGTTATATAACCAAGCTCGAAGGAGACTGTGATCAAATCAGGTGTTTTCATATTCTGGGAATGCAAAAAGTGCTTATGTTTGTCTCCTTTTGAGAGTTAAAAAGACCGTCTTCTCCAGTATCTAATTTTGTTCATGTACTTTGAGCAGAATACCCATTAATGCCCTCCACGCAGCGCTGATAACAGTCGTTATGAGATTCATTTTGTCCATACAATAAGGGGCACATTAGGAGAAAGAAACAGAAAAATAGATTGGAAATGAAAAGACTGGAAAAAGGTCAACAACTCAGTTGCTTTTATTCAGTCTATGAGAGGGACTTTCAGAAGGCCTCTATCTATCTGTCTGTCTGTCTGTCTGTCTGTCTGTCTGTCTGTCTGTCTGTCTGTCTGTCTGTCTGTCTGTCTGTCTGTGGAATGCCAGTGGTGTTCATGTTATACCGTGGCTAGAACGAGATACGAGGTCCAGAGAATTTCCAACTGTCTGTCCGTAAGAAAAAGGTCTGAAATTGTTTTAAAACTGACCAAATATTGACTCTAGGTAAAAAGCAATGGGATTGTCCAAATCTCAGTGGACCATGACTGTGGGTACATAATTTTATGGAAATCCATCCATATGTTAAAAATACTGTCGTCTGGGCCGAAGCTGTGGCCCAACTGTCTGACAGACAAAGAAACATTTCTGTCCTCACGCTGCTTACTCGGAAAAAATAAACCTAGGTGGAGTTATAAGATTTTTAAAGCCTGAATATGTTTCTTTGGTCTCTAATATCAACTGAATTCCACTCTGTTTCACGGCCACAGTAACACCCTGCACTGAAGCCAAGGACAAATCTACAAAACGAAAGTGGGAAGGAAACGGTTCATGATTTGAAACCTTCTATTTGCATCACTCTCAGCTCTCTATCATCGAGCCAGCGATACCGGAAGCTCGCCCTTGCGCCTGCCTCGTGCTCATCCATTTTTAATGTCTGCACTTTGCCCCCCCCGTGGCCACAGCCCCACATCTGAAGTTCATATCTGACGCTTTCTTTTCACTGTATCATCCCTGAATGTGTGGTTTGGCGCCAGCGCAGCATTGGCCTTTTCTTTTCTGTGCTTAGGTGCTTGAGGGTCATTGTGAGCATTTCTTCTGATTTCTAAGGAAACTCTGTACATGACCTCAGAAATTAATTAAATAGTTTGACATCTACTGGTTCTTTAGATTTTGGATGCAAACAAAAAAAATTGGCACAAATGCATGAGCCCTTCTTTTCCTGTAACATCCATGCAATGGTGAGGAAGCAATTTCCTAAATAGTTTCTGTGGTAAACAAAGTTTTCCACACTGATTAAAGTGATCTGGAACCAACCTACTACACAGTTTCGTCCTGTTTTTTTTTTTTTTGGTACCTGTGCCCACGGTGCTGTACACGTCCGAACTCAGCTCCTTCCCACTGTCAAACACGGAGTCGAAGGTGATGCTGGGAATCGTGGGGGAAGTCAGGCCGTTGTCCTTGTCGCTGCTCTTCAGCTTCCGCCTTATCTTCACCTGCCCGAGAAATGCAAACACCCCAGCTCAACAAAGTGCTGCTGTGGAGGAACGTGGGCATTTGACATTTGGGTGACAGGAAACAGGAAAGCTACGTTTGCCCTGTGTTTCAAACTTTATCGTTTTTTTAATTGTTACTTGTGATCTGTCTGTCCTCTATCTATTTATTGTCATCTGTCTCTCTCTTGTCATCTGTCTAGTTTTTTTTTACCCTTCAAACAAAACAGTAAGTTACTATTTTTGTCAGTTATCAATACATGAACATAGAGTAATGATGTGACTGAGAGTCTAAATGCAGCAGCATGGGAATGACTGTCACAGTGGCTGGTAAAATTACTATTTACGTTGATATATTGTTTAAAGGGAACTTTTTTGACATGTTAACAACATTTTAAAATGTACGTGTTTGTGTGTGCTTCTTCTCACACCCAAGTAGCAGTAAAACTGAATAATCAATATCAATGGTGAATTGCTGCAGGCTGTTGTCTTAGTTGTGTATTTATTTTTTTATTCTGCCTTCATTTCTTTTATCTTTTTTTTTCCCCACACAGATTTTAGAAGAGCGCTGGAAACTATCGCAGTATCGTTGATGGTATTTGGATGGTTTTTAATGCTTCAAATGACCACAACAGTAAAATGTGACAAAGTTTTAATACTTTTATGTGACTTAATGAAGAATGTTGTCCCTAGAGTCTATCTGACAACCGAGTCTTTGGACATTGATTTATTTCTTTTATGAATTCAAGCTAAGCTAAACCATTTCAGGAGGCCACCTGCAGCACCATTTTTCAGTGTGTTAAAAATGCTATCAAAGTGCAGGACTCCACTCATTAAGTACACTGAGATAAAAATGAATGTAACCTGTGTTATAATAGGAAAAGTCAGAAGTGTTTCTGTTATTTTGTCCACTGGATTTCAGCCAGGGTAAACTAAATACTAGAAAAATCCTCCAGTAGAGGAAAACACAACTCCACAAACTAACCTTCAGCCTTCAAAATGATCATGAAGTCCAATCAACAACTCCCTAAAAAAGTTATCACAAAAAAACCCCCAAACCTTACAATCTTAGGTATTGCAGGACCATTGCTCCACACTGCAGGTTTCAATTTATCTGGCAACTTTGTGTGCCAAATAAATTGAAACCTGAGTGTAAGAAGCAGCCAGAGTTAAATCCATACCATAACTACTAACCGATTTCTTGGGCTTGGGGCTGGACAAGGAGGAGGCGGGGATGCTGGAGCGCTTTCTCAAAAACATCTTGAAAGTGGCCGAATCAAAGTTCTCCACTGCAAAACATCTCCACGATGTCTGGAGGGGTGTGAAAACAGCAATATATTGGTTGTACAGGACAGATTTCATGCCAGCGTGTCTGCCATCCGAGAAATAACACTGAGGCCCACATGAAAGGACGGTCTCAATAATAAGACCAGGGGATCTGAGACGGTTCAGTAAACCCTGCTGTAGTGCCATTCTATTTCAGTATGTTCTCGGTCACATACCTGAATGAGACAGGCAGCTGCGGGGATCTGTCTGTTGAAGTGTTTCTGCCTTTGCTTCTGCTGCACCTTCAGGGCGAAGCCCGAGCCCAAGATTCCCTGTGAACGGCAGCACAGAGGAGCTTACTGCTCATTAATTCGGTTTTAACGACTCACTTAAAGGCAGCGGCGTGATCCCTTGATGGGGGCCGGCGGGTGATGGGATCACGGCGGCCGTGACGCCCTTCAATGTGTTGATGTTCCGACCCAGGAGTACTCAGTAGTCAGTACTACATTATTACGCGAGCACTCACAGGTCAGACCACACCCATCTCTGAACTCTGCCTTCATTTTGATTTCAGCTACGCACCTGCAAAGTTTTGTGACTGTGTCTTGCACAATTGTGTTGCTATTGTTGTGAAAAAATCTGTCCACAGACAGACAGAAAGACAGACAGGCAGGCAGGCAGGCAGACAGACAGAGAGACTCCCAAGCAAACAGACACAAGAGATAAACACCTGTCAATATGCTCAGAACTGCTTCTGTGGTAGGTCATCCTATAGTTGATGTCATCAGGACAACATTCTCAGACAGAAATACACACAAAATTAAACAAAAATTAAAGAATAAATTGCTGTTTAATACTGAAACTTTTAAGTCTTTCTCAAGAAAAGAAATAAATTATTTGTCAGACACTGTTTCTTAAATGTGAGGAGTTCATATTTTATTTCACTACAGATTGAAAATCATTTGAGCTCTAACTATATCTAACATTTTATACAGTACACTATGAATACCAACCCAAAGAACTATGCAGTAATTAACAGTGGAAACAAACATTACTTCCCGGATCCTAATTTTCTTGTACACAAAACTTGACTGTGATTATGTTTATAAACAAAGTCACTGTTACTGTCAGTCTTTACTTCATATCTAGACTTTGAAAGATGTCTTGAGCAGGACCTGAGGTGTTGCCAGGGGACAGCCCCCGCTATACAGAAAACATTAGAGACAGATTTGATCATTTGAACGCAATACGCAACACTGTGAGGAGGTGTGAGACACCTCCGCCGGAAATATGCCGTCGCTCGGCAATTTTCCCTGTCAACTTACTGCAGGCAGGGCAAAGAAGGAAATGGCAAAGACCGAGAAGCAGGATGCGATGGTCTTTCCGATCCAGGTTTGTGGCACTTTGTCTCCGTAGCCAATGGTAGTCACTGTTACCTTTGAAAAAAAACAAAAAAACAAACCCCATGGGAATTAGCACCGACCGGTAGCTTGTTTCTGGCGGTTTTTCACTCTTTGAAAACTAAGACTGCTGCTCAGGATGTCCAAGCGCCTGTCAACATTCATTAATAACTGTCGCAGGAGAGAATCAGCAGCAACAAAAATTTCACATTTTTAAGCATTTATTGATCAGTTGCTGAACTGAAGACTGGAGAATTACTGGACTCCTACAGAAGTTACAAAAACTAGGACGTGAAATTTGACTTTCCAGTGGCTAGTGGCTCTCTGAGGCACAGTGGTGCGTTGGGCTAAATACTAACATCAACATTCCAGCATCCTCATTGTGTTAATATGATGATGTTTAGCAGGTGCAATGTTAAACATTTTCACCACCTTAGTTTGGTGTGTTAGCATGCTAACATTTGCTAATTACCACGTAATGCAAAGCACAACTGAGGCGGATGGAAATGCCATTCATTCATCAGTATTTATTCGTGAAACCGAAGTACTGGACAAATAGATTATATTCAGATGGATGACACTAGATTAAAAGAGATTTCCAAAGCTGTTGCAATTCATCCTGAGAGAAGTGTCAATGTTTATGCCAAATTTTATGGTGATTCATCCAATAGCTGTTGAGACTTTTCACTCCAAACCAAAAATGTGAATGCCATGATGAAAAAATTAGGGGATCACCAAAGTCAGCGGGCTTCATCTTTTAAAGAAATCGAATATCTACAAAAATTCATGGCAATCTGTCAAATTTCATTCTAGATCAAAAAGTGATGGCCTGATGACTGACAATGCAATCCCCAGAGCCATGCTGAAAGGACATTTTAAAAAGACCACTAACAGAGCTCTTCATGTGGAGCATTTTCAAATGCTGAGTCATTCTACTGTTCGGTATGCTTGACATGTAAAGGACTGAACAAATTTGTCAGTTGACTCGAACATGACCGAGAAGACTTACAAACAGCTGCGGCTGGCTGTGGCCAATCCGCTTTGAATTTTTGCTGTAGTGCATAGGGGCTATGTTTTTCCGACTACAATGCTGACCTTTTTCACAGCTCTGACTCTCATTTACATCATCACGCACTTAGGGCACCTAAATACAGACTGTAAGTGTGTGAGAGTGGTGTCAAACATGATAAAACTCATGGCATATAATAGGGCTCTGCCATTTAAAAATACACAGTTGGATCCATGAGTATTTGGACAGTGACACAATTTTCATATTTTTTTCAAACAGCACCCCAATGGATTTGAAATAAAGGCATCAAGATGTGATTGAGGTTAGACCTCTAGCGTTAATTTTGGGGGAGTCAGACTTGGCCAATGAAGATTATTCCATTCCTTTACCTTGAGAAGCTATTGGGTTTCTTTAGCGGCATGATTTGGGTCATTAACCATCCCTACTGTGAGGCACCATCCTTCCAGTTTTGCAGCATTTGCATGAATCTGAGAATTTAGTAGAGCTCTATACAATTCAGAATGCATCCTGCTGCTTCTCTCAGCAGTCACATCATCAATAAATGCCTGTGACCCAGTTTCGTTGGAAGCCATTTTTGCACATGCTATAACACTGCCTCTACCATGTTTGACAGATGATGTGATGGCTTTCAATCATGAGCTGTTCATTTCCCTTTCCATAATCTTCTCTTCCCATCATTCTGGTTAAAGTTAGTCCTGGTTTCATCCTACCAAGGTTTTGGGCAGGTTTTTCAGAGGCTTTCTGGCAAAAATCTAATCGGCCATTACTGTTCTTGAGAGTAACTAGTGGTTTTCACCTCAGGCCAAACCCTCTCAATTTACATTCATGAAGCTGTCTCTTGATTGTAGACGTTGACAATGACACATCTTCCCCTGGAGTGTGTTCTTGACCTGGCTAGATGCTGTGAAGGGGTTTTTCTTCACCAAGGGGAGAATTCTGTGATCATCCACTTTAGTTGTCTACCATGGTCTCCCAGGCCCTTTGATGTTGCTGAGCTCACCAGTTCATTCTTTCTTTTTATGAAAGCACTAAATTCTTAATTTGGATGATCCTACAGTTTCTGCCATCATTCTGACAGGTTTGTTTTGTTTTTTTCTCAACACCCTTCATTTGCATCGACACCTCTTCGGGCCGCCTATTAAAAGTTCCTATGAACAGCTACCAAATGCAAATTCAACACCATTTACCAGCTAAATTTGTCAAAAATGAGGGAACAGGCCACATGTGACCATGAAAATGACCGTTGGTACTAACACTTGACCCATGCTATATAATGCAAAAAAGGATTTTTACATTGTTAGCTGGATAGGAAAAGACCTATATCAGAATATGAGATTTTGGTCATATTGTAAATACACCCTAAGTTTGTTTGACAGAAGTTGAAACTAGTAGGTTGGTTTTTATTTTTAAAATTAGAGTCCCTGAAGTTTACAACTAGCAAAGAGGTTGGTGACTTACTGTCTGAAAATATATTTTCATCTTGCATTTTCTACATTACTTGTTTTGCTGCTTGGACCTGCGGCCCACTTATTCTGCCCAAGGGTTTTGACACAACTCCTACTTTAACAACAGTGGTACAGAAAAGACAGTTTATATTTGAACTTTCACTTGCCAAAATAGTGTTTACAGTAAATAAATGTTTTCTCCAAAATCCTTCTTCTGGCAACATGGGAATGCTACTGAAACAGCATTCAGAAGGTTAGTTATCTTACATTTTCTCTAATATTTTATACAGTTAATATCAGCGTTCTTTCTTTTGACAGGTGTTTCAAAAGTAATAAATAATCTTAAATCATTTTCAAGATTTTAATAAATAATTAAAATGAGTAAAGTTTATTTAATTACTAAAGGTGACTTAATTAACTGGTAATTAAAGAATAGTTTGACATTTTGGGAAGTATTGTTCTTTGCCTTCTTGTTGAGAGTTAAACCTGCAATGCGTAACCTTTGTCTCCCCCTTCTGTCAATGAGGGTAATTACACAAACACTGTCAAATGCAGAGTAATTTCCAGGACGATGATTTGGTACAGTCATGTAAGTAGAGTAAATGTAATAGCCATACAGCCTACTCTAAACATTTTATAACTACCAACATGTCCTTCTTGAATTGGCATAAAACCCGGATGTGGGGGGAAACGCTGTTTTTGCACCACATTTTAAAATAGATTAAACATCAAGACACAATGTGTTAATTACTGAGCATTAGAGGTGCTGGTGGGGAGATTTTTTTTACCTTTGGAGAAAGCCATGGTAGCCATTCCTTTCCTGCTTCCAGTCTTAATGCTAATCTAAGCTAAGCTATCAGATCCATGTCTGCAGCTTGATATTTACTGCACAGACTTGGGAATGACATCGATCTTTTCATCTCAAGTATACTTCACAAAATGTCAAACAATGACATGTGCAGTACTGAGTGGACGAGGTCTGGTCTTAATGAAATTACTGGCTCCCAGGTTCAAACAAACACACACACACACACACACACACACACACACACACACACACACACACAAATACTTACCACTCCCCACCACAGAGCATCAGCGTAGTTTCCAAACTCAACGGAGCCGCTGCTGTCGACTGCATCTCTCTCTGCCAGGTAGACAAAGTACGAGGAGAAGATCAGGCTCAGAAAGCCAATGTACAAGGTAGTGATCAGCTCCTGAAATACACATGCACAAATACACAACATATTTCAATCTCAATATCGACAACAACAACAGGATCAATTCAAAGAACATGATAAGATTAAATGATGTGTTATTTGTGTGGCTGTGCCTCATCTAGTGCGGCTGTGTTTGCTAATAACATCGCATATGGATGTGAATATTCATGTAAATGTGCTGTGAATATGAAAATCTTTTTTTTTTTTTCCTGCTGTCTCTGCTGGCTTCACACTCACTTTAAGCTCAGTAGCTACTAATCATATTGAAAGAAAGATGTTGTAGCTAAAGGATAAGGCTGGCATTATTCTATATTTTTGCTATTATTAATAAATTCCATGAAAGGACCAAAACGAGCAATGCATTAGTCAGTTTCATATTACTTTTTGACTTCCTCACCCCATCTGTGGCTCTCTGCCGTCAAACCCGTTTGATCCTACTGAAAATATAAATCTTTAAAAATGGGCCACAAAACATAGTTTTGTTTTGTTTTTTTGTTTTTTTATTAAAGGCTTGGAAATTTCCAAAAACAGCTGGGCATCACCACTGCAGTCAGAGAGGTGCTGATTGTTGTTGTTGTTGACTGTCTTTATAATTGGTGTCCGTTGTACAGAGTGTGTTTCATCAGCCGTAGGCCTTGTTTGTTGAATTGCAAATCAGACCACCGTTTCATGTCTGAAATAAATAACAGTGGACCTGACATCCTGTCTGCAGTGCAGCACTTTCCTATTCACGCAATCTGTCCATTTTGTGGCCGATATTTTATACATGTTCTTTTAGCCTAAATTCCCCTGTCGAAATCCTATTTAAAAGCAGTTTTCTAAAAGTTATTATTAATAATTGCTCACTTTTAGTTTTTACTCAAACTAGACTAAAATGTCCTCAACATTTTTGTCAGCTAATCTTCTGATCAATAAAATCTCCAGTGTTATTGTTGTAAAACTACACAAAATTGATTTTTGTTGTTTTCTTTGAGACTAAGATGTTCAGCGATTTAGTTGCATAAAAACTAAGAAAAAATAATAAGGATGAAGTTGACTAAATATCAATAAAACTAACATTAACTTCTAAAACTGAATCTAAAAATTACATAACAAAATAATCACTTAATTTTTATATATATTTATGCCCTTATCTTACAATTTTAGTGAAGGTGAACCATATGTGACAAAGTATATCTGAACCGTAATGTTTTCTGCAGCTGCAAAGGAACTGTAAGACCAACAGAGATTAAACTAAAAGTATGTTCAGTAATAATCACTAATCACAGCGGCTGTTTGGCTGAATTCAGAAGGGCCCTAAATCATTATAAATAAGTTTGAAACCCAGGCAGCTGAGCTCCCCCAGTGTATTCAAAGTTACTATGTAGCTTCTTATTGCCAATTCAATAAGGAACTTCCTCTGATTTGCTCAGGACGTCTAATTGGGCTTAGCTCTTATCCTGTCTGACTGTAATTGGACTACTGATTTGTGAAAGAGCCCCTTAAGTGAATGTTCCTTTTTTCACACACCTACTACGTGATTTAAATCGTGCTTAACCGCTGGGGTGCCCGAGCACTCACTGGAACAAACTGGACTGAATTTCTAATGAGCAAAATCCTCATTCGTGCCTTGGCCCAAAACTGTCACTCCCAGATTTCTCCGAGTGCCACGGAGGAGCAGCAGCAGATGACCGCAGAAAAAAACCTGGGAAATAGTTGTATTTTTTTATGGCCCATGGGCTCTCAGCGTCTGTGTTTGTATTCCATTGTGTCACTACACAACTTTTTCTTAATGTTTGAGAAATTTATGGGCATCGAACCTTTGGCGGTGGATAAAGGAGCCTGTGACACCTTCAACCAATATCACCGCTTCCAACTTATAAGTGCATGATTCCTTTTTTAACCTATCCAGGTAAACGATCCCACAGTGTCTGCCCAAGGTTTACTGGATGTGCTGCCGCTGCCGCTGCTGCTGCTGTGACCTGGCAAACGCATTCAGAAGACCTGTGCTTCCCATCTGCCAGCAAGCCGGCGAGGAGCGACTGTGCGAATGTTGTTTACAAGCCACGGGCGCTGCTCAGTGTGTATTTAAATGCTGTTATAGCACAAAGACTGGATACTGATTAGATTGAATGAAAATCCATTGACTTTAAAAACTCCAGCTGTTAACCCCCACACACACACACAAGGGGGCTGCAGTTTTGTGTGTCTATCCAAGAGAATGGCTGGACAAAATATTCTGGTTCTGTGTTGACTTAGCCAGAACAGTCAGATAACCACCAAGGAACAAATATTGGAGGTACAATGCACCAGTGTCCAGATGGTTGATGGCAATCTGACCTCTACTGTACTGACTGTCCTTTGAGTAGATACTGTATTTCCCTTGAGGCTTTTTGGGCTGCATGGGGCCTTAGCAGAGCCTTTACTCGACAGCAAGAAAGGTTTCAATGTGAAAATGGAATAGAGAGGAACATAAACATGCATTTGTGCCTTCGTGTGAAGGGTGTGCCACATTAAGACCCGTCCCAGACCAGCTAGTGTGGAGTAGAAATGGAAAATTACACCCTGAAATAGTCCAATGCTGACTTGTCAATCTCAACTACTCTGAACACGTGGGAGACCCACAGGAAGGAACATTATATGAATTTAAATTCCATCCTGCTACTTTGGAAAATATTATTTTGGTCATGTACATAGCCTAAACTACAGGTTCCTAGACTGGGGGTTGAAAAATCTTGGGGGCAGGTGTGGGGGGGGGGGGTGTTCACAAGATGATTAAATGAATAAGAAAGAAAAATATTTCCTCTACTGGAATTTGTTAATTTTTTTTTTTACTTTTCTAATATTTAGCTTGTTTCCTGTGAGATATTAGATACTTTAATATCTTAATATTACATTACATCTACTCATTCGGCAGATGCTTTTATCCAAAGCGATTTACAGGCTCCAGTGCAGTGGGAGACCTTGAAACAATTATGTGAACTAAATCTGTTCAAAAGACAAAAGTGCAAGGAGATCAGGTAAAGAAGTAGCAAGTCCTAGTTAGGCATGTTAGAGCGTTACAGATGTTAGGGGAAGAAGTGCTTTCAGAGTAGATGAGTCGTAAGATTGAGAAGGACGCCCTTGCTCCGATGACATTTGGTAGCATATTCCATCATCGGGGAACCATAAATGCCTCAATAAATACTTCATGTGAAGCAAATTGAGCAGGGAAAAACCCTCCTGGTGAACTTTTCAAATCTCAAGCACACATCTAAGACTTTAACCAAAAGAGAGGGTCACAAGCAGGCATTGCTTTCTTTCATAGGGTCACCAGCCAAAAAGGTTGACAACCTCTGGTCCCAACCTCTTCTACAATGGGTTCAATATGACAGGATTGTACACTGTCGTTGCTTGACAGATGTTGTGCTTTTACAGAGAAAACAGAAAATAATCATCAATCAGTACAAATGATGACAGTCTTTTTGTGTTTGTGGATGTTAATGGTAAGTGCATCCATAAGTTTACCTGCCATTTTATATCCTTGATCTTAAGTGCTTACTGAAGCCACAAGTGTTATGCTGCATTCACAGTGTTGGCATAATGAAATGAACAGCCCTCTTTCTGATTTGCGAGTGTTTAACATATTATGCTGCTGCTACGCTCCATTCAATGTCGGAGGTTGGAATTTCCCACTTGAAGTTTCCGGTTTTCCGATATCAAAGCGTTACAGGTGCACAAAGCCAAACATATACAAACAACATGGTTGACCTTGACAAGCCGGTGATTTGTTTTTTGTTTGTTTTTTTTTTGGATAGTGATCAGACAATTCTCCTTGCAAACATAAAGGAAACAGGCAGAAAAACGATGCATGAGGTAACGGATTCTTCATAACTTTTGTGCAAAGAACATCATTCAAAGATTGTTTATCGTAACCAGCAAAGTAATAACACTGACGTCATATTTTGTTATAAATTTATATGCAGAACAGGCATTACTATAACACAGTATGTTTTATTTTAATTAAATACAGGCAAAAGTATTTTTACATTGCCTTTTAGTTGATGTTTTACCATTTGCAGCAAACGCAATTGATGCTTGACCTCAGACAACTGCTTCAACATGAAGCTGTGCAGATGGTTTTGCCCCGAATTCATGAGCAGAAACTGAGACGTTGGGTGGTGTTCCAACGTACTTTTTCTTTTTTTTTTAGAAGGTTGGAAAATCTCAACATCCGAGTTGTCTGGATTGCAGCATTATTCCAAGGTTCTTGGCCCTACTGCCAACCTCGTAGTCACACCAGATAAACAGCCTAAATTAGCTACTTTTGTTGTGTTACATATTTGTAGCAGTTCGTTGTCAAGTGAAACCAGATACAAACTGTATGGCTCCCATAAAATTCAACAAATGGATTGAATTGGGGTTAATATTGGATTTCATTTTGATGTAGCTGCCAGGGGTGGTGCAGTTTGCTGACAGGTCTTTAGTTCTTCTCGTCAAGCGGGCATCATTGCCCGTGTCAAGAATTCCTGATATTTTCGACTGGTAATTACAAGTCAGACACTGACAGGAACTTTTTTTTTTCCCCCACTGGGCTGCTTGTCACAATATGATTTAAATGTGGCCCTCCTCATGTGGATTGACACCGAACGGCTACCTGGCAGGAATCAGCTTTGGAAGAGGCCCAAATGCCTCATTTTCTTTACAGCTGAGGTCAGTGGATGTTGATAACCAGCATCAGCCGGGAGCAATGTGGTCATCAGCCAAGCCCAATACAAGGAAGCACAGTAGGTGGTGCTGGATGAGCAACATCCCTGACACTCTGCTCGCTTCCATCACCCTCTCTTTTTACACAGTCACTGAAGACAGCTACTGTGGCCACTGGGGATAATTGCTGTGTCTCAGCTGAATGATACCCTCGAGGAAAACACAGCCCTAAAAACCCTAAAAACAAACCCTCTACACAGTTGCTCTTTTATTGTGGCTCTCTGCTGAATATCCTTCTGGCTGTATGATATGTTTCTATATGAGACTCTGTCTGTACCATACAGGAAAAAGAAAAACACTGGCCTACATGATGAGAAGGGGCTGTAAATCCCCTGAAAGAAAGCTACCACCTTACTAATAATAAACAGAAGCCCGGAGGGTTATGGACTTGACTTGTAATGTGCTTTTTAAAAGCTGCGTTTGTGTACCTGCCGATGGATGAAGACAACAGAGCCCAGCAGACGCCAGGTTCCTCCCTGCCGGTCAACATGAAGCATTCGCAGGATCTGCAGGAAGCGAACCCCTCTGGAAAACAAAAGAAGTGTGCTGACATTGTATTCAGGCCACGTGTATGCAGATATGTAGGTACACACACACACAACTGGCACCGTAAAAGTAAAAAGTATGAGAAGACCAAAAAAAAAATCGCACCCCTATGGGATTGTTTAACATCTCGTTCCAAAAAACATTCACTGCTTTAACTGTTTCTGCTCTTCTTTTAGAGCCTGGCTGCACAGTTTGCCCATAATTCCGCCACAAGAGCGTTGGTGAGGTCGACCAGTGATGCCGGTCGACCAAGCCGAGCTCACAGTGTGCCAAGTTTAGGTCAGGGCTCCTTGTGGGCCAGTCTTTGGTGTCTTCCATGGCAAACTGGGTAAACTATTTATAGACCCGGCTTCATTCAGGGGGAGTCCTCATATTGGAAAGTGGAAGGGCCTTCCCCAAACTGATACCACAAATTTGGAAACACACTAATATGTAAAATAACTTCATATACTCTAACCTAACATCAACCATGAAAAACAGACCCCAGACCAGAAGTGCAGAAGAGTATCCCAGGTTCTTTTGACCATAAAGCTTCCACCTGCAGAAACACTGTCTCTTACCTTACAGCAGAGGTGGCAAACACCTGGCCCTTGGAGCCCACTGACAGCACAATGATTGAGGCAACAACTACAATCAGATCTGTATGGATGGAGAATAGCAGGCTTTATAAGTATAAATATGACATAAGCATGCAGACGTTGAATATACAGCAGTGCAGAATGACAAGAGCAAGTGTTGTCCTCCAAATGTGAGTCAAAGACATGAATGCAGATGTTATAAAGTAGAGGGAAAGTGCTCTACTAAGAAATGATCATTGGTTTTCATAAATTATTCAATAAATCAACCGAGGCAAGAAGGGTTACAAATAATATTAACACTAATCTTCACCGCTGCATATTTAAGAAACCCCCACGAGTTTCCAATTTTATGAATAAAAAGCTGAAGGATGAAAAAAGTGTCTCAGTGACAGGTTTAATTTCATGCTGAATTTGTCCGAGATATCTCCTTTTGGGATGAAGCTTGTGCATGAAATATTACTGATATTGTTTAGATATCGTGTGGAGGGATAGGTGCATGTGAGGAGGGGGGGGGGGGGTCCCACCTATAATAGATATTGGCTTCCTGGCAAAGCGCAGACGGCCCCATATGCCAACATATTTACTTCGGCATCCGGCTGACCAGAGGCGGACAAAATATTCCACACCGAAGAACACCACAAGAACGATCTCCTGACAGAGAAACGAGGGACACAAAGCAGACACAAATGAGGGAGAAGGACAGGTGGGGAAAAAAACACCCCAAAAAAACAAACAAACATCAGATGTTTCCGCAGGTTACCTGGCGCAACACCTGAACAGCTGCTCAGTCTTCAGCAAAGCATGCATTCAGA
This sequence comes from Istiophorus platypterus, assembly GCA_016859345.1. Lineage (NCBI taxonomy): Eukaryota > Metazoa > Chordata > Actinopteri > Istiophoriformes > Istiophoridae > Istiophorus > Istiophorus platypterus. Next base: position 5,627,611 of record CM029118.1, read on the forward strand.
CTGACACTGCTGAAATTTTTACTGCAGATGCAACTGTTGCACAGCTGTTCTGCAGCTGCTCACGGGAGCCTGATCATGCCTCTGAAATTCATTAAGGATTATTGATTCTCATTCCACAGATACGCAATTTGTCAGACTCCCTAATTTGTACCACATCATTGATTAATTCCTTAATTCAGATGCTAAATGCACCCAGACCCGATAGTTGAAAAACGGATTATGTATCCTGACAATTTATTTAATAACATTTACTTATTTTAATTTTGAAGGGGAAGTTTGTCTATTTTACAAGTCGAAAAGCCTCCTGTGGTTCTGATAAATTGCCTCAAGAGCTGGGTTACAAAACCACTGTAGCCTGCTCCTTGTGTGTGACATCACTGTTTTTTTTTTTGTATTAAACCAGACCAGGATCTTTCTTAAACCTTAAGCAAGTGCCGTGAGAGTCCAAAAATAACCATGAATATTTAATACTGTAGTGGATATTGTGCTACAAGATAGGCTATGTTGGCAGAAAACAAACATGATCAGTGATCAGTTTACTGATTTATGCAATATTTATTTGCCACTCGCCAAATTCGTAAATCAAATTAGTTTCCTTATTGTGATAATAGAAAATGTAATTTCTGTACAAGACGTAGGCTGTTTGTGGTGAGACACGGTCTGTACCATTAAAGATCCTCACGTTCTGGTCTCGTGACTGAGGCCAGCTGTTTCCCCCTTGCTGGCTAGCTTCATATTTACCATACCACATCTGGATTACCTCCTAAATCTTCTTCTTCTCATCCTCCTAATTATTTCCAATTCACATGACAATAACTGAAACAAGACACAACGGCATGTATCTGACAACTAAAGCTTCTTCAATTAAGGCTGCTTTACTTCAATTCCACGCAAGTTCCCTCCAGTGCCCCTTGAAGACGAATGGATTTTTTTTTTTAAATCAATTACAGCACACAATTACACCAACATGTGGAAATTAATGGACTGGTGCGAATGAGGATGCCAGTACCTCCACTCCACTCCTAATAATTGACAAGCAATTGCAAATGAAGCTGTCTGCAAGCAAATGAATAGTCTTTCATTAATTCTTAATGGTGACATAATCCTCTTTTTCTGCAGTGGATGATGGGAGCATCCAACCTGGAGGATTCAGGCAGAGGATGAGTCCGTATTGTACAGCAGGAGATATTTTCAGCTTGGAATTATGGGAGGTGTTTTTTTTTTTCTCCATTGGAGCCTAAAGATTAAAAATGTCGAATATAAAACAGCTCGTCTTACGAAACGAAAAACATTGGATCGGTGATGCATTTAAACATTGCTCTTGGAAGCTAATATGTGAAGTTCCATGTGTCATGATTCATCGAGGATTTCTACTTTCTACTACTTGAGGTTGAAAATAAAAAATATCCCCAAAAAGCAATTAATTAACAGACAGGAAGGGAGCAAAGAGGCGGTGCAAAGGAGGATCAAAACAGTTGAGATGGCAGTTCACTCTGACATTGGTATCAGCAGTTGACTCCAATGTCCTGAGCTTTTGACCGTCCAACATGATCTTCACCATAGGGTGGGATTTTCTCGGTCGTCATCAAGCGCAGGATGTTGCCCTAAAAGTTTAGACCGACAGTTCACTCTTGGAGCTCGGAAAAGTGGAAGACCACGCGATAAAGTTTTTGAAAATAAACTTTTAGAGTTTAGATTGTTCCGCCAAATGGGGTCAGGCTGAGCATTAAAGCCGGGCGGTGCTCAGGATGAATGAAACGTTCGAACAGCAACGACGTGACAAACGAGCCGGTTCCATATGCTGACGAAGATCACGTTGATAGGGGTCCTTGCGGGTCTGAGGAATTGAAACCGGTAGTCCGAACTTTACTCAACCCAAGCGGGTCAGGTAAGACCCTTATCTAACTTCCCTTGGTCTGCTGCTGACGGATCCGAGCGCATCAGTATCAGCTCGGAGCACCTGGCGCATCATAATCACTGAACTAGAAAATCAGTGGCTTATTGAAAAGATTTCCTCCATTAGCTGATAATTCTTTTCTTGGAATTCAATTCACAGGCGTCGGATTGAGAAGATTGTTATCTCCTGTCGGTCCATTGCTCAGTTGGGAACAGAATGTTTTATTGTTATTGCAGAAGGTGAAAATAAGACTTCTAGTTATCTCTATAAAAATGTTTAAAATAGTTTCTAAGACTTTATATTTGTTCGCTGCTGCTTCTGTCATTCTCCCGCTATTTAGGTTGGCCATTAAGTGTAAAATTAAAGTCTGTCGTTTTGGATCACGTTCTTATTTCGCTTGGGGCCAATTGTGATCTGTGGGTCCGCGCTTTTTTTCGATTAGCCACTTACGTCTGGTTCAGGTAGGTTTTTCCATGGGTCCATTTCACATCAATTCCAGTACTTTGGACCCACGAAGACCTCTGCCTTGTGATAGAACAAGCAAGCAAGCGAACCTTGTGTTAATAGTTAATCTTGTCAACAGTTTGCAGTTTGGTTTTTTGTAAAGAACTTATTAGGCAATTATAATATTATATTCAGTTTTGTAATATTATATTACAAAACAGAGAGTTTACAAGTTAATAATCAGATAAATGTCATCCAGCTACATTTGCCTCACACCTTTCTCTTCCCTACCTCTCAGTTCTCAGTCCCCCAACCCCTCTTCTGCTTCCTCTCATCCTTCTCTCTCACTCTGGAAACCATCAGGGGAGCAACAAAACTAGGATGCCTCATCTGTTCACCCCCCCCCCCCCCCACACACACACACACAGACTGAGTCCCACTCCCCATGTTCCTCTCCACTGCATCTTTCAACCTAAACCCGTCATCGATCCCCACTCGACCCCACATTCATCCCCTCGTGCCTGACCCTCATTTCATCCCACCCTGCAATCTCCAACCCTGTCATCCCTCCTTCTTCAGCCCCAGTTTCATTCCTCCCTTTCAAATAATGTAATTTGCATCGGTAAGTGACTCGACGGTCCTTGACTGTAAAATTGCAAAAAGGAAAACATGTTATGTTGCCGGGGTTTCGTTGCAGAATGACATAAGATTGTAGTGATACTTTTTAACAGTCCACCGTCGATTTGACCCACAAGGCAAACAAATTATGTTGAGAATGTGAATCCCCTGGGCAAACTACCAAGCATCTTGCCAAACACGCTACTTACATACACTGTCAGCCGGTGCCACATCTCCATACAAAGAACAGAGCGCTCTCTGTTAACCTTGAGTGTGCAGAGAGAAAGAAACGAGACAAAGGAGATCTGTGGTGGTGGTGGTGGTGGTGGTGGTGGGGAGGGTAGAGAATGAAAGAGTGGCAGGGTCAGAGCAAATCTCTAAACTAGAAAGCACAAAGTACAAAACAGCCCCGTTGGGACAGCGGATGGAAAAGATGAATGTTTAAGATTTTATAGGTTTTAGTAGCATGGCAAATATTAATTATTCATTATCTGTGTAGAAGAGAAGAATAAGAAGATTAATTATCTCCGGAGGGTGAACTTAAGGCAGAAAAACATTTTTTTTTTTAACCGTAAAATGAAGGTTTTGTGATATCGTAGGATTGGAAGTGGTTTTGCTTACACAATTCACATTGTGCTCTCTTTATAACAGGTCCGACTTATAGACACGAGCCTCCGAATCTCCACGAACCCAACAATAAACCGGGAGGATTTGAGATGCTGATGCGCCAGCCTGGGAAAACGCCGTGACCGCTTCATCCCATTATCCTCAGGCCAAGGTGAACTTGTCACATGTAGCACGCTCCAGTCCTCCTTGAGGAAAATCCTCGAGTCCTTGTTTTTTTTTTTCCGATCCCTTCTTGGGGTTTTTCTTTTGTGCGAGCTTGAGTGACTCACCCAATCGCCCCAAACAGTTCCTGTGCACAGCAGCTGGTGTCTTGGGGTTAAGCTTATCCCATTTTGCTATTGATTTTAGAGGAGGTGCCTTTGCTCTCTTAGGCCAGCGGGACACCCTGAAATTGTTTGTAGAGAAAAAAAATAATAATAAAAAGCCTGTGTAGTTCCAAACAACGTGTCCCCTAAATTGTTTTTGTGAGGCAGCAGTTAGGTCAATCAACCCATGAAATGGCTCTCGAAACAAATAGAACTGAGGTTTGATATTTGTTGTTTTAGCAACCATCCCTGTCAAGGTGTTGATTGTCACAGCATCACCTGTAAAAATATACAGTCGATAAATTGTGGTGGGAAATGATTACACATCTCTGTTTACTTGCAAAGTACCTTTGTGCTTTAAATAACAAATGTAATTTCAAAGACCTTAAAGTGCCTCAGTCAATTAACTACATTGTTTTACGAGCGTTATCATCATCTTTACGTTATTTAAATAATTTGTTTGACATGAAATGGAAGCAAAACTCCTCCTCAACAACTCACATAAGAATCAAGCCTGTTTTCAGATGCCAACCAGCAAAAACAGACCAGGTAGAAGCGAAGTACAGTCGGTGAAAGTCAAGGGAAAGGGTGGATCGGGACACAGCAGGGGGGAGAGGAGTCTCTACAGTCTCTAGCTAGAATTTGAGTCGCACTGTTACAGGACAAAAAAAAAAAAAATGAAAAAGGGAAAAAAAAAAAGCTGTGTCTTACTCTGGAGACTCTTGAGCAATTCTTTCAAATCTCTATCACCCCACTTGTATCTTTTAGACATGTGGTTCATGGACCAATGATCAGGAATGCTGGAGGCACACTGTGGAGATGTTGTTTTTTTTTAAATAACCATGGCCTTGTTTACATTCAGTGTTTCTTGCCCAAACACATTTGATGAATCATTATGGCCTAATGAATACGTGGATTGTGTCCTAAATCAATAAATATCGACGAACCTGTTTGTTTTTTTTATTTATAATTTTAAAAAAATGTTTCGGAATCTGTATTATTTATATCAGCTAGTTATCTCCCTTTTGTTTTTATTCTAGTCCGTTGCTACCCCTTGATGGAGCATATCATCAGCTGTAGATACCGACACTGTATACGGAACTGCATGGAAGTAAATGGTAAATGGACCACTCAAAGCCGTTTTACACTATTCCCACATTCACCCATTCACACATATATTCATGTCCTTTCTATACATACACACATGCACGCACGAACACATGGATGACACATCGGCAGTTTTTTGTTTTTTTTTGGGGGGGGGGCAGTATCCTGCCCCAAGGACACTTCGACGTGCGGACTGGAGGAGCCAGGGATCGAATGACCCGAATCGAAGCTGTTTTACATGCAGGAACACAAGTTGTTTTGCCCGTATTAAATGGTTCAATGATTCATAAAATCTTAAGTATAATACAGGTCTCAGAGCTGGCATTAATGAAGTAAATCTCTTTTCCTTGTCTGTTACCAGGGTTACTTTCAGTCTTTCAGCCTTTCAGTCTGTCAGTCTTTCTTTAACCCGAGTGGTTTGGTCACACCTGCATTTAAAGGTACATGATCCAGATCCACTCCAAGAGGCCAAATAAATCCACGCAGAGATTTTGTTTAGTCCAACTTTGGCGAGTGATGAGTTCACATCAAAGACCTATCAAAAACCGTCTTGGCAGTGCTGACCTTTAAGGAACCAGAGATCTGGGGAGTCCAAATAGCGCAGCGAGCTATCATGTCAGTTGTGTCGCTCCATCTTTGTGTAACCCCGGCCTGCCGGAGTGTAAACAGCTCCACAATGGAGATGCAGATTGAGATGCAATCAGTTGTGAGAGCAGTCAATACAAATTCGTCTCTTGAATGAACAAAGTTAACTTATTGACCTGCTGGCGACCGAGCTACCTAGACCCGTAATTAATCACTACATCACCAGGCTTTCAGAACCGATTATTTTGCAAGGATGCACAAATGAATTCTGCAAAGCCGCCGTCTGGTCTGAGCAGGGCTTTAAAGGGTTTAGATTACCTACGGCATCATCTCCACCCATGTGACTGCTTCTCTCAGCTCTGACGGGCGAGCTGTAGCTTTTAATCTACCTCATTACGAGGTGTCTTATATCTGACAAATCTAAGACAAGTCAGAAGTCAGGGAGAGAATTTATTTATTTATTTTACCGTAAATCCCAGGTGTTACTTTTCGATTTAATCAAATTTAATGCTCACCACCCAGAAGAGTGTCGTGTGAGCCAAGGCCTGGTACTCATCGATGGTAGAGAGGACGCTCAGGATCAGACATGCCAGGACTATGAGGAACCTGTAGGGGAGAAAAAAAGCAGATCATGAATTAGTCTAGATTAGAAATAGAAAGAGACACTCTATTGTTATTGCACATAAAAATGCAATGAAACTTCATTCGGCAGCAGTCACATATGGCAGCACAAGGTTAAAGGTTGAAATTGAAATATCTAAAATATACTAAAGATACAAAACCTCAAATATATCAATACACTTCTGTATATGCCAATAAATAAGTATAGAACAAGTTAAACTGCATAATTTTTTTCCCTTTTGGAGTAGTCTCCTCGAAGCTACTGTAGTTTTCATAGCAGCATCGTGTGAAGAAAGGGATAAAGAGAGGGTATGGATAGTGGGCAAGTGTGTGTGTGTGGGAAGGGGGATGGATAACAGGGAGTGTCCTCGCTGTTTGGGGTCTCCCCTGATCTTTAATGCCTGTCTTTGGAGGCGGCTAGAGCGGATGTCCCCAAGGCTCTGGAGCTGGGGGCCGACAATCCGCCGAGCTGTCTCGACGACCCACTGCAGTCCTTTACCAGACAGTAACAGCCAAATGATTATAATGTAGTGAAGCTTTCAAAGTTTTATGCCGCTGGTCATTTTCATCTCACTTATTCCTATCTTATCCAGTTGCGTGATGATGTCCAGCTGGTTGTTGTTTATTAACGGACATATTTTTCCTGAAATCTAAACTTTACTTTACATTGCCAACAGTCAGCTCATGCAAACGCAACATCTCCTCTCTCCACTTTTCACCATGCCACCTCAAATTTATTTCAAAACTTCACACTTTGATATAAACAGAAAAAAAAGAACTTTATTCAACTTTGGGGTTTGGTTTGAGTCTAAGCTTCTCAAGAACTTAAGAAATAAAGAAAAGGTTTTTTTTTTTTGTTTTTAGAACTGAATAGCATAACTTTATATTTTTGTCGGAGAAGTATCTGACTGGATTTAAGCAAACATTCAAGGACAGCCCTCCGGAGGAAACACTGTGAACCTTTTGAACTCCACCATACGAGCGCAAAATCGCATGATAAACTTGTCAAATAATGAGCTCACGGGTTCGCATTCGCACACACACAAACATATCTACACATACACACACAGGCTACACACAGTATCAACAAACACTAAATTGTACTTTAACATTCTCCTTATTCCCCCTTAAGGTCACAAGTCTTTCATCTGCAGCAACAATGAGACGTCTGTACCTCCTCGACCCACCTAAGAGAAAGTTACTTTATTTCTTTGAGACTTGGCTGCTGTGACACTATGCTAAAAAAAAAAACCACACAGGAATCAATTTCTTCTGTGTCCTTCGCTTTTTGACTTTTAAAAGATTTTCAACAGAATTTCCAAAATTTGAAGACTGATAGAATTTCGGGAATCTTTGCATGACCATTGTTTATTTATTTATTTGGAAAATAAGTAGCTTATATTGACAACAAAGCCTTCATATAGGACCTTGTGACAACGAATAAATCTTAGTGATCGTCTTTCACAGCCGTTCATAAAAGTAAGAGAGAGAGAGAGAGATCTAGTTTAATTTGAGGAGAGCGGAGGATGATGATGGGAGAGCAGGGCTGGCTGCACTGAGTCACTCTCAAAACCCATAACCTCGCTCACATGTGCTTCCGCATGCCGAGCCAGGAACGAGCTCAGTTCCTGTTTTTATTTTTGTTAATGCAGCACTGCCTCCGCTTGTCAGAGTTGAAGTCGCAGCTGCTGTGCGCCTTCACCCTGTTCTGAGAAAATTAAGAATAAATTTTACCATAAAAAAAAACTTTGCAGAAGAGTAGACGCTGAAGCAAGAGACGGGCCGATTAACTTTTTTCAATTTTCGCAGGCCAGAGATGTGACAGCGCAGGGCAGAGCGTCTGAATGGATTCATGTGACAGCGACAGAACAAAGCTTCCATGCAGGCACTGGAAAGCTTCCAGGTTCAAGTTTCCTGTTTAGATACAGTATAACCCAACTGCCAGTATCTATTTCAAACCCTGATACAGACCAGTGACAGAGGAGCAGCTCCAAATCTATGATATGTGAAGATGCAGGAACCTGCCATATAGAGTATGTTTGCCAATACAGTAAATAGATTTGCACCTGGGAAGTGTTGATATGCACATGTTAGATTTTAGAAAAATTAGCAAAAGAAAACTTTAAGATCTAAAAAAAGTGCAGAAGAGTTTGCTTGTTCTTTATATGAGGCAAAAAATCAACGAAATATCAATCAGAGATAATATGGATACAACTATCTGTTGGCATAATAGCTGGCTAAAATGCTTGAAAGTGGCCAGATTTTTGATTTTTTTCCTTTTTGCTCATTTTTCTGAATAGGAGATATTATCAAGTTGAATAGGAAACATGGGAAAAGACAGACGCAGTATTAAAAGCAACCAGACTCAAGTCAGCATCCTGGCTCGAACCAGAGACGTTGCGATTAAACGTTCGTGCCTTAAAACCGTAAGCAACCAGGATTCTCCGAACGTGGCCACAAGACTGAGAGTCTGCAGCCTCGCTGGCAGCTCTGTGAGGCTACGGGGTGGATGCTAACGCCGGCCTGCTGAGGCTCTCACGGCAGCAGCTCGCACATGCTGATGTGTTAAATGTTTGAATGTTTAACAGGTCAGGAAGTTAACATGTTAACATATGCTGATTAGCAGTAAACCAAAACTACAGCTGACGGCACCTCATGGAAAGTCATAATGGGTTGTTGTTGGCACCGGGGAACATGAGAAACCCAGTATGGGATGAGCATATCTTGAAAGTATCGCACGGTGTCGTGTTGGTGGAGGTATTTGCCCCACTGTCATCTAGGTGATACCGTTTTTAAATTGTTGTTCATAAAACAACCTTAAAAAAAAACAAAACGAAACAACACACTGCCTCGTTCCTATATGAGGACACTTGATGGAAACTATGTGTAGAGGGAGATATAGTTTCCAGTCTGTGTTTGCACTTTGAAGGCCCTTATCGCCACAAGCTACAGCTCGAGTTTATTGAGGACCGGCCAGGAATCCATGCCCCCCCCCCCACACACACACACACACACACACACACACACACATACACACACACACACACACACACCACCACCCCCTTTAAACTAACACGTACACACGCACGCGAACACGCGCTGACTCGAATGTGCACGGAACACGTCAACACAGATAAAGGACGGAGGAGAGAGCTTCCCGGGGAAGATGGGCTGACGTGCAGCGCGGCTAACAAAGCAGCTGGTCTCGTCTGACAGGACGACACAAGCAGACAACACAGTGCAGCATAATGACTCTGTAGCTCGGTACCTGTGTCTCCTGTGACTTGACATCGAAAATGACTACAGCCTGCCCAGTGTAAACAGGAGCAACTGCTGCCTGTTAGGAAAAGCAGGGCACACTGGGCGAGAAAAGAAAAAAAAATGTTGCAAACAAGTGGGGACGCTAAGTCATTTCTGAAATCTTGTGTTCAAATGTGACAGAGTCGCTTTAAAAGAGGAGCAAAGGGAAAAACAAATGAACATCAAAATTTCCAACCCAAAAACTCCAATATGCTAATGGTTGTAATTTGTCAGTGGAGCTCTGCTTGAATTATTTCAGAGCATTTTAGATGCCAGTAAACATACACACTCAGTATGCCGAGCATACACTTCTGCCTAACTTTTAATCCGTCGGAGAGCACCAGACCCGTCGGTGGCTCCGCCGCTAATTCGCACCTCCGTATTTCACTCGATTTACCTTCCGGGCCTGCAGAATAATACAGGCTTTGTGCCACTGTCTGGCACCTGTGGGCTTCGGCGTAGCAACAGACAAAATAACACGCTGGCCCGCGGCCGCACGGCCACTGCTGAACTCCAAACAAAAGCTCAAAGCCCTGCTCCTATCTGTTATTATTGACGGACAGGGTCACTCGCAGTCTGTTGTGCAGCGAGTGTAGAGACAAAGCAGAGGACAGGATAAGAGTTAGTGGTGACGCTGCTGACAGTGTCACTGGCTGTTACCATCAAATAGCCTGTTCAGAACAACAGTCATACCCCCCCCCCTTTATAACGTGCTTTAGAATAATAAAAGTATAAATATAAATCAAACAAAAGCAACTCCCAGAAAAACAGAGGTTAGGATGAGTACACTGTGATAAAAGATAAAATAAATTGTATCGTAGCAAGGTTTTACAGCCCGATCAGCCCCTGTCTGTAGTTCTGGACAGTAAATAGAAGCCCCTGTCAGGGCCTCAGTCAAAACTTTGGCTTGTCTGGGGTTAATAGTTCAGAGATAAAAGGTGGTAAACAGTGAGTGACCTTGTCTCCGTGCTCCATTAAGAATCCTGGCTCCCGCGTTCTCCGTAAAATAGACTCAAGGGAAAGATGTTTGACTGAGGCAGGAGAATAGAGAACCGAAGGAGTTTAAGACAGAGGAGATTAAAGCGCAGATTTTCGTTTTTTTTTTTTTTCCCAGTTACTGCAATGTAGGATGGAATACAAATAGCTCGAGGCAGAAACGTTGCTCAAATTGAAAAGAATAACAAAGCGTGAACTTTTGTCCTCCGGCTTGAAACCGTTTGACAGGATATCTGGTCCAAAAAAAAAAAAAAAAAAAAAAATGCCCCTTGATTTGGGTTTTTCTCTCAACCCTCCTGGTCGGCTCATCTATAACCAGCACGTGTGACGGATCCATGCTGCTCCAGACTAATGTACTGCGTTTACCGTTAAACTGTAGAACACTACACACAGAAACTGAGCAAGCGTTAAAAAAAAAAAAAAAAAAAAGATAAATAAAACATAGACAACTGCCCTTTTCCCTCCCACGTGGGATATACTTTATTAATTGCGTAAAGCTAAATGTATGCCATGTTCCTTTTCAGAGAAATGCACTGGTGCTTTCTCTTTATCGTGATAAAAGAGACCAGAGGCCGCTGTAGGCACTCTGTATCACCACACACACGCACAAACTGACTTACAAATGCGTGTGCGAATACGCACACACAAGAGTACCTTTGATAAGGCCCTCGGGTCACTCTGAAGTACAAGTTCTGGGTCAGTGATAAGGCCGCGCTTGTTCTTAACTTCCTTTTTCTCCCACTCAAACACAACTAACACTCCTTAAAAATCAATCCGCGGCCGATGAACTAGATCCTTAGATCTGTGTGGGAAAAAAAACAAAAAGACAAAACGTCTTTGACCCCACATACAGTAATCAATACTCACACAAAATCCAAAAACACGTAAACACAGATTTCATGCAGTTGTCACTCTGTGCATAAATGATAGTAGTTGTGCTTGTCAAATTTGCTTTGGTTATATATTGGTGTTTTTGAGATTCTGTCACTCTCACAGACATTTATGCATGTGTGGATGTTTAGAGGCACAACACTAAAAAAGCAAAGAACAATGGACACTTGTATACTTCAAGGTTACCAATGAGTTGTGTTGCACTATTGTAAAAAGCTCTTGCATCATATTCAGGCAATCCTCCATTCAAAGTAACTAAAGGCTCAGTCCTAAACAAAAAGGTTGACCCCCAGCGGCAAAATTCAAAACACAAGAACCTGGAACCTGCTGCCATTTCCCAATGGATGATCAGGTCTTTTGATATCAATAGAACAATTATGTTTGAGTTAGTCCTGTTTTATATTGCTCATAAAAGGTTTGTTCACACTAAAACCCACAACAATATGTGCCTAACTTTAATTATGACCAATTAGAATCAGAAAATTGAAATTCTTCTATTTGGTCAAAAAATGAAAGATTTTTGGCTTTAATGTGAAATTTCTTTTTGATTAGTTTCAGCTTTACTGTCATTGTGAGGAGTAGGGGGACAAAGCTGACGGAGGGCAGTTAGCATCTAACTAGCAGTGCAAAAGAAAAGTATTATACAAAAACAGTGCAGATTTAAGAGGCACATACAGCATAAGTGGTGCTATATCTTACAGTATACAGCTTATGAATATATGAGGAATAAGCTGTGTGCAGACATTTTTCACAATAAGTTCTACAAAGTCGGCATGGAGAGTATATAGAAAATGAACGTATAACCATGAAATCATAAAGCTTTGGTGTGTCATGTTATATTGTCAGTATTATTCAGCAGCTGCACTAACCAGTGCTGTGTATCCATATTATGCTGCAACAATTGTATAATTAGCAATGAATTTATAATATAACTTTATTCATTACTGCTTTTTTTTCGGTTTTGCATGTTGTTGTCCATGCTTTCATTTATCATCTACGAAACACTGATCTCTAAAGAAAATGTGGCGAACGGCTGAATTCTTTGGTGCAGAAGTGCACAGAAAGGCCCATAAAACCCCAAGAACCTAATGGAGGTTTTTCTGGACATCTCAGTAAAATGCTCTTACAACAAACACCTGGTGCTTTTATAGAATTGAGATAGTTCTTTTTGAAAATATACTAGGAGACAGGATACAAGCTGAACCTACATAATGAAATTGGCCAAAACTACAGGGAATACAGGGATGGTGCTTTATAAAGGCGTTGCAGGTTTTCTAAGAACCATGTTTTCTGAGGCCTGGATTTGATTGTGCAGGTGCAATCGCATTACACTTCGGTCCCTGCCAATATCGGCTTCCATCTCCCCGGTCACACCGACTTAGGCCCACACGGCGGACGAATTCAGGAACGCACAGGACACCGTGTCCGGGCTGGATGCGATCTCCCGGCCGACTCCGGCGGATTCTGACAGGGTGCATGTGCTCGGTCAGCCAATGGGGCAGCATCACTTCCATGAGTCATCACTTCCAGAGTCTGGAGGTCGGAGGTGCACCCTGCTGACACCCCCCCCCAGGGGCCGAGAGCAGGGCGGTGTGTTTTGGCTGAGCCAGAAATCTCGAGGCCCGGGTGAACAGGGCAGCCTCCTTTTGTGGAGCCACCGTCAGGGGCTGAGTGCAGACTGGGCAACAAGGCTCAGGCAGCCTCAACGCACACTTGTTTCATCCCCACGACTTAGTGGAAACAATGGTTCTCCAAATTACTGCCGTCTCTCTCTCTCTCTCTCTTCCTCACACACACACACACACACAAACGAAGAAGCCAATTCTTACACTGGCGCTTCCTTGGAATCAGCATGTAGTCGCCATTACAAAGGAAATTAAGGCATCGCACCTGGTGTGCAGTCTAATTATATCATATTCCAAACGTTGACGCTTACCCCCCCCCCCCCCACACACACACACACACACACACCCCCGTAATCACAGCAGCCGCCGGCTGTCCTATTACTGTGTGCCGCGCGGTTATTCTTGGTAATGTCCTAATGCGTTTGAGTTGCACGGTGCTGGCTCATGCTCCCCGTGAGTCACTGAGACTCTAACCGGCTCCGACAGCCCGCGTTTCGCCGCGTCCCCTCCGACACCGCGGGGTCACAGGGTGGCAGCGACAGAGAGGGCTGCTACCGCCCCGCACGGCGAGCGCGCACAGACAGACACGCACAGACACACGCACAGACACACGCACACACCGCCAAGTTTAGCCGCCTGCTATCAGACAGCACGCATGGGGGGGCTGGAAGATCACATCCCGCATTCCTGAACCTCTATCTGAGCACTCTGGTCTGGTTCTGCTGGACTCTCGGTTTCCCGGATGTGGCTTATACCCAAGAAATTAAAAAAGAAACCAGCCGACCCCCCCGAAAAACGGTGGAAATGTACCACAGTACACGCAGGGACCCTGTAATCACCAGTAACAAGATTTTCATTTGTCAAATAAGTCAAGATTGTCCAGCCACCTAACAAAACCTTCACGTCAGTTTCGGGTGGTGAAGATAATGTGACATCTTCATGATACTTGGGGCTTCAGCAGATGACTTCTATAGTGTTTCTATTTTCATTCTCAAACAACCAGGTGGTCTCACATACCTGTCATTTAGTCAGGAAGAAAAGAAAAACATACTAACACATTCCCTGTCATTTTGAATTAGCTCTGTTGTTTGAGACCCACTGAATGGAGAACGGAAAAAAAACCCCTCTGCCTTGCTGCATTCAAATTGTTCTGGAAAATTAAGTGCTCACTGGTGCAAAAGAAAGCAGTCTCCCAAATGGAAGATCTGCATGATATTCCTTAAGTATCCTTATGAGAACCTAGAAGTACCCCTGAGATTCTGCTGTCTATGATGAATTATGTTTTGTTTATATATATATATATATATATATATATATATATATATATATATATATATATATATGGCTGCTCTAAACTTCCCTGTTGCTCCAGTTGCGCTGTGATATCTTTGCAGCATCTTTCTTAAAAAAAAAATGAAAGGATTAAAGAGTTGTGAGGGCTTCCGAGGCTCTACAATTAACTCCCTGTTTAATTAGGATCTAAGAGTTGCAATTATACCCCTTGAATACCCCGTGGATCTGTGGATGATTGTGAAAAAAAAAAAAAAATACTCACACTGTGAAGTGGTACACGAAGCATTTCCAGCCAGACGGCCTCTCCAGAAAGTTATACACGCGTCCCTGGATGTAGGCGCGGGTGAGGGCTGGCCGGACCCCGGTGCTGTACACCGACATCCGCACAGACATCCGAGGGTGAGACAGGTACGGGTGGAGGTGGACGGGGGGCGCCTCGGTGGGAGTGTTGCCCTCCTCTTGCATTCTGTCCCTCTCGGAAGACGCGTCTTCGCCCGCCGGCGTCCCCGGTCCAGGCGCGCCAAAGGTGGTCTCCGACAGCTCCAGGTCCGCTGGTCTCTTTCCACGTGCCACACCTGAGGGTCTCCGCGCGTCCCCCTGACAGGGGCCGGAGTTAGACATCATAGCTTCCCGTTATTCTTCTGTCGGTGGGTAAACTTTTTTTTCACACAGTTACTTTTCGGTGACTGACTCAAACGGACAGATGTTCGCCCGTGTGCGCCCACGCCTCCTGCTTGCGCGCCCGGTTGCGCCAGGGCGCGTAAAAGTGTAACATAAACCGTGTTTTTGCGCTCTGGTTCACCTGGGTGGCGTTTCTTTAATTTCAACT
Organism: Istiophorus platypterus; assembly: GCA_016859345.1. Lineage (NCBI taxonomy): Eukaryota > Metazoa > Chordata > Actinopteri > Istiophoriformes > Istiophoridae > Istiophorus > Istiophorus platypterus. The sequence continues at coordinate 5,642,749 of CM029118.1, forward strand.
TTTACGGCTCTCCGGGTCGTTGAGGATATGGCGAGGCTCAGCCCCGAGTGAACATACCCTGCCTCTCTCTCTCAAAGCACTTATCAGCCTGGAGAGCGGTGGGCGCCAGGCGGTGCTCTGCCAGTCGCCAGCTGTTCAGACCTTTTACTGTTTTTGCAAAAACTCGCTGTGAATCGATCTGCAGCTGATGAGCTACAGCCCACGATCGGAAAAAGCTATGACTTTTCCCCCAAGTAATTAATACTCACACAAAATCAACACTTGGAATATTTTTGCAAAAACGTGAACACAAATGTCATGCAGTTGTCATTCTATATATAAATGATGAAACTCTTATTCGGTGATACATTGATGTTAGTGAGATTCTGTAACTGCCAAAATCATTTATGCATAAGTGGCTGATTAGAAGCACAACACTAAATAAGCAGAAAACAATGGACACTCGCGCATCTCAAGGTTACCAATGAATTGTGTTGCACTATTGCAAAAAGCTCTTGCATCATACTTGGGTAATCATACACTTAAAGTAACCAAGGGCACAGTCCTGACCCGCATGCAAACAAAAAGAGGTGACCCAAGCGCCAAAATTCAAAACACAAGAACCTGGAACTCGTTGCCATTTCTTAACGGAGGAGCAGGTCTTTTGATATCTAGTAGATCTACTGCAACACATTTCATTTATTATAATGCGGGAAAGACTAATCTCTAAAGAAAATGTGGCGATTGGCTGAATCTCACTTGTGCAGAAGCGCATAGAACGGCCTCCCAGTTGTTGGAGATGAAATTCAGACCGTGAGTCACTTCCCTCATTCAGCTGCCGGTCGGAAGTAGGTTGGAGGTGAGAGTCACTGTGTGAAACGTCTCCGGCATGTTTGGGAGCTCTACCCGGTTCCTGTCACCAGCTGTGCTCTCTCAATGTGGGACAGCTGAGACTGTAAATATGCACTGTGTGAGTAGGCTGTAGGTTTTTAAACTTTCCATTCTTTTTTTCACCTAAATTAAAAAAAAACAAAACTTGAAACCTCTTTCCCTCCATCATGAGAATAAGGAGGAATAAGGAGGAGAAGAAGCACCTCTTAACAAATGACAACTTATAAATCATGGTAACACATCTTTGCACACTGGAGTAGGAGTTTTACAACATGTTAAAGAAAAATTAAATAAAGTTGTGCCTGTCCCCTGACTGACTTATATGTGATTAATCATGGTTTCAAAGTAACATCACCAACTCTGGTGGCGTTAGCGTAAACTAAAGAAACTCTGGGGACGAACGCGGCTTAGTTTGACAAGGTTACCCTTGGGATTTTTTTCTTTTTTTTTTCAGTGACCTTGGCCAAGCTTGTTCAAGGAGGAGGAAGCAAGTTCACTGCAGCAGATTTTTTTTTAACAGGAGTCGAGTGGCAGCCGTGTGATGACAGGATCTTTTGCCAGGTAGATATTAAACACAACTCTAGCTGGTTCTTGCTGTCAACAAAGGGTTGTTATCTTGAAGGTCAAGCAGGCTCCCATATTTGATTATTTAGAGGAATTAGAACATTTAATTTCTTGGGGAAATGTTAGAAAACATGAACGGTAATGTTTAGTTAGCTAACTGATCAATCAAATGAAACAGAATTAATTAGCAATCATCTTGATATTTGATTATTATTTGAATAATCTTTTAAAGCAGAATTATCAATGAGTCACGGATACAAAATTTTTCAATGTTAAAATTTGTTTACCAACTTACTGCCAGTCTTCACTGATAGTAAATTAGATACCTTTGGCTTTTTAACTGTTGGTCAGACAAAACAAGCAATCTGAATCTTGTGACTAGAAAAAAACATTTATCTCCAACTCACCAACATATTGTGGTCTAAGAAAAATCACCTTATTTCCAGCTTTGTGATGCTGCATTTCCCAACTGATCCAATGGGTTTTAAAATGGTTTATGTAACTTGAGAGGCAGGAGAAACATTTAATCAATAAGTTAATGGGACAATATTCAAAATCATTCAATTTGGAGATACATGGTACATGGTGGACAGTAATGATCTGTCACCTTAAGCTCTAGGAAAATGCATTTCCCACAATTTTATTTTGACATTTTATGGCTCAAATGGTTACTGATTAATCAAGGAAATAACTGGAAGATTAACAAATAATGGAAATAGTCTAATACTTAGTTGAAGCCCCACCAATGTTACACATTACATAGCTTTAATAGCCAATCAGGGATAATTAAAGTATTTTTCCTTAAAAAGGAGTAGACTGGAGTTTGAGTCCACATTTAGAATTTTTTATTGTTGTTCAATAGAAGAAAACTGTTGATCAAACCGAAACTGTGCTTTATTTGATCTTTTTTTTATTACTCAGGGCAGGTATTTTTAGTCTCTCTCTTATGTGACATTCCACATCACCTGTAACACTCATGTTGCATCACCCTTCACTCATTCTCCCATTAATATTAATATTATGCATTTTCTAACCATGTCCAACAAGCAATTTGGAAGACTGACTAACACCTGAAGCCGGCCACTGAAGTTGACACCAGAGAGCAATCAGAAAAATATTGGAGTCTGGTGTCAACCATTTGCAATAAGGTTGAAGAAAAGTAGACACTCATCTCCCTCCACAAGGGCATATGAAGCAGGCAGTTTTATTTTTTTTTTTTATGAACCACTATTTACCCTGGCTGGGATTCTGTTTCCCTGCCCCGGCTGACACGGCAGCAACTCATAATTTAGTTTTGCAAGTAGGAGGGAAACAAACAATAAAATTCCACTGTAATTAATTGATGATCTCAAATAACAGAAAATAGAAGTCAGACGGAAAAAGAAACAGCGAGAGGGAGTGGAGATGCAGAGATAGGGCCCCTAAAAAAAAAAAAAAAAAAAAAAAAAAATTACAAGCGGAACGTCGGCAGTTTCCAATATATTCATCTTCCCTGTCATAAATGCTTTGAATTCATAGGCAGTTACATAAGGTGGAAATGTTACTGCGGGGTACACCACAGACAGCCTTTCCAAACAGGCTCTGTCCAAGCGTTCAGGCCAGTCAGTAGGAATTAGTCATGGGATCTCAGACTGTATTGTCTTCAATATTTATGAGTAATATAAACACATAAAGGGAAGGAGGGGGTGAGGGGGGGGCTATCCCTCGACGGCCCTATAAACAAATTATCAGTGACTAAGCCTATTCATGTAAAGACATGGCTAATCAAGCCACGGTGTATAATGTGAGAAGATGGGTGAGGGTTTTTTGCATTTTTTTGTGATATAACCCAATTAATAACAACGAAGAGTCCTCAGCATGTGCGTCACCATGTCGACGCCGTTGTACACATTTTCACTGTGGCCCAATTCAGGAGCTGCTCGCTCTGAAGACTGTGCTTCTTGACCAAAGGACACAGCTGGTGTAATTTTTGAAATCCTCGTTTTCGGGGTACTTGCGGTTGAAACACGTGGTAGTTGGTAAAAATAAAGCGCCAAGCATCAATTTGAAATTTAAAAAATGTTCTTGGTGAAGAACCTTGATTTGCTTTGACTGGTGTTGGCTGGAAAACAGAACTATGTTGCTTTTTCCTTATTATTTTGTGCTATGTTGCAGCCATGTCACTAGCCAATCACAGACCTCTGTGAAACAAATCAGTCCTTTTCCTTTTAAAATTGAGTTTTAAGTGTGAGTGATGTTTGAGCTCAGGTGGACTGAAAAGAGAAAATACATTGCAGTTCACACATTAATTCTACTGTTTGCAGCCTTTAAACGTTATAATGGAAAACTTGAGGTCATAGAGATATAACGCATTAGATTATATTATAATAATTGAAATACTTTTCTTGTTCCCCAATGTGATATTATGACCTAGGGCATCTTGTTTTGTTGACAATTTGAGGTCACCAAAGCAGATTCCTCTCAATGTATTGTAACTGAAATGACCCCCCCCCCCCCAAACACCTATGAATCACCAGCCATATCTCAGCAGAAACAGGTTTTTTGTTGTACCCAGTGATGGCAGTTTGGAGAAACAACTGACTAATCAGAGCTTTGTAGGCAGGATTAAGAATATCAACATAATAGCTTCTGTCATAGCTTCCCTCATAGTTACCTAGGTAGCTATATCCATGGAAAATAGCAGAAAAATGGCAACAAAAATGTCCATAGTGTATATGGCGTTGAAGGTAGAGGTTGATGGAAATAAATTCTTTCACATACACAGTTTTTCTTCTGTGAAAAAAACATCAACTGTTTCTAGCAACTGCTGCCACAAATTTGTAACAGTGCAACTTTCTAATTGGAAAAACTACATTACTCACTTTGATTGAACAGAGTAAAACAAAACACTCCTCACCTCCAAGAATTGAATTAACATGAATAGGATGTTATGAATATGATCTTAGGCTGAATGACTGAGTGGAAACAAACGCCAAATATTTACCACTGCTGTAGCCTGCCAATTATCCATCATTGTTAACCTGAAACATTACAGCTCATCGCTGTGATTTATGGCAGACACTTCAAGGAGCAGCTTTGACAAAGAGCTGCTGATAATACACAAAAATCTTCTCCCATCGTGACTTGGAAGCATGACATGTTTCCCGCGGACTCTTCACCCTGTTTTTACTCGTCCCTGTGGTTCTCTGCTGGGTTGAAAGCCAGCGAAGGGTGAGGCCTTTGGCGTTAAGGTACGTCGCTGTCCTGATGCATTTTCTTCACAGAGGTATCCATTTGGAAAAAAGAGGTAAAATGTGGCCACAAAGGGATGCTCCTGGTCCGCAACAAATATGATTTATGGTGTTGTGTTTCAGGATATGTGACACCGATACAAAACTATGAACCTTAATATCATCATTTAAGATTAAATTGGTGATTATTGTTTCAAGGTTAGTCCTTGTGATCACTTCACTTCTTTATAAAAACAACATGCAAATGAGCCTCCTCTGAATCAAAGGTCAAATTCAGCATTTAAAAAATTAAAAGTACCATGTTTTATGTTATGTAACAGGAAGAAACTGCATAATCCTCCTTTAATGGCCCACATCATCCAAACATGGTTCCACAACCCTTCATTACTCTACCTCCTATTATATTCAGTATAAATAACATGACTGACCGCTTGATATGCATCATTTAAAAAAGCACCCCCCCTCTCAAAAAAATCCTTTTTTTGTCCTATGCCACTGCATAGCCTAAATGCATTTCAAGTCAGTGTAGCATATGAGATTGAGACACAGCATATAGGAAAGGAGCACCAGCTGTGCAGGATGTCAGGCACAAGGAGAAAACACACTGCAGCGGACTGGTGGACAGGTGGGAAATGTCGGTATCTAAAAAGGAGACACGCGCACACACGCACACACACACAGACACACACACACACACACACACACACACACACACACACAGGGAGGCAGGGGATGAGACTGACGCAGGAGCAGCTGTGACAAACACAAAACTTGTAACTGTAATGTGGGAATTAAAGAGATTAGCGTAACCTCAGGCATTACTGTATGTGTACATACACACATTTGGAATGTCTGAATGTATTGTGGGCAGTCTTTTTAACATTAGCAACAGTAACGTTAACTGTTTACATTACCCCAAATGAGGCTGATTCAGTACTTTTTATGTTTGGCTCCAGGCAATCTGTTTTCCTCGCATCACTCCCCCTTTTGCATGTTTTTGCCTATGTAAATTTTAAATGTGCAACCATTTCTGCCAGAGCATCCACAAAATATATTTGAGTCTCTAGAGATTCTACGACTATCCCAGTCTAAAAGAAAAAAAAAGAAGCATTTTTAAAAGTTACTTTTAATATTTATAGTTCTCACCAAGTTTGTGTGCATCTTGCTCAGTCATTAATTCAAACCACACGCTTCTGCAAAAATGATAAGCACATATACCTTTTTTTCTGACTTTGAAAACATCTGAATATTTTTTTAAGAGCAAGAACTGGCAGTGCAGGAAGAGTAAATATTGATTTACTGGCTTTCCACTCCATTATGTGGATATTTTCACACAACCATCTACCCAGAGCCCAATCCACGTACCTGACTGAACTGCAGAGGCTAAGGAAAATTCTGAAGGGATGATTTAAACATTCTGCCCTTGAAATCAAACCTGAAGAACTGCTTGTATCTATTCCACAGCTGGAGATTTAGTGGTGGTAAAACCCATCATCCATGCTGATATGTTGTCTCTTCTAGTTAGCATGCTGTGTCTCAGAGAGCAGATTACCATATTTGTTGAGCCCTCTGAAATGCACAAAGGAGAGCGTTTTCTGTTCAAAATAGTAACTCGGCTTCCTGATGTGCTGGCCCGGCTCCCCCATAGCCCCCTCAGGCAAAGATCTTAGCACTTAACACTGCTTCGTGCTACAGGTTATTTCCGAATCAGTTTCCCTGTCACTCAAATGCCAAGAGTTAAGTGTAATTACTGCTGTTGTGTCTTCGGGGTGTTGGTGCTCCCCCATGCTGCCCGTGCCATGTTGCCTGCAGAGACGCAGCAAGGGCAGCCTGTGTTTATGATACTCTCAGGAGAGCGACGGAGGCTGTAAAAGCATATTGTTAAAGCTGATTTGATTTTGTTTGAGACCTTTTATATTGGAAGTGTGAGGAAAACAGCCACAAGACTAGGAAATTATTGAGTTTTGATGTTTTAGAATATACAGTATAGACCGAGCGGTGACATTTTCATTGTCAATAAATCCCGTAAAATGACCAAAGAAATCAATAAATTGATTTGAATAACCAGTATTTCCTGTGTAACCAAGGCCTATTAATTCTCTGTGCCATAAAGCTCCATAAAAACAATGAAAACGCATCAGTGAGGCACACCATTGCACTGGGTGCCATGTTCCTTTATTACAATAAACATGTGCACTGCAGTCTATTTTGACTCAGTCCCACGTACAACATTCTGCTGCTGTAAATACTCACTAGAACACCAAATGTGTATCAATCCATCGGCAAAAATAGTCCTCAGCAAATGCAAGCCTTATTCCTCTTTGAGTAAAATTTGGAGAAAAAAACTACAGTGCCCAGCTGTTGTAGGAAATTATTTAGCCAATTAAAAATATATAATACACTTCAGCAGGAACAAAAGGGCTTGGGGTTGAGTGCCAGAGATGGGGTAGGGAACTCTGAAAGTACCGAGAGACAGACTAAAACATTGTTGGTCTTGGTCTTTTCATGGGATTTCATGACTAAGAAAAATAAAGAATGATACCAGACGTTGATAAACATAATAAAATGTGATCCTTAAATGAAAATAACAAAATTCCTTCTTGGGTCTTATCCCAACAAAAGATCTTCATTATAACAAGAATACTTCATGTTCGGTGCAGAGTGGATTTGTACAGGAAGATTAAATGCACAGTAGTTGGTGTAAAGACTAAAAATGTAAAATCTGTGAGACCAAACTCCCAAAAAGAGGCTTTGAAAGGCAATGCAGACTGTGAACTGCAGTCAAAGTTCGAATCACAAACAGAGTCTATATCAAACAATTGTTAGAAATTTCTTCGTTTGATAGTTGGTGAAATGTTCAGATTTCCACTACAGCTACAAGTGCATCCTCCCATTACTTCTTCTATCTAGTATGAAACTGCGAAACTAGGTTATCCCTGAAAATATAAATATAAAGTTGATAGAAAAATAGATTAATGTATAGATGTCACAGGAGATTTTGGTTGAGAACTCAATTATGAAGGTTTATTTCATCTGTGAACTCCCCTTCAAGCTCAGGTAAGATAACTACTCACGGAGCTCGAAAATTTCTCTTCTGTTGTCATTGATCGACTGTATTGTCAAGCCGGCCCCCCTGCGGTAATGATGATAGCATACAGCTGCAGTAGAGAATACTTGCCATTGCCTTTTTTTTCAAACACTGTCTATATTTAGCTTGGGCCTTTGTGTTCTGAAATACAGTTTTATGCAATATGAATCCCATAGAAATTTTGTGTAAGACAATGTGAAAGGCGGAAATATAAAGGGTTGCTACACAATAGAACATTATGTTTATGGGTATCGAGTCTAAGAGATTGAAATAGTCCCAGTTACTGCTGGTTTTTCGTTTTTGTCATCTAGATCCAGGACCCCGTTTACCTGACTATACTGCTGCCTAGTGCCAAGCCTATCACTTTACAGAAAATGTGTCTATTATATCTGTCAAGATAACAATCTGAGCATTATGCAACACTCACAATACAACAATGGAGGTATGTGATGATTCATAGCCAATTAAAGAGCACTACACTGTCTGGGGAATTCAGGCAGCGCACAGGCTCATGTTCGAAGGAAGACAAAAAGGAATAACTGTATGGGAGATATAGGATCCCCATCAGTTCAAGCATTAAAAGTGATCAGTCAGTTATAACAATCAAATCTAATCCTATCAAGCAGTTATTATCGGTAATATTACCAGTGTCGCATTACCCACTTACTGGGGGGCAGTGAAGATGAATCAAATCAGGATGACATAAAAGTATTAGCCTGTGTCTTTAAAAGACACAATTAATCTAATCATTGCCAGGTTCCCAGGTTGATAGAATGATCTGTATCTGAATCAGCCTTTCAGTGTGCTGCACAAAGCTTAAACGCAAACAAGTGCACTGCTAGGGCTCTGAAGCGGGGCACGAAGGTTTGCTCGCCTGTGAATTACTCGATTAATAAAATGTTTACATTTAGGGCACTAAGGCTTTGCACGGCGAGATGACTCGATGGAACTGGCGCTGAAATAAAACAGTTTATGGGCCATGCAGTGGCCATTTCAGGACAACACACTGATTCAGCTCGTCAGACTCTGGCAGGTTAACAACTCACTTGTCACTCACAGTGTTAACAACTCACACATCATTATGCACATAGCCGCAACCAAAGCATCTTTTATGCTTCAAGTCTTCTTCCGAAACAAGTGTGTGATTGTGAATTGGGCTGTGAGCTCCCGTGTGTGCAGCAGCACTGTGGCTGATGGGATGCCGCCTGAACATGAAGAGAGTACTTTTGAAAGTGTAAATACAAAAAAATACAACAGAAACTGCTGGATGCTAACACATTAGCACATTTGCTTTGTTAGCATACTAATACTAGCCTTGGGCTCTCAATGAACTAATGAAATGGCTGAATTTGTTTTGCTTTGAATAACTTTACAAGTGGACTAAACAATATGTTTTATAATAACAGTGGATCAAATATTAATGTGAAAATGTTAGGGACTAATTGGTGACTAACACAGTGGACCATTTAGCAGCGAAATATCTAACGGTCCAGATGTGTTGGTGGAGACCAAGCCAGAGGTAAAATGAGAGTGAATATTGGTCCTGCATTCATCAGGGGGCCAGAAACATGAGTCTAAATAAACAATAATAATGCTCCATGTCTGCTGATGTAGATAGCTGTTTGCTACAACAGATGTAACAACAACTTTATATGGCAATAATAAGTCAAACATAATGTCACTGTTTTGTTTAAAGTTTTTTTCTTCTGACCTCAAGTGGCCAAAAAAAATACTAAATTATTGTTTCATTAATTCAAGTGTTGCACAGGTAGAAATAGACATATGTGGGTGATACCAAATGCAAAACATCAGCAAAGTAATTCATGCACATCCATTTGGGACCACAAATTAATCAAATTTCACGGCAGTGGATGGGGAGATATATTACTCTGGAGGATGGTCTTGGACTAAAGGTCTCAGACATGGATGGATGGATGGGTCAATATTTCCATCCCTAGAGCTGTGGGACTTGCATGGCTTAAAAGCAACTGAAAGATAAACTAAATGTCAGGCTGAAAAGCAGTGTTTCAGAGTCCTAGCAAGGTGAAATTTTCAAGTGTGTCGCATCTTCAACCAGTGAAGTCAGTGTACTGACAGTCTCAGGAATACCCCTCTACATCACTGCAGCAAGTTGAAAGTTAGATTGCCAGATGTCAGCTTGGAATTCATGTTATATTATCAAAAAAATAAAAAGATACCTTCAGAAGAGAGTATCTTTGTTAATCTAAACAAAGAGGGGTTTCTCAGCATCACATCATAGCTAGACTAAAGCTTTCTAAGCGGGCAGTGCATGGAACTCTAATATGCTTTGCAGAAACTGGATCAGTTGTATCCAAAGCACAATCACAAAACCACAGTTCCAACTTAGTTCAGAGAGACAGAGAACCAACTTCATCATAGATAAAGAATCTACTGAATAAAGAAGACAAGACTCCAATCAGCAAAAGTACTGTCAAAAGGAAGCTGTTTTGTAGTGGTCTCCGAGGATGAGTCGCAGTTTCTAAAACACTTCTCAGGAGGAGAAACAAGGCCAAACGCTTGGGATGGGCTAAGAAATTCCAGCATTTCACAGTGGATGACTGGAAAAAAGTCCTATTTACTGATGAATCCAAGCTTGAAATTTATGGTAGTAACAGAGGGGCATATGTAAGGAGACGAACGGGGGAGAGAATGATAGGCAGACAGTGAAACGAGGTGGTTGGAATATTCAAGTCTCTCTACTGCTCTGGATTTGGACACCAGCACCAAGGAGAAGCACCACTCCATTCCTCAGAGACACACTTTACCCTCTGCAGCAGGATAATGACTCCGAACACACCCCAAAGCTTCGCGAGAACTACTTGAAGACCAAAGAAGATCAAGGAGTCCTGACTGTCATGGACTTTTCTCCACAGTCACCTGGCCTGAAATGCATTGAACATTTAAGGGGCCACTCTGCATTCTGCCACAAATAATGCAGAGATTACATAGGTCATTAGGGTTTTTTCACAAACTCGAAATGTCCATTCCAGCTCGAATGCACTATTCCTTAAAGCAAAAAGGGGGTTTTCTGAAATTCATGTACATTTTTTTCAAGCATTTGTCTTTTCACTCAAACTGTTAATCTGATATAATTTTTTGTAATGAAAAAAAAAAAAAACCAGCATAACAATAGAAACAAATGAACAAATGCAAACAAGAAGTATCTGGAGAGTTGGTCAGAGACTTTTGGACCCCACTGTAAGCCATAGCAATTAAGACATTTTTCTTAAAATGTGTTTGCAGGTATCATGTCCACCCTCACCGTGACACGGATTCCATTTCATTGTCCTGTTTGCAAGACCAAATATGAGGGAAAACAATGCCATGCCTCGACTGCTTGGCAAAGCAATTTCGTAAGACTCTGGGCCTCAGCCGAGCGCAAGCCCAGTCCACATGCTCAGCACTCTGAGATGTGCATTGTGTGGGTTTTTTGTCTTGTCTTGTGCTGTGGAGCAGAAGTAGTCCCTTCCTATCCTGACATCACACAGCCCTGTCCTGTCTGGGGTGGGAGATGAACAACTGTGGGAGGGAAAGTGAGAGCCAGAGAGAAGAAGAGCAGGATGACAACAAAGGAATGGGAGAGTGATGTATAATGAATAGTGTAAAATATAACAAAAAATGAACCGAGAATTTCTTAAAGAGAGAAGACAGGGAGAAGCGAAGAGCAGTGATTGTTTGTATGAGCCAGCTACAGGGAGAAACTGCACCAACAGAGCAAGGGACTGACTGAAGTAATGGTGACTCACTGTGTTTTCATTGAGATCCCTTTATTCCAAACTGCTAAACGAATTGCATCTGAGTCTGTAAATGGATCACAGGCCAAACCTCGACGAAATCTCTGATAATCCGAGGTGCTGCTATAACTGTCTTAAATATTCACAAGCCTCTGGGAATACTGATGTTTAATGCCTGTACCATTCAATCCTTGTAGCAATGTTTGGTTTTGATGCTGCTTATAAATGTGACCAGCAATTCAAAAAAAACCAAAAATCGGTCCAACTCATGAGGCCCAAAGGCACCAGTGTCCCAAGAGGATTTTGAAGTAGCTCAAGGATGTGATACAATTAAATTAACAGCAGTTGAGGAGGTGGGGAGGGATGATACTGACTCATTTGCTTTGGTTTTTAAGGGATGTTGGATAAGAAAAAGCTCTCTATTTATATTTTGAAAGTAGTGTTGTGTATCTTTTACTTATTGAAACCAAGCACATGGCAAGTGGGGGTAAGCAAGAGGGAAAACACAACTGAAAAGGTTCAACTCAGGCTTTGAGTCAGCAGAGTTATCTGATCCAGAACTTGGAGAACTTAACTCTTTGGATACATACACTTGGGGTGGGTAAAATAATCTGAATGTTTGCACAGTATAATGCAATCCCGAGTTCCTTATTGCCTTCATACAGTGGCATGAAAACATTTGAGTGCCCCAGGTCAAAATTTCTGTTACCGTGAATAGTTAAGCGAGTAGAAGATTAACTCATTTTGAACATTTTAAGTACGATTAGTGTATTATTTTTGTTTTGTACAAGTTTTGTATGAGGAAAGGATCACCATACAGACCCAACCCCAAGAGACTAAAGCCCTGACTAATTAAGAAATGGCAGTTGACAGGAACCGGTCAAATTGAGGTCTTGAAGACAAAGACATCTCTCAGAGAGAACTGCTCATAGGATTGCTAGAAAGGCAAATAAAAAACCCCGTTTGACTGAATTTATTAATGACACATGCAAATGCAGTCAAATGGGCTGAAACCTTTCTGGCTACAATATAGACCATGTTTGAACATCATTTAATATAAATATGTGTATATTAAATAAAATGGGTCTTACTTTGCCCTTTGGTTAATCTAAATTGGAAACTACCCCCCTCCCCAAACGGCTCCTTAAGATGTCCCTAATTTGGAGACTTGCAGTGCCCTTAAAAATATGCCATTATGTCCACATAATGAAGGGTGACGAGTTAACATTTACATAACCCACTATGCAGGATTTTGTGAGGATTAAAGGCAGTCACGTTCTTTTGTCAGCTGTCACTGGCTATTTGAGAAACTATTCAGTGTTCCTTTTGGAAGTGGTTTGCCTCAAAGTTGAAAAGGTCAGTCAGTGGAAATTAAAATTTGTGCTCAGATTTGAGTGGATGAAGGCCTATAATTTTCATTTTATCTGTCTGTGAGGGAGCACAGGGGAAGAGGAGGGGGGAGTAGGGACCAAGGAATGCGTTTCTTTGTTTCTTATGATCGGGGCGGACACCCAAACTTTTTTTCTAATATGCTGCCCCCTAGTTTGGAGTATGAATTCCACATACAGATATACAGACGTAATTTCTGGGAGACAGGGCTGGTATGATAGGGTATCTAAGCTCACATGATGGTGTAACTAAACTCTGTCATTCTGCGTTTAGATATAAGATTTATTGTAACAAATCTCAAAATGCCACTCAGCCAACTTCTGATATCATTTTGTTATAAACACAAATAAATACTTATATAACAGTAACATGATCAGGTTATCCCAGGAAGGTGCAGGAGAACTTACCTAATTGTCATCGTGAAGTAAACAGTGGTTGATGTTTGTCAGAGTACTGTAGAGGAAAGTCTCTCATTTTCTTCCAGCTGTTAGTCCTTAACTGCCTTATTACAAGGCTGCTGCACTGCTTTAAAATTTGTTAGGTGTACCTCGTAAATTGGCAACCGATTTCATATTCAACCCACCTTTACAGTAATGAGATTTTCACATTATTTTGGAAAAAACAGCTTTTGCACATGCCTTGCCATTACTGAGTATGCGGTGTTTTTTGCTACATCTCTGCAGACGTGTTACTGTTGGCCCCTGCTTGAACAGAAAGATGTTCAAAAAAAAACTAAATTTGATTCAAAAAGGATATTCCTGTGGAGATATAGCAGCAGGCGAGCGCGGCTAACTAGTTTATTACAAAAGAAAGACTGACTTGTCTGAGTTAGAACCGGCAATTTTAGCACTGTGGGTAAGGTGGCGATGCGTAAAAAAATATATATGTTTTGATAAAATTCTGTATAATTTAGAACTTTTGTGGACTACTGTTGTTAGCCTGCTAGCCATGCTAGCTCAGGAAACACACTTACTGCCGGACCCGCGCCGCGTCCCGCCCGCTACTGTCTGTCACGGCGGGTTCGTCCTTTTTATAGCGCGGTTGCCCCGCCCACTCACGAGCGCACTCCTGCTACGTCAGGGCGCGTTCAGAACGGCCCGTGGGAAACACCTGTTGCTAACGGAGGGCTAAGCTAACCGCTTAGCTCCAGGACCACATCCGGGGGGAATAATGTCTTTGCTGCTCGCTGCCAACTAATATATATAATTTTTTTTCTTTTTTCCTCAAAGACCATTTCAAGAGGGAAGTGAAGTTCTGGACGACGATGAATTTGACCGTAGAATTTATTCCGTGCCGAGATGTCAGGTGTCCTTGGCTCATCACAGCAAAGTAAGTGGGCTATCTGCTGCTTTTTGCTAACGTCTGCTGTATTTGTGAGTGGACGTATTTCAGTTACTGAGGCGACTTTGTGTTTTAATTGGGAATTTATTTTTCTTATTTTTGGGGGATTTGGCAATTGTTCACTCATGCTGTGGTTAAATTTGACTGAAGAAGTGTGTATGAGCTGAATGTGTTTGTCATCATCATATTTTTTTGTTTTTTTTGGAGAATTTATGATTTGTTCGCCTCAAATTTGGGTCTCTTTAAAAGGTTGGGTTGTACTGTTAATTGGCCTTAGGAGTAGATTAAAAAAAAAGATTTCTCTGTAATATTGTTTTTTGTCACACAGACACACACTGGAGAGTAATTCACATTATCTTCACACGCTCCATACTCAGCTACACATTAGAGAAATATTTTAACATGGAGCAATGTACGTGACAGCTTGCTTTAGTCTTCTTCTTATCCTAATTACATCTATACTGCTGAGCTCCTGTCCTTGCACTGCTGCTCTGCTCGGCTGTGCTCTTTTGTCAACCTGAAGCTTCCAGTATATCTATGTGCTGATGGTCATCTGCTGCATATCAATGCTACATAACATCTCATATGAAGAGGCTCTCTGCTCTAAGCCATTAATTGTAGGGACTTTTTTTTTATATGCCTATGAATAGTTATCTGCTGCAGAGCTGGTGTGTTTTAGCCGGCTTCTGCTACTGCTGCATATAAGGTTGATTTCAGGCCTTAAAATGTATCCATCTCACTTCAATAGATAAAATATTCCCAGCAGTGATGGGGTTTGTTTATTACCGTCCCTTCCCAGTTGCTGCTGTGCTGAGCCCGGTGTTTGCTTGCAGTGACAGTGCCAGACTATATGCCAAATATCGGGCTCTACTTATTTTATATGCACACAGCGAATCCGTCCTGTGAGTTGGCTGACTGAACTAATGCAAAAACTATAGCCATTTAGTTTTCCCCAGAATACTGGTTAGTGGGAGTTATAAATGTTGAAAAGCATCAAAATTTATAAAAAATGATTTTCATTCATACTTACAATTACTGCAGTCAGTATTCAGGAAAAATAGTGTTTAGAGGATGATGATGAGTTTTAAAGGGGGAGTTATGTTTTTTTCACCAGCACCAAATGTTCAGAAATATTTCCAAGACTGAAGTATTAATCAAGGACTGAGAGTGACTCAAACTTTCACCGGCTTCACAGATGGGCCCATTATGTGAATTTTGGGGTATTGAAGGCTGCAGTAGTTGTTTCTTGTAATTTGTGTTTTAAATAACAACATTTGTCAGATCTTTATCACATATTAAGTCCTGAAATGAGGGTTTCTGAGGAGAATATATTAAAGAATAAACAAGCGAGAATTCAGAGTTTGGTTGAAAGAGGGTTTGGTTGGTTGTTTCTTTTTTTTTTTTTTTTTTTGAGGGGGCTGAATGTCTGTCTGGCTGAGTGTCTGCCTTGGACAGTGACCTGCAGTCATTTATGTAAATGTATAACATGCTTTGCAGATTTGTCTGATTTCTGTGTTTGAGAGATTTGAATGAAACAAATTTGTCAAATGTCAATTAGTGATCACAGTAACAGTAAAAATCAAAATTTCATACAAACACACTTTTTACAATAAGTAAATAGTTGAATGCATTGCATTACAAAGTTTTTCCCCTGTCCATAAATTGCACTCTGAATGATTGAGTCTGCATTGCCAAGGGGTGTTAACAAATCATGTCCTTTTACTTGAGCAACTCCTGGGTTTAATACATATTTTATTGAACTCACTAGATATGTAATTAAAATGTAAATAAAAATTGGTTCTGTCGTAACATTACTTGCCACCAACAGCCATGAAATTAAGACTGTCATACATAAGAGAAACTGCTATTTTTTGCACAATTTCGTGGGAGACCATGAGTTTACTTAGGGCTAGAACTATTTTTGACATAAACATCTTGCCTAATCTCCGTATCTAAAATTCTGTTAGAAGAATACTTAAGCAGCACACACATCCGATAGCCTCAACATATTTTTTAAAAGACTGTAGAGACTCATAATTCTGAATTGGCCCTTAAATTATCTGTGCTGGGATGAAAGAGAGATTTATATGTTTACAGTAGTTACAGCTGACACAAATGCACTCATTTTGTTAAACAACAAAGAAAAATGTCAGCAGTTTTTCAGCAGCACTTAAAAACCAAGTTTTTATAACCGACACACATGAATATAATTATGAATAAACTAAATTAAATCATGCTTTTGGGAAAAGAGCACTATCTCTTGCCTCTCATTAAAAATGACCATGGCAATTCATTCTCTACAGACACTAATCTGACAACCTTAGGCTGTGTTGTGCTCTTCGACTGCTAAATCCGATGTGACAACGTCATGACTGTACCTACATCTGAGAATTTCCCCGCACACTTGAGGATTGTGCTCCTGCTGCTCTGTGTTGACTTCATTTTTCCGAGTGCCACGAAATGAGATGTGAGGATAATATGCCATATGAGATGAAACCTGAATGGGAATGGGGAATGGGGACGGGGACAGGGACATGGACTGGACTGAGGAAACCAAACAGACTCCCCCCTCCCTGACAGTCGGGCAGTGGCATAATGTGGCTTGATATATAGTACAGCCAACTTTATTCTTGCTCAAGCTGCCAGGTCCCTATATTTTCAGCTGAAAATCATGAAACCACAGTTAGTCAAGTATCTTTGTTGTGACTAATGAATGCAGAATGTTGTTACTGAGAGATTGTAAATTAAATTCTAAATTGGACCATGGAGGAGACACCTTGTCTAGATGTTTATTTTTTTTATCGGAGAGAATTTGGGCAAAATTTTTTTTATGAAAAATGCCTTCATGAAGACTCATCTTAAACTCATATTAAAACAAGAAGACAAGTTTTATTGCTTTAATGTAATAATAAAACAACTAAACCCATTCTAAAATGAGAACCCCCCTCTATTTTCACAACTTAAACTTGACCAACCTGATTGAGACTGCTGGGTCTAACTTATTCAATTTTTCAGAAAGTTTACTTGGAGTCAGCTGCAAACTAATTGACACCATGTCAAAGAAGTCATTTGTGTAACTGAATTTCGTTAAAACAGATGACCAAAAAGTTAAGTCTAAGCTTCGTAAACAGCAATTTGCATATCACAGCTCATCAACCATCTACAGTAAACTAGTCTGTGTTAATATACTCCGTAATCTTTCATGTTTAACACTTGATGCATTGAGCGTATATTCCTTAAACATTCTTGTGCTGGGATCACCAGTTGATGTAGTTCTATTTTCATAAATCACATGAATATGGGCAGGTGTATGCTGGTCGGCTCTGAGTCTGGTTATTAATTTAGTATGAAATAATTAGGTTAAATTGATGTAGGATGTTGCATATACTAGGTTTTAATGTTTATTTATAACTCATTTAGGCTAATGAGGCTACCAGGTAGAGTGCACTGAGTGCAGTGAGGCCGATTTAGTTTACCTAGAGATAAGGTTCAATTTTTTTTTCTCCCAACCAGTCGATGGTTGGAACAGTAGGTACAATTTAATCTGACCAAGAAATTTTTTGGTTGTCTATAGCCCTAGTAATATCGCTCCTTCAATGCGAAGTTTCTCATTCAGTAATTTAATAGAAATTAAGGTTTGACAGCTTGAAGCAGAGCATGATGGGGAAAGAGTTTTAAATCAATAAAAGAATTTTAAAATAAGATTACTTGTGTTAACAGGTGGAATTCTATTTATTACTGACATTAGGAATATTTTCATATGATTTGAGTGAAAGACAGGATAAAAGTCCTTTATAGGCACATCTCGCCCATTCGGTAGCCATCTTGGTCTCTGGCAGGACCATGGAAAAGAGCTGAAAGATTTTGTTGGTTGATTGATTAGTCAGTCCTCAGAAAAAAAAATTGGCAAGTGTTTTGATAACTGATTTATTGTTTAAGTGATTACTTAAGCAAAAATGTCCATTGTTCCCTAGTTCCAACTTCTCAGTTGTGAGGATTTGGCACTTTTGTTTATCTTATTTGACAGTAAATTGAATATATGTAGAGGTTTTGTAATGGGACACAGCCTGATATAAAGATAGCACTTTGGACTTTTTGCAATTGTATTGGGCATTTTTCAGACTTTTTATTGACCAAATTATTGTCTGAAAATGATCAATAGATTAATCATGATGAAAATAATAGTCAGTCTCAAAGGGAAGAACTGTGTACATTAAGATCATTTTGTAAGGCCCTGCGCAAGACTGTTTTAATACAGATGCTGTATGTAAAACAATACAGACAATGAAATGGCAGCAGCCTGAGATATTTCAGTTCCATCGACATACTTTAATGCTGTTTGTACTGTATAAATTAGCAACTATTCTCTAAGCTGATTAAACTTGAGATCCAGCAGTGTGTAAGAGCAGCTCATAGAAATAATGCCTTGTTAATGGTAAAATATTGATTTAAACATCGGTCTACATCATCGTTTCCCTCTTCCCGTCTCATGTATGTGTGAGTGTGACTCATCTGCATACTGCGCAGTCAAGTGTAACATCTTACACTGTAGCTCTGCTCCCTCTGACAGATTGTGATCTACTGTTATATTGTGATGAAAAGAGCAATGCTTGGATTTCAAGTTGATGACATGCCGGCGGGCTTTCACAGCGGCTGTTCAGCATTTTCCCTGGAGTGATTTCTCTTTTATCTCAGCAGAAACGGGGCAAATTCATTAGGGCTATTGTCTATACAGCAGTTTCTATTATGTTTCAATTATTTAAATCAATATTCGAATGCAGCATTTTAAAAATTATTATTATGTTGTTATATTTGCATTACTACAAAAGTCCCTAATATCCCATGAAATAAGAGACGGTATTCCAACACTTCTTCATTATGCACAAACATGAATTTTTATTAGTTATGCTCAGACAAGGGCTTTAATCTTAAATATAATTTTGTGTATAAGTCACAGCTCTCCTTTAACATTACAAGCACTGACACTGGGTCAGTGACACATGAACACATATTTACAAGTTAAAGCCACACTAGTAAGATGAGGAAAAAGTCTGGAATAACTGCCAAATTTGTGGAATGACCCCCTTCCCCCCCAAAAAAGTCAAACGCCATACATGCTATAGGAAACTGGCACATCAAAAATCTACAATATGAGCTTGGCAAATCACCTGAAAACAGCAAGTAATAACTTAGCCATTGTGCAACTGCTAGACATTTTTCTACTATGGCTTATGTTAGCGTGACCTCGTTGAAGTTCGAAGGGTTTTTTTTGTTTTTTTTTTTTTAATTTTCTCTGGTCTCTCAGTCTCTGCTTCACAAAACACCTAATAAGTGTCAAAAAAGAAGTGATACATAGTAAGGGACAAGTATTGTGACCTGATGGTGGGACTGGAGGAAAGGTCGTCACCAAACTTAATAGTGTGATCCCTTTGGGTGTTAAAATGCCTTGCAAGTGTAGTCAATCAACATAGCAAATGGTTAATCATGCACTGACTTGAATAGTTGTATCAGCTAGACAGTGGCATTAAAGTAAAGGTCACAGTGTCACCAAATTCGATAGACTTCCTCATCTTTGGAGTGTATATATGCAAAATAAATTTCATGTCAACTTCCAAACAGTGGTAATGGGGTGGACAGCCAGGTATCAACACTGACACATCAGTTTTGGAAAACTGACAGATACATTGCAGGTTATTAGAAACTGTTTTACATCCTTTTTTTTGTTTGAAAGATTTTTTTTGTCTTAAAACTGTTTGCACTGAATGTACAATTATTTGCCATCTTTTAGGTACATTTATCTTATACTAAAGGAGTTTAATAATGTGCAACAGCATTGCAATTAATTTTACTTTCACAAATGTTAATAAAGATGTATAAGATAGAGTACTTTATTAATATTGATATTCATTACTCCCAAGGCACTATAATCTCCCTTGCACTGTTGCAGCAGTGCACAGTTTAAGAATCTGGTTGATTCAGGCTAAAAATTGGTCATTTTTGAGTCATAAGATCATTACACTTTTATTATTATTTTATAGGGTAATATTTGTTATATTTATTATAATATTTTGTCCAGCTAATCCCATGTATGTTAATAATACTAGTGTGATGACAGCCATTTTATATGAATAACACATATTAAATAACATATATATATATATATATATATATATATATATATATATATATATATATATATATATATATATATATATATATATATATATATATATATATAGTGTGTGTGTGTGTGTGTGTGTGTAATTTTTTTTTTTTTTCCCAAGCACTTTTTTAGCAGACACTCTGTTGCCACTTGATTGGGTGCACCTGTCTATGACTGGGTAGGATATTGCCTCCAGGCAAGCGTGAATTCAGGGATAGATTCAGCACAGGAAATTGTGGACCCTGCTGACTTGTCAGCATCATAGAGTTCTTGCAGATTTGTTTGCAAGATATTCATGCTGCAACAATATTTTCCCCTCACTTAAAGGTTGCTCTGTTGTGCTGAGATCTGGTAACCGTGCATTGGCCTGTTAATGAACTCACGCCACTGTCATTTAACTGGAATCATCTTGATATGATGACTTCTTTGTGACATATCACATTATCGTGCTGAGAGTGTCAGTTGGAAAACGGTTAATTGTGGCTGTGGCTTCTGTAGTAATGAACCTTGTCAACAGCTGCAATTCAAATGTTGCCGAAGTGGCAGTAATAGTTATGCCATTGAAAACTCAGTGCTTAATCACAACACTGGATGTTTTACTCTAGGAAGAATCTATCCATACCCCTCATCTACTATCTCAAATGGAGATTTAGCACATCAGTTTTTCCACTCCTCACATATCTAGGTTCTGCAATCACTTGCTCATTGTACTTGTGGCTGTCTGAAGTGGAACCCAGCATATTCCGCTGCTGCTGTAGCCTCTCTGCCTCAAGGTTTAAGGAACTGTGCGTTCAAAAAGGTGCCCACCTGTGCACCATTGCTGTCATAAGCTGTTTTTTGTATACTTGTATTCTTTGTGTATCCAGCTTAAAATCACCATCATCTGTAATTTATTATTGCTAACAGGGCTGCCAAGTGACAGCACATTTTCTGTTTATTATTTGATTCTCTGAAAAAACCTTCTTATTGTAAGAAAACTCAGAGATGCTGAAAATTTATGGGGTAATACCAGTAGTCTACATCTTGCACCAGAAATTCATAACAAATTCATAGTCACTTATATAATGTAACTCACATTAGCTGAACAGTAGTTGAAACTTGGACACTTCATATCCAGGTCAATTCCCACACCTGTTATTTAAACATATATTACTAGATATATTTGAACCTGATAATGACTGCACAAAGATTATAACAACAAGCACTGTAAACTTGTCAACAATGATGCAAGCAATGCTGATCACTAAGTTGAATCATCATTTGCCAAAGGGAAACAGTCCTGTGACTTCACATGAGCATCACATGATAACTTTACAGCAAACATTTGGACCATCCATCTTAATATAAAGATAGTAGATATTCTACATGTAACAATAATTTTTTTTTTCTTCCTGGACACACTCCTCACTATGTGCAAAGTCCACTGTGATGCATGAAAGCTGTTGATCTCAAAGACAACTGACGGATTTTCTCACAGAGATATTAACATTCCATATTGTTTAGATAGGATTCCTTTAAAAAAAAAAAAAGGTAAAAGTTATTTTATCATTAAATTTGTCATTACATTGAAGTAAATTGATAGTTTGATATTTCAGAAATATGTGTTGTTGAGATATTTTTTTGTTCAAGAAATGTCAATAGTTTTTGTAAAGATTATACTTTTAAGTTAGATAAAGGTGTATTTTCCTAAAACTTGAGACACATCACATGTAAGGTAGAAAGATATTTCCTCTGCTTATTACTTGCACAAATTGACTCTATGTACTCAGGATTCAAGAGCCCTTCTGGTGCCAGTGGATAAATGGAAATCTCCAGGCATGGTGTGCTTTGTGAATGCAAGAAAAAAAATTCTCGCACGTGCCCCGAAAAAAAAAAACAAAAAAAAACGCTACGTGTTGTCTTCACGTCTGCTGTTGCTATTCGATCCTAGGGGAAACGCTATCAAATATGCATCTCTTGATTGCTCCAAATGAGAAAGGAGTGTTTGTGTATGTGTGTGCCTAGAGATCTAAAAGGATTCAGACCTGCCTCTTCACATTCGGTGAAGGCAGTGAGGGTGTCAGTGCTCAGGATAATTGGAGAATTTGTCCTTAAGTTTGAACCTGGCATGTACAGTATGTGACATTGGCTGAGGGACTGCAACTGCACCTTGAGCAGAAACACATCACCGGGCCACTGTTAGCATCAACAGTACACAGCAAACGGACATGGTGGCTAAGCAACTGGCACTAGCAGGTAGTATCTAAGTAGGGCTGCAACTAATAATTATTTTCATTATCAATATATAATATTGTGAAGCTTATTTTCTCAATTCATAAATTTTCTACACAGAATTATGTATTATTTAATTAAAGAAAAAAAAGGTTTTAAAGTAACGAAAAAATAGTGAAAACAGCCCATTACAGTTTCTTCAAGTCAAAGGTGACTAAAGTTTCAAAACACAGAGATATTGCTTTGAATTTTTTGCATTTTTCTTGAAAGATCACTTGATTCATCGGTTAATCATATATTGTTGCAGCTCTACATCTTAGCACAAGCATACAGTATGAGTGATGTCATGACATCTAAGTTAAGACATTTCTGTCTTGAGGAGATCAGAAATCTTTTTTTTAACAGTAGTTAAACAGTTAGTGCACTTGAAATCTCCTTTTGAAGTGTGTAGCTATATTCGGTTAACAAATTCATTTTAGTATTTTGTATTGTAAATGTGGCCTTGAATAAAAGTTCACCTGATGCATTAACTATTACACCTAAAGAGGGTTTGAAAGTGGAGAACCTCATTATTTCTCATTAGATGTATTATAAGTGCATAATAATACACTCAGAACATTAAAAAAAAGGCCCTGCCTGATAAGATATTTGATTTTCCAATGAGATGGACCTTTAGTATCAGTAATGACGAGCAGTGAGGTCCTCATTTAATTCAGCAGAGGGCAGATAACCCTTGCTTAGGCTTTTAACTATTAAGACACCCTTTTTCTGATAAAATGTCATGAAAATGGTACAGCTTACATATAATGAACACTTTCTTCAGTAGTCATTTTAAATGTATTCACTGACCTCATAAATGTTACACCTTACATGTGCTCCTAGCTCAAAGATTGATCACAAGAAGCATGGCCATGCCAATGATCTGTACATCATATGCATCTTCTTGCCCCAAGCTCCTCTTCAGAAAGATTTAGCACAAATGCAAAAAACAGTATTTAAATGTATCAATATCTTGCTCAACACTGATATTTAGTATATATAAACAATTATTTAGATTTTTATTTTGACTTATTTTAACTTATTTTACATATGAGAGGTGCAAATCCAGTCTTGCTTTTTTGAGCTATCCAGCCTGCAACATCACTGTTATGGAGCAGGTAGCAGAAAATGCTAAAAAAACAAAACAAAACAAAAAACCCACAGTCAACTACCTGCACGTCACCAAAAAACAAGCCAGACACAGTTAGCAAGTAGCTAGTAAACATAGTGTAGCATTTAGCAGATAAAGAGCCAGATACTTCCCTCAGGAGTTGGTAGGGACCAAAAGCAGAGCTACAAGAGTTTATATTGGACTTACAATCATCTGGTGGACATAAATACGACTTCAATTGAATGCTGATTTTTTGATGTTACTTCTGGATGTTTAAATAAACAGCAGTTTGCCAACAAGTTCATCATATCACCTTAAAAAAGGTGTTAATAATATTGTCTATGACAATATTGGGTTCACAACTTGTTTACACTGCCCCGAAGTGACCAAAAATCAGTTATTGTAGGTTTAATTAAATCATATGTCCACACAATGACTGTACCACAAAAGCTTGTATGTACAAACAGTAATTGTTGCAGGTACATTTAAATGGTTCAGGCAGTTTTTTTTTCAATGCACCCTTCAACAGCAAGGTAATTCAGAAAGCTGTGCATAAGACATAAACGTGCACTGAGACATGATAAAAGAGGCGCAAAAATCAATAAAAAAAAGAGAAATATGAGCAGGATTTTAAACAGTAACATTTAGCTGAATTCTGAAAAAGCTGAAGAACATCATGACCCAGATAGCATGTAACATCATGGGAGTATACTTGCCCTTCTTTGAGAAAACCAAATTGTGTTCTACTGTCAGTGGTCAGCACAGCTTCTAGTTGACAGAGCAGTAATTCACTGTAGGATAAAGTTTTGAATTTCTGCTTTTAAAATTTTAATTCTCTCTCTCTGTGTCTTAAACCAGCACACAAAATGTAATAATAAAAAAAAAAATCAATCATCAATCTTGGTGTCCAGTAGCTGAATGGTAGGGGCACATACCATATACCTAGCAACGTCCCCAGTTCAACTCTGGTTGGGGACCTTTGTTCCATGTCATCATCCTCTCTCTCTCCCTCTCTCTCCCAATAACTCCTCTCAGTAGCTCTACAATCTATCAAATAAAGACAAAAGATGCCCCCCCCCCAGAGGGACCAACCTACTGAGTCTCAGTTTAGAGGGATTCGGATGCTTGTCTGACTTATAGCTCCTTTCTGTATGTTTTACAACATGTCTTCTTTTCATAGCTTGCCCATAATTCCTAATGGTTACAGTAACATTTTACACACCCATTTAATTGCTGAAATGCAAGGATTCTGTGAATTAAGTTTACCCTTCACAAGATTTTTGGGGACATTTATTACAGACATATGTTTACTTTTTTTCACAAGAAGTGTTTTCAGGGTAAATCTTAAAATTTCATCAAAGCCTTATTGGTTTGGTTATGTGAAAAGTCATGTCACTCTTTGAGTTGCAGATGTTTTTTAAAACTGTATCAATTCCAGATTTTAACAATATTGATTAGTGAAATCTCATATTTGTAGGGATGTAGGAACATGCTTGTTTGAGTGATTATGAATGATGATTGATGAAAACTATGCAACTTAGTCCGAAACAAGTGCAGGGCTGACCATAAAGAGACCATATGTGATAGGGAAAATATTCTGAGGGAACATGAGCACATGTGGATACTTTGAGAAAAACACTTCTGAAAGTAGAAAGCTGGCTAACTTTCATGAAAGCATGGGGGGGTTATCTTTTGTATGGAGAGATCAGTGTTTCAAGATGAATACCTTGTGTTAGCACCTCGGGTACAGGACGTGCTAACATTAAACACAGGCTCTACTTCAATGAAAAGGGAAACTGAAATTTGAACTCCAGTTATTACTCAGAAAAAGTCTGTCCGTCATCACTAATTTCTGTACTGCAGTGTCCCATTGAAAATATAATGGTTTAAAGTACTGAATAAATCCTACGTACACATTGTCTGCAAGTAAAAATTTAGAAGCTTGAGTGCAGATTTATCATGTAAAGTCTTTGCTCTCAGTGGTATTACTTGCTGGCAGTTACAGCTTTCCAAAGCCGCCAGGCACCATCTAGAAATCTGGAGGTTAGGGATAGACCATTAATTCAATGAATTTGGATAATTAGCCTACTGTCTCATGCCAAACCCTTAATAAAATACCAAGGGACTTATAGTCAGAGGTTGCAAATAACTTTCCAATGCAGCTTTGCCCTATTTTAAAGAAGGATTATTTATTTATTTTTTTTTTACAGCAGTGTAGTTAGTTGCTGAGGTTGTTTCATTTAGAAAAGGATCTGTGTTAAGGCAGATTGACAAATGTTCTCACTCAAAAAAAAAATAAAGCTGTTATGCCAAGGTGATTCAATATTCAGTACCATCTGTTCTTGAACTTGGACACATCTGGGGAAATTCCAGGGAGTTCAATTCTTGATGCTTCCCCAAGTGCATTCAGAAAATGTTCAGGCCCCTTCACTTTTTCACATTGTTATATTGCAGCCTTATGCTAAAATTGCTTAAATGCATTTGTTCCCTCATCAGCCTACACTCAATGCCCAAAATGACAAAGCAAAAACAGAATAAATGATTTTTTTTTCCTTCAAATTTATTTAAAAGGAAAAACTGAAATATCACTTTGCTGTTACCACTGGTGGACTCCAATCAGCTAAATTTAGAGTGTCATTGCAAAGAGTCTGAATACTTATTTTAATTGATTGGACATAATTTGGAAAGGCATACACCTGCCTATATAATGTCTAATGGCTGACAATACATATCAGAGCAAAAACCAAGCTTTGACTTCTACAAAAAAATTCTGCTGCAGTGAAGATTCCCAAAAGCATAGTGGCCTCCATCGCCTATTCCGTGGTGGAAGGTTGGAAAACCAGGATTCTTCCTAGAACCTTTGGCCCAGCCACACTTAGCAATTGGGGGAGAAAGGTCTTGGTAACAGAAGCAATCAAGACACTGATGGTCACTCTGGCTGAGCTCCAGAGATCCTGTGTGGAGATGAGGGAGACTTTCAGAAGGACAACCATCACTGCAGCACTCCACTTATCTGGGCTTCACGGCAGAGTGACTGGATACCTCTCCTCAGTGAAAGACATATGAAAGCTGCTTGGAGTTTGCAAATAGGACATAAAGGGCTCTTAGGCCGTGGGAACCAAGATTCTCTTGTCTAATGAAACTGACTGTTTGGCCTCAGTTCTAAGTGTCATGTCTGAATGAAACCAGTCACCACTTATCACCTGCCATATGCCATCCCAATGGTGAAACATGGTCGGGGCAGCATTGTGGTGTGGGGATATTTTTCCACAGCAGGGCAAGGGAGTTTGGTCAGGGTTGGGGGAAAACTGAACCAAACCAATTACACAGGAATTCTTAATGAAAATCTGGGCCAGAGGGGTCAGGACCTCAGACTGGGCCAAAGGTTCACCTTCCAACAGGGCAAGACCCTAAGCACACAGACAAGACAGCGCACTCACTGTCTTGTCTTTTCACTCTGTGAATTTGCTTGAGTGGCCCAGCCAGAGCTCTGACTTGAAGCCACTTGAACATCTCTGGAGAGACCTGAAAATGGTTCCATCCAACCTGACAGAGCCTGAGAGGATCTGCAGAGAAGAATGGCAGAAAATCCCCAAATCCAGCTGTGCAAAGCTTGTTTCGTCATATCCAAGAAGACTAGAGGCTGTAATCGCTGCCAAAGGAACCCCAACTAAGTACTGAGTAAAGGGTCTAAATACTCATATCAATGTTCTATTTCAAATTTCCGTTTTTAATTTTTTTTAAGAATGTCTTTAAATTCTATTTTCACTTCATTATTACAGAGTATTGAGTACAGACTGAGGGGAAAAATTAATTTAAAATATCTTAGTAGAAGGCTGTGACATAAAGTGTGAGAAAAGTGAAGGGATCTTAGTACTTTCTGAATGCTCTGTATCTTACTACAAGCCATGATTCAGGGCAAGTACCCGGCTGTGCAAACTGAATGTAGTAGGTGTCGCACATCCTGTGGATTTATTGCCTTGAATCACATCCTGCTTTTGTGTGTGTCTGAATATGCGTTTCTGTGTTTGTGGAGAGATGTTTGAAAAACAGAGCACTCAACCTTAACCTTGAAAACACTGACTGGCAGCCTCACATACAGAGTGTTTTAATGGAAAAAAAAAATCAGATAGAATTTTGTCTATCATGTGCTTATTAATGTGAAATGCTTTATGAGAAGGACTACAGCTACATGAAACTCCACTTACCAAGCTTCGGTGACGTACTAGATTTTGACCTGTTATGGGTTGCTCAAGATGCAAACAGCATAGCTGAATGGGATGCAGCCAATGACACAGCAGAATTGCCTTTAGATGCAGTTCCTGTAATGATCACTAGGCCTCAAACAAAATACAGATCAAATTAAAGAGACTGGCAAAACCCATATGGTTGTATTACTGTTTACTTGCTTTGAGGTTTCATAGTGGAGATGTTCAAAACTATCAATACATTAAGAGGGCATTAAAAATAGTTGTTGTGATAGTTGATATTTTTCCTTCCTATGAAAAGACCAACACTAATGAGAAATTGATCTTACTTAAAGGTATTGTCTGTGTAGCTAAAGTCTGACAAAGCTTACTCATCGGTGCAGAGACTTCCACCATGTCCAAAAACAACTCCAAACACATCAGTCAACCTGTGCCTTTGAAACAGTCCCCAACAAATGCAATGTTTAGTCATTGATGAATGTATAATTAAAACTAGAGTGCCCAGCTGTTTTATTGAATTATGTAACCTATTTAAAAAATGAATCTCCCAGATTTCTTATTTATGTACACAATATGGAATAGGATGAACACTTTTGTTAATATACATTTTATATAGTCAACCCTGTCTCCCAGAATTTTACTTTTTATATACAAGTAATTTACAATGGCAATATTTTTTTAAGAAAACATAACGGCTACTCGATTATGTTTTCTTTTAATCTTAGAAGTAAATGTTAATTTACTTATTTGGCAAGTCGACAGATATGTTGATACTGAAATAGTGAAATGAATCTGTTAATACTGAAATAGTGAAATGAATCTGTTAATACTGAAATAGTGAAATGAATCTGTGAAGTGTTTGCAGACAATTTGTTTATTTACTGCCAAAATATCTGATCTTGCAGAAAAATATCCACTTGTAGTGACTGCACTATTACTAAACTTTTTTTATGTTTGTTTAGTTAGTCACAATTCTTGGTAAAGAATAGGGACAGAACAAGTCTGGAATTTATTTAGAAAAATCCAGAGTGACTTCAGACACAAAGTATTTATTTCAGTATAACCAAAATGATGAACTTTCCCTAAATTTAACCAAACTGCTTATGTTGAGTAAATGTTACTACAGATTTGACAGTGGGTGATAATACCAGACCCTGGTATGACAGTGGTTTGATTTGTACATTAACCATCCACCCCAGACCATCTCCTTAAAATGTTTTCCAAAATTGCTTTGCATCCACAATGTAATTTGGGAAAAGCAGGTTAGTTGTACTGTATATTGATGTAATTTTTAGACTGGGTAGATACAGTGTAGGTGGTAGACTCCAGTTAGTTTATGTAATAAATATGATTGACAGCTACATATAAGGCCTCATATAAAATATTAAATATTTACATAATGAAATAATTATTTACAGTAATTTATTTACATTGATGCAAATCACTCCATTGCTTTTCACTTAATCCTGCTGACAAATAAACAAACCAACAGACATGAGTGATTACATAACCTCCTTTGCGGAGGTAATTACTACTTATAATGCTCGTGATTAAGGAGTGACTTTCAGATCAATTCAAGATATACATTTGTTGCCAATTGACTTTCAGTGCACCGAAGCAGAGGGGATTTTCCTCAGCATCAGAGATTCTTAGTGAAGCAACTTTTGAGCGACTGGTAGTGATTAACAACCCTATATTACCTACATATCTTCATGCTTTTGACAGTCTAGCACTGCATTCCTGCAGTTAATGTGATATTTTTTTAAATCCCCTTGAGTGAAAGCTGAAATTCAACATTTCAATCACATCCTGATGACTTGGATTCAGATCCATTGTGGTGATATACACAGGTAAAATAAAAAATCAAACCAAAACAAAAACGTTATACTCCGTGTGTATACACAATTCAGCCAGGAATGTTGTTGCTGATTGGTGTATGTGTGAGCAAAGAAGCCACACTCAAAGGATTTGCACTTATGTATAAAAATAACTGATTTGAAATGCATTATTTCTCACTTTTATGTGTAAGAAGTCACACTCAAAGGATCTGCACTAATGTATAAAAATAACTGATTTGAAATGCATTATTTCTCACTATTATGTGCAAGTTTTATCATTTCTTATCATTCTCAATTATGATGCCTGCTCGGGGGCAAGTTGGTTCCATTTAAAATTTTCTCCCCCTTGGAACCCTCTCTGCTGCTCTTAAATTCACCAGTCACATTACAAGTTGTGCTACATATTACCATGTGCCAAGGACAAGTGAAGGATGACATGTTGAAACAGCTTAGGTGGGTCCAATGTAGAAGAGAAACGTTAGATATGAGCAAACCTTGAAAACCGAATAGCACCATTTTATTCCCTTTGGCACGTCTATATTTGTATAACCCAATAATCTTGGTATCCATGTGTGAAGGCGCTAGCTGACTTGCTGAGTTTAACAGCCTTCACAGCAGGCATATTGGGTGTGGGTCAGATGCCTGCAGGCTGCTAATGATTAATGAATTCCATCACTGTCATTCAGGGACCATGGTCACATAGACGGATGCTGTCAGTCTGGGCCTGCTCGTCTCACTGCAGAATTAGCTGAAAATATTCTCTGAAGGTTCCTTGCGAGAAAGACCTTAAAAACCAAAGAAAAGATACTGGATTGGTGTTTAACTGAAGACTGACACTCATCACTAATTTCTTGGATAAGAATAAATTGAAGCTCTGTGCATCTCACATTCTCTTGAAATTTAGAATTAGTCCTCTGATTATATAATTACTGGTTGGGGATTTAAATTATGTTTTATTTCTCTTATTCGTTTACTCCATACTGATTATGTTTTTAAAGGATAGGTTCACATTTTTTAGACCTCGGGGTGATATGATCAGTCAAGTTGGGATATGAACATTGAAACAGATTTTGCCTGCTGGAATCACGTGGTCAATCAAGTGGTCCCTTCCCAATGCACTTCTAAGTAAGAGATGGGGAAAAAAAATCCACCTTCTCCATATTCTGTGCAAATGTCTTTTCCAAAGTTTATTTGAAGGTATTACGAGGTTTTAGCAGTCGGAATTTTCCAAATTATGTGGAATTCCCTCAAATTTAGTCCTTTTTGTAAAGATTTCCCCGGTGCTGAGCTCCACTGGTCTGTTTCTCAGCACTGGCTAGGAAAACTGAGGGAATTTCATACTAAAGCGAATGTAATTTTGGTAGAAACCCTCTTGAGTAGACAAACCCAAACTGCTAAAGCCATTAACTTCAGATAAACAAGGCCCGTGGAGCCCCCAACTCTAGCCTTGGAAGCTCGATAGGAAGGAATTACTTGCTGGACAGTATGAACAAGAGCAATAATCGCTGCAAGTATGCAAAGTGCAGTGTAATTATCAGTGCCATTAAGTGCAATTACAAAACATTTAACTGTCAGCTCCCACCAGGCTCAACCAGAATCTTGAACTTGGTACAAAATGTTTATGAAAGCCACTCTACCATGTAAACCCTGGCTAACAAACTAACCAGGTAATGGGTAAAACACAATATCATTGTAATCACCTGGATCCAAAACACCTTACATAGGTCTACAATTGATGGTTCACTCAAATACATCTTGTCAAATATTAGATAAATCGTGTTAAAAGAAAGTTCAACAAAGGCAGGTTTTGCCATTGTGCTTTCCTGATTTGCTGCTACTGTTACTATTTAATGAAGGAAAAGTGACTAGCACTGTAAACACATTGTTAAATAGATAACAACACATTGTTAGTTTAGTCTCATTGAGCAAGCACTGAGTGATTTAAAACTGTGTTTGGAAATCTGAAAACTGTAAAATATCACTGCCCTACAGAAATGTCAGACACAGTATTAAGGCCAGCATTGTGCTGTAGTTGAATGTTAATTAGCTGATGATCTGTATGTGTTTTGTTCTGTCCTTGAGTAGCATTAAATTCTCACTGTGTAGGGTAACATAAAAAGCCCATTAGTAGTGTGTGTGTGTGTGTGTGTGTGTGTGTGTGTGTATATATATAGATAATATGTAATAATACTGTACACACAGTCGCATGAAAAAGTCTGGATGCCTCTGGTCAAAATTTTTGTTACTGTGAATTGTTAAGCGAGCAAAAGATGAACTTGTTTCCTAAAGGTTTGAAGTTAAAGATGGCACATCTTCTTACAATTCCAAAATAACAGAAAAGGAAAAAGGCCTGAAACAAAATTTCGGGTACTCTGCATGGTCAGTACTTAGTAATAGAACCTTTGGCAAATATCACAGCCTATTAAATGCTTTTTGTAGCAGCTAAGAGTCTTTAAGTTCTTGTTTTTGCTCATTCTTCCTTGCAAAAAGCTTCTAGCTCTGAGATTCTTGGGCCATCTTGCATACACTACTCTTTTGAGGTCTGTCCACAGATTTTTCGGTGAAGTTTAGCCCAGGGGACTGCAAGGGCCATGGCGAAACCTTCAGCCTGTGCCTCTTGGGGTAGTCTGTTGTTGATTTTTGACGTTTGTTTGGGATCATCATTCTGGTGTAGAAGCAATCCTCTTTTCATCTTTAGTTTTTTTTTTTTTTGTTACAGACATTTAGATGTTTTGTTTACTCCCTAAAATTGCTGGTATTTAATCCAATCCATTCTTCCCACTACCAGTGAAATGTTCCTCTTGCCTCCAGCTGCACCACAAGCCCAAATCAGGCTCGATCCATCCCAGTGCTTAACAGCTGGAGAAGTGTTCTTTTCATGAAATTCTGCATCCTTTTTTTCCCCAAAAGTACCTTTGCTCATTGCAGCCAAAAAAGTTCCTTTTTAACTTAGTCTACATGCTAAATTTTATGGTGAGGATGCATAAAAAGTTTTTTTCTGATGACTATTTCTGATGACATCAGGTTTGCACAGGTAGATAGTAGAACACACCAGAACTGTTCAGCACCATTCCAGAGTCTGATCAGTCTTCCTGAAGGTCTTTCTCTCACAAAGTTTTCTTGGTCTTCCAGAACTTGACCGTTCCTGTTAACTGCCATTTCTTAATTACATTATGAACAGATGAAACCCCTACCTGAAAACACTTTGCTATCTTGCTTAAAATGTTCAAAAGAATGTTTATCCTTTTATTTTTATGCTTTCTGAAGATCACCTTGTATTCTGCTCACTTAACTATTCACAGTAACAGAATCTTTGACCTGGGGTGCCTGAACTTTTTCGCTGTATATACTACATACATACACCAGCCATAAACATCAAATTTCTAATTCGGTTTTAGTGTTGTGGCTACTTGGTGTATCCTTCCAGTACAACTATCAGATTAACTGGGAGACACTCAATCTTGCATCATAGAAAATCCAGGTAACAATCCTAGCCCAACACAATCAGTTATGTTGGCTAGCGTTATGAAAGTATGGGAGTACGGGACACATTTTTGCCAATAAAATGTAGGAAGCTGTAAGCAGATAACTGCTGCACAGTGAGGTCAAACTCTTGTCAACTGTCAAGGACTTACCCCATTAGCATTAGCCACACATTCAATCACTTTGCCACTTAAATTGGCATCTCCCTGTGGATACAAGAGCCCTTGTTGAGTGAAATTTAATGTCACTCCACTTTGTCTTCGTTAGAAATGGTACCAAGAGGGGAAAAAAAACAAGACGTTGAAGGTCACTGAAAAATTTAAGATGACAGATATGTGTCTCTTGTTGTATGTACATAAAATCAATACTCCAATTTTTATGGTGATACTTTACAAAACCTCTCCATGAATTCCTTTGTGTCTCAGAGGAACTTCCAATTACCTTCTATCTCTTTACTTAGTTGTATGACGTAGTTCTTTCACAAGCATTCATTCCACCACAGAGGGTTACAGATGGCAAGTACAGTAAGTTGTAAAAGCTTCTACTTTTCCATAAAGGTGACATACTGGGCTTATTTCTGAGTATGTATGAAAAAAGAAATTTTGTAAATGCAAATATATTAAAATAGTATGAATAAATAAATAAAGCATTTAATTAGTCCTCATTTACACTTGATACCTTCTGGGCATACCAGAATTGTGATCCAGTGTCAAAACCCATTACATATGCAACTGAGAACAATTACAGATGGATTACTGCCTGTGGTGGTTTGAGAGGATTTCTAGTCTGCTGCCTTTGCAGTCTTTACTTCCCACAGTTGTAACTACATCACTAAGTGTTGCATGGAAGAAGCCGCTTACAGGGCAGTGCCCTTGTAATGATGGCGAGTGATAATGCCACTAAATTACACAAAGACTAAAATTATCTAGATATGTAAACGTTTTTCTTTCTGTGTGACGTGGAGAGTATCTGAAGTGGTTTCAATGCTTATAATTAGACAGACAAAGTAGGATGGTGTTGCATATGGTGTTTATCTAATTCCTGAGCAGTGCAACTGTTGAATGGTGTGCGTGGTGCGAGGGTGATTGAATGCTCGCCCATGCGTTGAGCATAACTGTCGCCTCCCCTGCAGTTGATCCATGTAATATGACTATTGCTGCTTGTTGATGGTTGGCTGTTAGCCAGCCAGTAAAACCCAAGTTATCAATCAGGCACCTAATGAATGCCACTTCTTTCGACATCTTCAGTTGTCGGCAAGCAGCTTTAGGTGCAACACCTTCACTGGCTTCACTGGAGTGTGTTATGGCCCAGATTTACATCTAGCATGAACAGATGCAAAATTGGATTTCTTATCTCACTAATGGAGACACATGTGGCTAGGTGTAAATGAATATGTATTAATCGTTTAAAGATTTTATCTGGATTTGAGACAAATTAAATGATAAGTAATGATCTAATAAATCAAAATATTAATCCCATGAATCAAAAGATTATATTTTGAATGCTTGGCCTATTTTAACCTATTTTAATACTCCACTCTTTTGAATAGATTTTAGAGTGAGGGTTCTGATGACTGCTCATAATAACGTCTGGATTTAGCTCCAATTCTAACCGTCAAACAGAAAATACCTTCTGTGTCATTATTTACTCATAAAGCACCTTCAGTTTCCACCCCTTAGGTTATTTCTTGGCTGTGTTATTAATCTTATTCTCTCTCTACCAGAAGCTATGCTGAAAATATTCCACATTTGTCTTCAACATAAATGTAGCCCTTCGTGATGCCAGAACACATCTCTAGACAAATTAGTTTCATAGCCATAAAACTGTACATCAAGTTGGTCCAAATGAATTCAGAACAATCTGACTAATAATTTAAACCAGGGCATGGAGCAGACCGCTTTTCTTAATTTTTTCTGAAGAATGCTGGCTTCTCTTTAAAATAATCATTCACTTTTGTCCTCAACAAGCTCTAGTTTGTGCAAAATAAAGCTGCCAATAAGGTGCGTATTATTGATAAGGATAAACAGACTTTATACATCCATTTCAAGCTCTTCCCTGCAGGTTTCATTACAGAATTGATTTTAAAGTTTCAGTGATTATTGGCTCAGCAATACATGGCTGCTTACTGCTTGTGTCTTTGAGACGGAGTGCAGCTGTTTTAAAAAAAAAAAAAAAAAAAAAAAAAAGTGAATTTCTCTTACTTAAATTTGTGATATGAATTTTTTTCCCCCCTTTTTTCTTTTTAAACACTGTTTCAGTCCAACACTGTAGAACCTCTAGTAGCTGTCATGTGTCTAGTGCAACTGCAAAGGAGTAAAGGATTGTAGAAGTGGGACAAAATTTTCATCAATCACAGTAGATGGCCAGTTTTGGTGTCAGGTTTTTGTTTCTTTGCTTAAATTAGTGTTCAAAGGTCATACAGGGAAAATTCCATAACAGTGGAAAAAGTGAGGGACTTCTCTCCATTGACACAGCAAGACTAAGCAACAAAACAACTTCATGTTAGGAGGGTTTTTTTTTTCCTTCTGGCAAACTCCTTTTCCTTTTTCTCTTCATGCTTTCTTACTTTTACAAGTGTTTTAGTTATTGCTACCTGTTATTGCTCTATCCGTCTAACCATATAACCCAGATGCAGCGGGTTTTGGCGAGGTCTGTGGAGCATGTCAAAAGGCCTATTATCAGAAATGTAAGGGAAGTTACCTGGGCATATGGTAACAACAGGAAGCGATACAGTCCCTTTTTCTTTTCTGAACAAGTTTTGGAAAGCATAGAAACCTGCATATTTATGATAGAATGTATCACTGAAACAGATCACCAGTGAACCAAGAGTTCTTAAGAGGTATGACCTTAAAGGAATGCTGTAAGGACTGTAACACTAACAATATCTCCAAAGTGAATTTGTCATTACTTCTACAACATGCAGTTAGTTGATACTTTCTGTTTCTTTGAGTAATTTTATCCAGAGTACCTCAGACTTGATCCAGTAGCAAGTTTAAGCAGATGACATAATATATAACACTGCCTCTAGGGGTGACGGTCAGGGATGGGAGGTTTGCAGCCAAACCTTATTTCATCCACATGGCTTTGTTAACCTTACCAAAGTTACAAAGGGAGAGAGGATATTTCATGCTATTACATTTTTCATTCATAGGAGTGTGAGCTTGGTTTGTTGGTGTTGCACAGCACTTCAGAAAGAATCACTTCATGTTCCTTTTCTTTTCAGTGGCCTTTGGCAGCAAGTACAAACCTATGGCTGAGCTGTTATAAGCGCTGAATTCCCGGGGTCAATTTCGCAATTGTCTTAACCATTGTAGCAGTGTTATCAATGTTTTTTATATGAAAAAAGACTCATCTTGTGATGTACTCAGCCAGGAGTGACTGTTAAGACTTCTACTTACTCTGACATCACTTGCATAAGCTCTATACATTTGGCATACAATGTCACAGGATGTTTTTTTATTTCATGTAACAAAAACTGAAATATATATATACAGATCTGTCCACAAACAAACTAGTTACTCTTTTATGCCCTTGATGTGATTTTGATCAGACAGAACATTTACTGCTTTAAAAAAATGACAGGGCATCTTTTTGCCTCCAGGCTTTTAGTGTAACCCCCCCAGTGTCAAGCTGACACTAAAATGATGTTTTACTCTGAAAATGTTTCTGTTTTGGCCATCTGTTGTCACAGAGACCAACCATTTAGCACCACTCATGACTGCTAACACACTCACCATGCTTGGTATTCAGAAATGTTTTGTGTTGACTTGTGGTCCCATGTTTGTTCTTCTATAGCGCTCCTGATGACCTTTGGGTACACATTAGCCTCAGCTAAACATTGTGTAAACTTGTGAATCATAGTCATATGATCATGTTAGCATGCTAATATTAGCATTGTGCTCAAAGGACAGCTAAAATGTACAGTATACAATTTCGACAGATGAAAACTGAGCCATGTGTGACTGTTGGAAAAAGTGAACCATGTGCTAGCATTATCTCACTTTGACGTGCCATTATGGTTTACAGTCCACAAATGCAAATATTTCCTTGGGAGTTTGGACTTGTGCATGCTGTAAACTTGCCGCAAGGTCTGGAAGCACCAGATGGCCAAAGTGGAAATTACCAACATTAAGAGATTGCATTTTCAATGAGTATGTAAGAGGTATTTTAAAAGTGTAATTCACTGTGTGCCTCTTAAGTAAAGCAATGAGATCTGCGAAGATTACTTGCAGCACAGAATCACCTCTCAGAGATGATGGCTATTATTTCACATTCATTTTTATAGTATATTAGCATAAAATAAGCACCCCATAGTCTAAAATGTTATTTATTTTAATAGAATTTCCATCTGCCCATCCCATTTAAACAAGTATTTTAAGAGTTAATGAACACATTATCTTCAGAGCAGACCTTGACTGTGAAATTAATTAGACAACATAAAAACCTTATGAGGCATAAAACTTCATTTTACACATAAATACTGGGTATTGCTCAGCTGAAAGCTGGAAAATGGGTTACTTAAGGCAGAAAATTAACAATGTCACCATTTTTGAGATGCACCAATGACAATTCAACCTCAGGACTTGGGCGGAGAACTCGCGCTTATTGAGCTGCCAAATGTGTAAACAAATTACCTTTCATTGCACTTGATGATAAATTGTTGATAGGATGATTTTCAAAGGTACATTTATATACACTCTGAAAACAAGTAATACTCTCTTTTGGTTTACTTACATCAAAAACAGTTTTACTGAATATTTAATCTGCTCTTTAGATTTTAACATGTTCAAAACCCACAGCCATTAAAAGCATTACTATTGTGCCATAGCATAATATACAAGGAAAGAATAAAATACATAAAAAATATGTATAGCTTAACAAGTCAATACATTTAATGACAAACTTTCTTTGTTGGCAGAAGAGAGCACATACTGTACGACTGGCTTATTTATCTCATTCGGTCTGTTAACATGCACACTTCTAATTTGACTGTTACCTGATCGAGGAAATTCACAAGTAATTTCAATTTTACCGTGTCCATCAGTTTTGATAGCTGTCTGTGACAACTGATGTAGATACAGGCTACTGTTTGAAGTTTTTGGACATGGTTTCTTCCAAACAGCCGTGCCAAAACGGGCAGAGAAAACATCACAACACAATTTAAGGATGCTGGAGAATATTTAAAGGCCAATGCTCACTGACACAGAACTGGGGAGGTGCACTTACTCCCCTGATAATTTTAAATACTAAAATTTCAATTTAAGAGAAATGAGATCCAAAAATGTGAATTTTTTTTCTTAACATTATATTGTCTAGTAATATTACAATTGGCAAAACATTACAACTTTCTTTTTATAGAACCTTAATCTAATAAGGATTATTTTGTCACAAAAAAGAACTTTATTTTTGTAACTGTGACTTTTCCCCTAATTTATCCTAATACTTATACTTGTTCTTGTCAATTGCTTGCAAAGGGACAAAAAAAAAAACCCAAAACAGTCTGTTATCAATCTGTAACAGAACTTGGGTTATAGGGCTTTGTGAATCTATCAAAGCAAAAGACAGCAAATTGCAACAAGATCCTAACCACAAGATCTCTCTCTTCATTCACTTACTTTTAGTTACACGCAGCAATGGGGTTGTTGAGTGCATGTTAACACACTGATTGCGAATTGCCAATACAAATTTACAGAAATTGTAATATTTTAAATTCAACATTTCCTTTTAAAGATTCAGTCCCTGAAGTAAAAAAAAAAAACAAAACAAAACAAAAAAATGTCAAGGGTATAGTGTCAGTATGCGTTTGCTGCTGTGCAATTTCTATCACTCATAAAATGAGTACATATTTGAAGCGAGGATAGTATGCCTCCTGACTGCAGTTTGTAAGCTTACAAGAGCTCCTTTTGAAATTCACATGATTTTCATGTTGAATTGTATGGGTGCCTCAGTTGGACTGGTCTCCTCCGTCTCCTCTTTACGTGGCACATATTCAACCTCTATACTTGACTTCGTATTGTCTTTGCCTCTACTCCAGAGGAATAATATTACAAGACAGAAGAGGACAACTCCAAGGAAAGAGATAAATCCCATGGTTGTTGCTATGATAAGTGTCTTTACATCAAATGGAAATGGAACTGTGGCCCGGGTCACATTAGCACCTTCATCGCTGGGCTGGTTGGAAATGAAGGCAAATGTCTTGTTTGGCTGGTGGGGCCAATTGGGGGAGTAGCTATGCACAAAAAGGTGAGCAGCTTTGGTGTCATTGCCTGCTGCATTGCTTGCAATACACAAGTAGGTGCCATTGTCCTGGATTTGGGCGTAACGCACCACCAGTGTGCCCTCATTGGACACAGAAAGTCTTGACCCCACAGTTTTTGTAGTGATGTATTCCTTCTTAGGGGATAGCCACATAATCACAGGGACTGGATCGCCCTCAGCTTGGCAGGCAAAATGAACCGTAGTTCCTTCATCCACATGGCTTTCTTGAACTTTATAATCCATGATTTTTGATTTCTGGCAGACGAAAAAGTCAGAAGGGAGGATGTCTGGGAAGTCCTTGAACTCTTTTCCTTGCACAATATCAGGTGAAACACACATAGGCTGCTGTCTGTTAAAGTTAAGCCTCCACCTTCTGCGGAAGACCCAGAGCAAGCGACAGTCGCATGCCAATGGGTTGTCATACAAAGCCAGGGTCTCCAGATTTCCCACTGAGTGAAAGACAGATTCCTCTAGGGTGCTCAAGCTATTGGTGGATACATTGAGTACACGGAGGTGGTTGAGTCCTCGGAAAGAGTAGGGCTCAATGGCAGCTAATCGTCCGCCAGCCAAATGAAAAGCCTGGAGCTTCTGTAGATTGAACAGTTGGTTCCCTTCCACAGTATGAATGGGATTGAAAGACAGATTCAAAAACCGAAGATATCTTAGGTGACTGATGGCCTGGTAAGGGATGATAGTAAGATTGCAGTTTGTGATGGACAGTGATGTGAGGTTGAGTCCAAACAAGCATTTTGGTGTCATGGTATCCAGGGCAGGCATATGAGAAATCTCTAGCACTCTGAGCCTATACAGCCTCTTAAAGGAGTAATCCCTTATGACAGTGACATTGAGATAACGTAATCGAAGTGACAACAAGTTATGCAGATGGCTAAGGGCATCAGTGGGCACCGAGGCCAGATTGCATCCCTCAATGTTTAGGCTTTCAAGGTTGCTGAGGCCATGAAATGATCTGGGTGAGATAAATACTAGGTCATTGTCACCAACCTCCAGAGCCCTCAGGTTGTACAGCTCCTGGAACATATAGTCAAGCAGAATGACAATTTTGTTTTCACTAATATCCAGCTGGGTGAGGTTGGTCAGGCCAGTGAACACCCCCAGCTGAATGAGCTTCAGCTGGTTGTTGCGCAAGCCTAGAGTTCGAAGATTCATAAGGTTGCTAAAAGCCCCAGGCTCAATAGTAGAAATTGTATTTTCATTAAGTTGCAGCTCCTCCAGTTGAGGGTAATTGATGAACTCTTCGGGTCCCAGAGTTTTCAGACGATTCTTGCTGAGGTCCAGCAGCCTTGTTTCAGTGGGGATGCCCTCTGGAAGAGATGCCAGTCTCCGTCGATGGCACACAACTGAACGCTCCTGAGCATTGCAGTCACATCGGGAGGGGCAACCGGTGGTGGAGCCAGACAGGACGGTGCCCAGCATCAGGATCAGGATGGGCTGCCAGCACGCCACCAAGTAGCTGTGCCCTCCTGCCTCCCGAAACACCATCCTACTGCTTACCTGAGGAGACATTGAAAAAGAGGGGTTGGTAGAATGGAATGGTGGAACAGAAATGGCTATGACAATTGACAGCAACAATGCTGTATCATGCAACAGACTGAAAAAGAAGAGTTATGCGTTGTTTCTTTCAGTAGATTCAAAACAAAATAAAGTGTGAAAGCAGGATTCCATTCAGCCCTTTATCTCATTTTGATTTTTAATGACTCCATAAATAACTAATAGAGTGATGAATGCACGAAATGAAAAAGATTTCAGGAACCAAAAACTATGTCTGCACTCTGATAATGTTTTCCATTTTAAGACAGCTATGGGTTGATAAGGCTGTCCAAATATATAGAAATTAAGATAATATATTGTATATTGTATATGATATTTGTGTGGCTAAAAAGCTTCCCTTTCAGAAATATATACATATATCATTAAAATGTTGCCTGTCATAGTACCTAAGATACTCTAACATAAAAGCTCAATGAACCATGGATTTGTGATCCAAAAATTTCATAATGACAAACAATGCAATACTAATGAGATGATGAGTCTTGCCAAGTTGTAGGCACATTAAGGCTCTTTTCTCAACATAACCTAAAGTAGGAGATGAAAACATTTCTTAAATCACAAAACCTTTGCAAAATCTATTTTTGTAACTTTTGCACAATCACCGGAAAGTACAATTTTGCTTTTATCTGTACCCCTTTACAAAGATATAAGCTGCCTTTCCCCTTTTGTTGCATAAAATTTCATTATGGTGATTTTCCTCAGAAGTAATGTAATCAGCCTATCAATAAAAAGGGCTTGGTCACACAACATAACCTCCCTGCTGTGCCTCTGACTTCTGAGTGTTCTGAAAGCAATTACCGCCAATGTGACACATTGTCCACACTCCATACAAACCGTTCTCAGTGAGCAGCCAACAATGCCATGGTACATATTTAAATGGCTCCACGAAACATTTGCAAACGCAACACATCCCGTGCCACTGCTGAACTGTTGACCTTGCAGTGATATAAAACAGGGATTGCTGCCAAGTGGTGATAAATTAAGAGAGAAAGACATTGTCAGAGGACTTTAAACTCCTATTTGATTTTGACTCAGAGGCACTTTAACTTGCTAAAACCTTCAAGCTCTACCTCTCACATCAATCATGCGATTTAAGTTGGAGCCTGATCTGTGGGAAACTCTTAAAAGAGCCTGATGGAAAGTAAGGGAAATTACAATGTGATTTATTTTCATTGAAAAGACTGGCTTCACCACTAGTTGGTTTTACATAATGTCAACTTCAATGACTGACTTGATTGTTTGTTTATCACAGTTTTTTGTGATAGACACGTAGTATATCCATATTAATTACAACTGATTAATTAAATTCCACATTATCATGAAATAATTACACAGTGAGGTAAAGAAATATATCTTTTAATTTTCAAGGAGTAAATTCCATTATGAGAGGTGAATACAGTCGGTCCAAATAATCATCATGTTGTTGATAATGCTGGTATTGCAAATTCTTTCCATAACAGAGTCACTACAGAAGTGTTTTTTGTAAGAGTGCTTAAAATTATCATTGTAATTGTTTTTTTGAACCTCTTTGGATGTCTGTCACGCTGTCGTAGCTTTAAAAATATTAAACTTGATAGTTGAGATTAGAACGATTCTGCTGTTATGGCACCAACACAAATTACACATCACTCTCAGTGAATTAAAGTCGTCGGACTGAGGCAGCTTGAACTGTGGTCTGAGTAGCTCCAATGGAACAGTAATTGCAGTTTCCATTTTCACTTCCTCCAGAACTGTTAATTTCTGTTGGCTGCATATGTCAGACATGTTGAGTGTCAGTCTGGTGTTTATGGGATATTGCAAAAAGAACAGTCAGAATTAAAACTAAAGTGTCTACCAGTGACTCCTTTGTAAGCTCCCAATCCTTTCTGTCTCTCATTTATTATGTGAATTTACAAATTGAGAGCATGAACTCTCTTCCCAAAAGGATGGTGAAATGTTTTCTAAAACAGACAAACTGAGTTTTAGTGCCTATAAAGACAATTATCTCATTCATAGTGTATGCATGAGATCCATTGTGACAGATGCTGAACCTTGGAGTGAAATGAAATATTACTAAAATACTCTATGCTTAAAACCGGTGACATGCTTATCTGTTTGACACAGAATGTGATTTTAT
This sequence comes from Istiophorus platypterus, assembly GCA_016859345.1. Classification (NCBI taxonomy): domain Eukaryota; kingdom Metazoa; phylum Chordata; class Actinopteri; order Istiophoriformes; family Istiophoridae; genus Istiophorus; species Istiophorus platypterus. The sequence continues at coordinate 5,685,982 of CM029118.1, forward strand.
ATCGTAAAGTCAGGAATATGAATGAGGATGAGGCTCACTGATGTCACTGCTAATCGAAAACAAGAAAATGCAAATGCAGTGGTGATTTTTCTTACTAGAGCAGCATGCATGATTTATGATTCGTAGTGTAGAAAGGGCAGGGCACTATCTGTGTAATCTGGCCTCACAGCCCAGATCTACTCACTGTATCACCACTTTGTTTTGACCTTGAGCTGAAATTCTTAAAAAAAACAAGCTGCCAAATAACCTCAATTACAACAGCCCAATACCATACATTAATTTTATTCTTACAATGTTTACAGTGGCATTTTAAAGTATTGTCTATTTTTAAGAGAGGGAAAATGTAACTTTAGCCCGTGATCTATCACTCCCTATATTCTTTGTCCCCACCCTGATTCTTTCCGTACCCCTTTAGCTAGTATTGTTCAGGGGCACATGTGGAAGAGCCTTTTTCTCCCTTTCTCTTCATGACTGCTCGCTTTTTTCTCCACAGACCTCTCACCCTGTCATAGTCCTCAACCCCTGTCCTGGCTCACCATTAGTGTCTTGTTGCCTTAGATCTCTGTGCCTCCTCCCTTTTATGATGTAGTGTGGTTTGATACAGGGCAATTTGAGAGAGAGGTCTGCACTGCTTATGAGTAACTGAATGTCTGCAAGCAGCATGCAAACAAATGAGCCATATGCATCAGTGCATTCATGCCCTTTAGTTGTTTTAAGTTATTAAGTACTTTTGTTGTGCGATGTAAAGGTTGTAGGACTGTTAGGATATTTACATTACAAGGGGAATTGAAAAGACTGATTCTAGGGGTTGGCAGACCAAATAATGTAAATAGTCCATTAAAAATGACTTTGAATACTGGGGTGGGTGGTATAAATGGTATAGAAAGTATTAGAGTAGGAATATGCCCTACAGTAAGGATTTTAAATATATCCGCGGACTAGTACAGCCCTCACAGATTTAAAGTGGCAATGACATAACTTCACCACAGGTCGGCACCAATGCACTAAACCCTGCCTAGTCTGGCGGAAAGATGATGATCTGCTGCAGGCGAAATGGCTGAAAGTGCTGAACACAACGAAGAGGATCAGGAGCGGTAGTAACTTGATAAATACTGTTACCGCCAAATTATACCATATGTTTACATCTAAGACGCTACTGCAAAGCCTTACTTTTGACTTTAAAGTAACCAAGTCAAATTTGAAAATACAAAGCTTTGTCATTTGTTGCAAACCAGTTAGCATTATTTACCAGTTCCCTAAAAACTGTGAACTGTAATTGTCTATTACGTTCCTGTTGGATCCTTTAGATTGGTGATTGCTGCCAAGGATCATCAATGCAGCTAGAGGTCTGAGAGTATTCCCCTCGATAAATTGAATAATTTATGAATAATTTAGTTCTTAGTTTTGATTGATGCGCCTTCTATTTTCAGGAACACTGGCCAATAGCTGCTTTGTTTCTGAGCATCACCCAGTGGCATACATCGCTTTTTTGCACTGAAGATCCATTCACAAAGTCAAGGTAGTGTAATTGTGAACCTGAGATAATTAGTATTTAAATGACCATATCTGATATCTGATATCGGTCGATTAATCGGCTATTGGAATTTTCCTCCCAAGAACTATCATTATTACATTCGCCTTTAGAAATCCACTCCTAGCCTCGAATCCTATTCATGTGAGCATTCAGTGTTTGGGGAAACACCATTCAGTACTGTGAAAAGAGCTGTGATGTCTGGTCCGCAAAGTTTATTGCTTCAATTTTTGTCAGTACGTATTACATAACAGAATCTCCTTAAACAAATCATATATGCAATATGCATATGCAGACATATGCAAGCCATAAGTTCTCTTGTACACCCCACATTTTAGTCAGTAATGCTTTAATTTCTGTTTACGAAAGTTAATAAATGATTGTACGTACGTATTTCAGTTTTCTTCATTACAGTAATGAACAGTGTGCTCATTAGCATCCCCCTTATACATAGCTTGTTGTTCAGTGGCAAACAGATCCCAAACAGCTTTGATTATTCTGTGACTGTTTAGAGAATAGTAAGGATGAAAATAGAAGGCTACCGCTACAAAGTAACAGAGTATATATGTGAAGGACTTACGAAGTAATTATTTCTTCCAATGGTATGTTTGTGTTCAACTGACAAAATTTAAAGAAAACTTTTAAAAAGTCAGAAAGCAAACAAAACAGAAAACCTTATGGGCTTCATAAAAGTGACAATGTTTGCGATAGATAACAGTAGAAAAGTCCTTCAGAATATCTAGAGACTCTTTTAGTTGTCATACTTTAGATACCCTAACGGATATCTAAACAGCAAACTATTTCAGTGCTTTTTGGTGAAAAATGTAATATTCAACGCAAATTGTTAAATCTTTGATCAGTTAATTTTTCTTCTTTTTTTTTAAATCCAAATGAAATATTTACATCTGGCCTCAAATTCAATACATCATGATTGGCATTGAAATATTTAGTTTGAAGCCAAATCTCTAGCATGTGCAGATCTAGTCGTGCAACAACCTTCAATGATAATTGCAATTAATACTTGCTGGGTGAATATACACACTTGACTTGAGAACTATTGTATTGTAGCAAAGGAATTCAGCTAATTTACAGTCAGATGTGAGAAAGCCCATGAAAACAAATCCTCCGTGGAAGCTTGAGATAAAGGTGTGAACCCCTCAAAACCCTACTGCATGGTCTGATGATCCACCATACCAGGATCAAACGCTTAGAGAAGGGACAAAATTCTTCAGTGCATGGGAACAACTACTGTTGAGATGCAGAAATACACCTGCATGGGATCAGCGAACTGACAGGAGTATTCTCTAGCTAGCAGGGCACTCAACCAGGAAGACATACACTTTTGCCTGAGAAGGAACCAAAAAAGAAGATGCAGACACCCATACTTATTTGTGTAGACCGTATCAAGAGAGATGAAAGGATTCTGGATAATTATCGTGATCATTGTGACAAATAAATGCATAGAAGACTTGTTTTTGAAGGAATAGTTCATGCAAAAATTGACATGTCTCTATAATGCACCATAAATTCTCATACTGTAGCCTCCTTGACAGCCTGCTTTAAAACAAAAGGGCCTAGCTGTGATACTTTTTAATTTCCAAAGTGGGAACATGCTGAACAATTTTAGTTCAACATATTTATTATTATTTAAGCATCTTTTCACTAAAATTAGGCTTCTGAAGGGTTTTGTTTCAAAATAATTTTTCAGGCTCTTTGTGAACCATTTTACGGAGGCTTAAGAGGTGGAGAAGTGTGAAGCTCCATGCCACTGTGGAAACAATTATGACAATAGAATCACAATATTGTACATCAGGGAAAGAAGCCACGGATTTAGACTTATTTAACTGGAAATCTATTTGCATTCACAAACCAGCAGCTTGGGCATAAAAATCATCAAAAGTGTACAAGAATTAGCCAAAATGTTAATATTGGCTTTGGAGAATTGGCAATAAGCTGATGCGGGCCAGAGGTCCGTGGATTTACTGAAATTAATAGATATGCAGTTTGGACAAAAAATCCAGTAGCCTAAGCATGTTTCTGCAACAAAGTCAGGGAGATACTGAAGCTTTGCATTGATGCTGGATAGTTTCCAGTTTGACAGGTTTCACTGTAGGTCCTGAAAATGCCAAGTGACATGGAGTAGCTGATCACAGAAGCCTGTTCTCTACCTAAACAACTCAAAATAGCAGTCTCCATTAGGCTTTCTATTTGACTCTGTCAGTCTCTAAATACCTTCCCAGAGAGACAAATTCAACTCCTGGCCCAACATATGCCTGGTTCCTCTGCCCGAGTCTGGCCCATATACTTCCACAAATGGGCTGATTCCGGCTGTTGTCCTCCAGTGTTGGCGGACAGCTAGGAAGATTTTCTGTGCGCCCGCCAGTATTGGTCCAGATGTGGAAGTAGCATCTGACAGTCATGCTGTATGTGGGCTGGACTTGGTCTTAGGAGCCAGGTATATACTGGGTAAGAAGAAACACTAAATATGTGACCCTAGTATTTGCCAGAATTATTTTGCCATCTGGGTTACTGCACCCTGACGAACACAGAATTCATCCAGTCGTAAGTAATCATAACTGGTTGTGGGAGGGGCTGGCCAAGCATGTTGTAGGCTTTTATTGTAGTATATTACTTTTTTAATCCCAAATCCTATACAAACTAAAACTAGTGGTATCCTCACACAAAAAGCAGTTTTTTGAATTAAATACATAAACACATACAGAATAAAAATATTTTTTTTCTCCATATGTTGTATCTCATATAATAAAGCAATAGCAATGTAATCTTCAACCAGAGACAACTGCGACCCATTTCACTTCTCACTTTGCTGTGCATGTGTTTCTGAAAATTAGTTGTGCATGCATAACTCCTGTAGGGGCATGGCCCCCCATGTTAAGATAGCAGACTGTGTACGCACCTCAACTGGACCAGTGCCGTGTTCAAAGGCGCCCCAAGAGTGCTGATCAGTAGCAGCTGTATTGTTCTTACATGTTCATCCTCTATACTACTGATCTGGAAATAACCAGCCTCAAGATCAGAAGGCCCCTCTCATCTCCCTTGTTGTCAGTGGAAGAGACTAATCTAATCATCTTTGATCTTCCATCTTCAGTAGTGCATCCAAAATAATTCAATAGACCCTTTTTTTGTGTGTGAGACATTCACCTTTCCACCACCTGATGAACATCAGTTCACCATTTGCTACCACATTTCTAGAGAGGACTTATTCAGCTGGCAGCAGTATTTTCAGTATTACCCAGTAATGTCAATTTTATTTACATATCACAAATCAAAAAAGGGCTTTACAATCTGTACAGCATCTGACACCTTTTATCTTTAGACCCTAGAATCTATATGAAGAGACCGCTTTCACAGAAAACATTTTGACAGCTTGAAAAGCACGGGGTAAGTAACAGTGATGGCTGAATTTCATTTGGCTGGTTCAGTTTGGGAGCCTAGTAGTGCACATCCATTGTTAACGTTATTAGCAGCAACAATTTTTCTTAGTACGATGAGTCAAAATGTCTGCTGTGAAAAAGGCCCATTATGGATTCCCTGGAGGTAAGATGATATAAAGTAACTGATGTGGATCACTGCAAAAACAAGCATACTGCAAGCAAGAGACACTCAGTAACACAGTTCTAGTCACTAAACACACTGCCAAAAACCAAAGCAAACTAAAACAAAACAGATCAAAACAACAAACATGAGCCTCCTCCATGTCCAAGCCACAGAGAAACACACTCTTGGGTGCAATAAAAACAACTTTTGTTTCAATATACCACAACGAAATTAAAACATGTCACACAACTCTTCTCCAATTCACTCTGCTTTTTTAAACTCACCTTATGTTGTCATTGACTTGAACCGAAACCCACACTGGCCTGCACCTAACTGTGTGTGCGTCCCGAAAGTTAGAAATGATCAATACGCTGAAACAACATGTAGTTTGCCCAGAGACACAGCCACACATGCACACACAAATACAAGTACGTATGGCCCGAAACCTCTGCCGTGCACGTAGACAACAGACTGAATCCATAAATTAACATCATAATCCTAATGGTTTCCGTCTGACAAAAATCAGCAGGGCATATTAGCATCTGAGAAACTGAGAACTTGTGCTATTAAAACATATAAACACACACACACACACACACACATTCTTAGCAAAGTTGCTTTTTAGAGTTGAGGCTTAGAGGCATAAGCAAAAACAAAAAGGAAATGCAACGCACTGAGAGTTCTCAGCTGACACCTACGTGTCACGCCCCAAAGAAGACTCCTGCTGAAACACGTGGGTGTCAGCCATACTGGAGTAAAAGCTTTTTACTACACTCAGAACTACACTCAGAGTGCCTTAAATTTCTCCATCTTTATTGGATGTTAAATATATGTTAATGTAGTAGTGAGCAGCTGTCTTGAAAAATGTACAAGCACAAAAATGTTATACCTACTGGTACTGTTCACCTCATATTTTAGGTGGCCAACAGTTTTAGCAACAATAATCACAGTGAACATTACATATGTCCCATTATACTGAGCTCTCAGTGCTGCCAGCAAACTTGAATAACTCATCCTGATTGACTGAGGATAGACCTATAGTGCTACAACTTTGTCCACAGATGTCCGGTTACAATGTGCAACCATTATTAGGTTTCTGTAGTTATATCAACTCGAATATGAAATTAAGGTTTATCATTAAAAATGATTTCTTAAAACAAAGATCAACAGTTTTTATAATTTGGTTTGGTTTTGCTGATTTAAAATACATTTGATCAAACATACGTTTGACGTTTAGAGTGAATCGGGAAGCCTTTCATATCAAGAATCAGGACTTCAAGGTCCATCCCCACTTCAGGGATGGACCTTGAAGCACAAGGAATTATACTTGATCACAGTACAGGAACAAATCAGAGTATAAACAAATCATTGAAAATAAGGTACTTGCCAACTTCCAACACTGCAAACTTTAAATGAGCAGTTTTAGCTTTTATTTTTCAAGCGTTGTTTTAATTAATGAACACAGTTGAAGAATTGTGAGTTTTGTTTTACATTTAAAGCTGCATTAAGCATTTTTGACCAATAGATCCAGAAAGTAGTTTTCAAAACAATGAAGCCCAAAAGCCTTTGGTCATCAGAACACCATAGTACCTGATGTGACCCAAAAGAACATGACCTATGGTTGGTCCATGATTACTTACTTATTCAATATACACTTGGAATCTGCACTTAAATTCTTCTGGAGTCTTTGTATGGCCATGTGAGAAATAGTCACTCTCATTTTAGGGTTTGGCTTTTTATTTTCTGGGTCTCTTCGGGGTGCCTAGATGTTCGACTGTCTTTACTAAGCACTCAACTCTACAAAAGATACTGGCTCCTGCTATTTCACACTGGGCTGATGGCGTACAATCAGTGTGTGGGAGCTTCTGAGCTGGAAGCTTTTGAGCTGGGAGCAGCTGCCCACGGTTTTATATGGGGGGTCAGCGAGAGCCAGAGGGACCCAACCAGACGGGCTGGTGAACCAAAACAATTAACTGGAAGAGGCTGAAGGCTGCACAGAGCTGCAGACTGGGCTATTTCTTCTCTGAAATCAGCAGCACTAACAGCCCTTTTTACAGTCATTTGATTTGTTGATACAAAAAATATCAATGTAAATATAAGTAACCATCCAAAGACAATTTTTTTTCAAATGCCTTTTTAATAATTCTTTAGACACAGTAAGTGAGATGGAACCTTTCCTTTACACTATTTCCTGATTGTTAATTCCCTTTTGGTGCAACACATTATTGTTTATTATGCTGAGATGAAATTAAAGGCATGGTGAATATATTTGCAACCTGGTGGACTCTTACTGGCTCAGAATCAATATTGGTCAGATCCATGGCAAGAGATGCTAAAATAACTAAGTGATCCGGATCCACATTAAAAATCTTGGAAAAACAAACCTCAGAATGAACCATGCAGTGTACCACTTTACAGTATTACCATGTGGATCTGTTCCTTGGTTCATTGACAAAGTCCAACAGTAATACTACAAAAGAGGCAGCTTTCTTCATTAACACCCATTCCTCTTGAAAGTCAAGTAGGATAAGCTGGAAATTACACAAACCTTTATCCCCTAACCACCATCAGGGAATATAAGATGTTTTGGACTGGAATTGAAATGAAAGAGCTAAATGGTATGCTAAAGGCAATTTTACCTCAGACAAGCCTCTTATAGCCCTTCAAAGAAAGCACAAAGGGAGATTTTGAGAGATTTTTCACACCAAATCACTCGGGCAGTAATTACTGGCTACAGTACAAATATGAAGTTGGAGTGCCTTGGCTTTCTTTACAGATACCAGGAAACTTAGACCATTCATTCAAGTAATGTGTTCAAATTGCTTTCCCCAAATTCTTTTCCTTGGTTTTCTTTGCAGGAATGCATCATCCCTGTCGTTGATAGAGAAATATGGCATTAGGATTCCTGATGATTAATTGCTTACTGCCCTAGTCTTTGCAGTTTTGAGAATACAGGAATACAGAGCGATTATTCATGTCCTTTCTTTCTGGTGAAAGAAACCAGACCAAGGGTGTCAGATATATTATTAAGACCACCAGCTAACCAAAGGATGGGGTGAAAAGACAGACAGATGAATGGGAAGATACGTTTTGTGCAAAATTATACTGGGATCAATTTCAGGATATATTTTTTTTGGCCCTGTAATGCTACAGCTTGAAGCCAGCAACGAGCATGGATGTTAGGCATCCAAAGAACTCCATCCTCCTAGCACCTGACTGTCTAATATTTTACATGAAGCTGTTATTATCAAATTTAAATGAGGAAGGCGGCTGCAGCGCAGCAGGACTGTGACCTTCTGAATGCATTTGTAGAACACAAATTTGAGTGTAATGTGACACATCTGCCTTCTGTCGGTCACCTCGCCACCCAGCAGTCACTGTATAAACATGTGGCCTGACATTCTCAGCACAAACACTTTCACCATTTCCTTTTTCACAGTGGCTGATGTTACCCATTATGTGGCACCATCTTGATTCCAGGTGGATCATGTTTCAGAAAATGCTTGAATAGTAACACCCTAGATAATTTCTTGCCAGATTATACGGGGCTCCTTTCTGGGCCATCACAAATGAAATGTTATGTGTAGGGCTGCCCTGATTTTAGCTGTAAATAAAGTGGACTCTAATTACAACCCCCAATTAAACAGGAAAAATGAACCTTGAGAGATCAGACAAAGGCTTTAGATGGAGGTGAAATGTATTATTTATTTATTATCTTTAATTCCTATAGAATAGCTGTTATGATCAAAATACAATGCATGTGACTCTCATTTCAGCTCACTTTATATATGTCTACATTGACTTTCCTCACAAGAATTGCTCAGTGCAACTTCCACTGATATGTGATTTGTCAACTTGACTTATTCCATTTGAACTGGGGAAAACAACTTAAAACCTACTATAAAAAACATTACCTTTGCTTTGATGATCCCCGTTTGATCCTACTTAGAGAAAATTGGCAATTGTTTAATATTATGTATAGACCACTATGTTGCAGAATATTAAACATTTGACTGCATGGAGCAAAGCACCATTAAAAAACAAAAAAAACAGAAAAATCAATGGCAGCACTGTTTTGATTGTGTCTGGCTCTTATTTTGATTGGTTGGGTTAATTTATTTGTATGTAGCGGATTTTCCTAATCATTGTACTAGTTTTACTAATTGTATTGCTAATACTTAGATAAACAGATAATTTAAATCCATAATTGCATGTTCCACGCATACACACAACTCTGCTGAGTAGGTTCAAAGGGCAGTGAGGGCTGTGTGCCTTACACAGGTACCTAAACAATAGGTCCTGGTTTGCAGCGGTGTTTGAGCTAAGAGCATCTCAAAGTACATTTGCTGTTTTACCCATTTTGACTATCGTCTGCCTCATATGTGCAGCTGTCATGTATTACTAGTTTCTGTGCAAAATGGCTAGTAGTAAGCAAAATTAGCATCACACTATGCTCCAAAGAGGAAAACAGGAACATTACATTTTTTATATTGATCAAATAACTACTTCAGTGTGAAAGTTTTAGATGTAATGGCTCATTTCAGTCCATTGAAATTTTGTTGAGTGCCTGGGAGATGCAGATGTGCACACACAGTGACACGCATAAGTAATCACAAAAAAAAAGAAGATTCCAATCAGTCCATCATAACCTGATTACAGGGGCCCAATTAAATGCTTTGTCTGGCTCATAAAGCCTTGACATGAGGAGCAGACCCTTCACTTAGAGACAGTTGGGGGTCTGTGGCTGGCAGAGGTTGTTACCGCACCGTTAAAAATAGAGAGGAAGAGTCTCCTCATCGTTCTCTGCCTGCTGGAGCGTTGCAGCCATGATTAGGAAGATGCAAATACAACAGGCAATGGAAATGAAACTATGAGCGATCACTTGGCCTTGCATAAATAATTGTATAAAGTCGCCGACACCATCACCACCCATCTCTCTCTGACCTGTGGCAAATCAAACACCTGCAAAGGATCCCACATCGCCACTGGATATAGGCAACAGCAATAGGCTGCTGAGAATGAATAAGTGCGAGTCTACGAGAAGTTAACTGGCATTTGAAGGCACATGAATGTTAATGAGGGCAGATTGGGAACAACAACCACCCTGACAAATCGCAAAACAGACACTCTCCTGCTCAGTCTCGCACCTCTTCAGCTGTGATATTAATGGCAGGACATATGAGTGTTTGCATCCATGCACACATACACAAACACACACACACACACACACACACACACAAAATCCCATTTACAGTATTTACCTGTAATCAGAAGTACAACCATGAAAATATCTAAGATAGGTACTTTACATTTAAACGTCACATGCGCACATCATATGTGTGTGTTCCAACTGTACAAACCCAGGTTGCATGGAACATAGTAGAATGAAACCCATCTGGATGACAAAGCACAAATAAGATCTGGAGTCCTCCACAGTGAAAAATTCTTCTTTCCATCCTTTCCATTTGCCTACGATACAAAATTTTATTCTTGACATTAATGTGCTCCCTGGTGATCTCTTGGCCCCACCACTGCACCACAATAAATCTGATCCAATGCCTCAGTACTCAAAGCCCACCATAGTGACTGAGTACTTACCAGGACTGTCATGCAGAGAATTCTAATTCAGGCAGCTCCATGTTGCCAAGGAAATTCAAAATGCCTCCGAAAGCATGGAGACAGGGATGCAGGATTCAAGACAGGCTAGATTCAAATGGGGAAAAAAGGGATATGTGCCGCGGTGAGAATCCCTTGTCTGAGGGGCATTTGAGAAATGCCTCCGTCCTCTCCAGATGCGCTAAATCCGGCAGCACTGATAGGCTGACATGTAAACACACGGGCGGCTCTGCTGGCTCACACACGCTCACATACATGCTGCACCTAGCAGAGACATAGAGGAAGAGGGAGGGGCAGCCGATGAGAGAGGAGGAAGGAGGAGCTGCAGTGCACTGAGAGTATGAGGGGCACAGAGCACAGGCAGCGAGGGGAGTTGAAAAGAAATAGAAGATGCTGCCAGTGCAATCAGAGAATATTTCTCTCTAATTTTTTTTTGTTTGTTTGTTTACTGTATATTTCCTATTTATGTCAGGATTGGAATGATCTGGTTAACTGGAAATCAGGCTGCAGCGTGAGGGAGAAAAAAAAAGAGTGTTGTGTGCGTGTGTGGCGACAGAGAAAAGGAGGTTAGAGAGGGAGAAGTATAAACATGCAAATAAAGCAGAGGGATGAAGACAAGCAAAAAAAAAAGCGACGAGGGGTTATGAGGGAGAGAAGAGAGTGATGAATCTACAGGGATACAGGGCAAGTGTAGTTCAATTTCTGCAGTATGCAAACCTTTGTTGGTAATGACAGGCAACTTAAGACTGTGGATGGATAAGTACTTTTTCCTTTTTTCAAGATTTCATTGCCACAGTTTGGGATTAACGCCACCCGTAGTGCAAAGTGAGGTAATCATCAGACGAACTCACCTTTCCTGTGAGGAGTGGGGGCTGGTGTTGGGAAGCAGAGGCTTAACGGTGCTAATGGGTATATAGGGCTGGCACACACATGCTGGCAGTGCCAAGGAGGCTCCACAGTCAGGGAGTGTTTACGGGAGATTAGGGGGCTGAGGATTTAGTGGAGTGGTGATGGACATGAAGGGCTCCTGGCCACCAGATGAACCGTGTAACAAATACTGTAAGGCTTAGTAAAAGACATCTGTTCTTTATTTTAGACTTGTGATTCTATATTCTGTTTATATCAAGAGAGATTTATTTCTTTTTAATTTAATTGCTTTAATTTTTCATCTCATTTCTGCTAGATCGAGTTATGGCATATACAGCACCCTCTGCAAGAAAGTCGAGCCTGCTTTTGTACTAAATCTGTTAGACAAATAGCAGTACACAGAGCTGAAGAAAACCAACGGTGGCACATCTCTGCTGTACAATAAAACATACGCTGGGGGAAAGAATTATTCAGGCAGTTCTAAAAGAGGGAAGCGCTCTGCACCAATACAACATAAAAAAAATTTATGGCTCATTTTGCCAACTAGTAGCTAATCTAAAAGAGATGAGTTATGCTTCATGTAAGAAATAAAACTAGATGAAAGGTGGATGAAAGGTGGGTGTTGGAGAAATTTGAATGGTTAATGCTCAGGATAAGAACCACCTGAACCACCTGAGCAAGATGAATTCCTCTTGTTTTTTACACTTTGAACTGTACCGCCCCTACTATGGCCTGATTCATGACATCTGCATTTACATTCAATGGTGCTATGAATTTTCCTCCTCTTTGTTTGTTAGCAGATGAGGGCCTCGGCATCCATGTAACTGAACACTTATGATTTCCAACCAGGTTTGTCCCTGAGACGGTTTAAAAAATATGAATGCGTCTGCACTATGGCATGAGGAAGCGCTTTCTTTATTAAAATAAAAGCACTCTTCCCCCATGCATAAAGCCTGAACATACGCAATAACTTTCTACTAAGATATATTGTTCTTTAGGATAGCAAAAAAATGAGCACAGCACTATGAGTTACTTACTTGAGGTAAGCCAGCCAGCCATGGAGCTAATAAACTGGTGGCCCATTTATTCCATTAAAAGCTTCTCGTGCCAAAAAAAAGTTTTTATCGCTGCCTTCTAAGATGCATATTAATTAGTGTGTGTCTGTGGCTTTGCTTGGCAGAATGCATGCATCAATAAAACCAAAATAATACCTTCAGGCAGCTTTTTTTTTGGCCTTTTAAATAACCGACCACTGGTTAAGTTCTGCTCTCCTTAGCTACTGTTGCTAAGCCTGTCAAGCTTTATAGTTATTGCAGTTTACACTGATAACAGTGGGAGATTTACCTCTTGAAAGTTCCTAGCAGTTTTTTTTTTTTGGGGGGGGTCCTTAATTTCATACAGAGGAGGACATAAACAGGCTTCTCATTTTGAAATGACTGCATATGACAGATTTTATCAGCCATAGCTATGAGCTAACTAATCAATCAAACTTCAGCTGGGGTCCTAAATACACACTTGATGGCTACGCAATGATATCATGCTAAAAGACTGCATCTAACGCTGCATGTTTCAGGCAAAAAGTCAGCATCCTCTCTAACTGAGGTTCCATGTGGTAGATGGGAAGTAAAGAAATAGTATTGTTATTGTACTGTGATGTAATACTAGTCTTAGTATTGATAAGGACAAAATGTAATACTAGGCTTTTGTTTTGTTCTAACAAAACTCTGTTAAAAGGACAAACACATATGTTAATAATTTTACAAGAGAAAAAGCTGTAGAATGAAGACTAACTGACTGAAAGAACCTTCCAAACTTCCCATATATGGAGTATTGCTCCTACTGCAGGCGGCACATCCACACCGCTTCAGCAGGTGGAGAATTTATAGAGGTTTGCTGTGCTTGCAGTTGCCGAGCAGTGATTGGACAATCATTGTTCAGGGGAGAATTCAGTTGAATAGTCAGTTCAAAGAGTATCTTTTGGATGTGTGTAACGGTCAAGATTTTTTCCTGTGTTTTAAACATGTCTTGCTTTTATAATGTGCACAAAACTTGACTCAACTGTTTCAGATGACCCATAATTCTGATTTTGGCCCCTATACTAAAATTGGTGCACAACTCTGCTCTGTCCCTTGGGACTTGTTGCCAACTGATCACACACAAACAAACACAAAAAACAAAGACACAGACACACACACACACACACACACACACACACAAATTGCTGTGCAGTCTTATAAATATCTGTGCTCTGAGCATGTTTAATAGTTGACTTAACATCACCTGCTACAATCAAATTATACAATATTAGAAAATATGGGGCTACTTGCATAGAATATTAAATTCCTCCTTTCATGCAGATTCCTTTTGTTGTTTGCAATAAATGTTAAATTGAAACAAACAGTACCTACACAAAATTTGATTTTCCCAAGTCACCCAAAAGAATATTTAGTATAAAAACATGTTAATACACCTGTTTAAAAAATAAAACAAAAAAACACACATTCACAATCTGTACACATCTGTACACATCTGTAAGATTTTTCTTGCTAATCTGGTAGTGGCACTGTTCTCTGTATGGACATGAACACATTATATATTCATAGTTGGTTGAGTGGTTAAATCTCTGGCACAAGATGCTTTTAAGCCATAACCTGGAAGGCTCCTTTCACCTCTCAGCCAATCACAAGTTGGCTGTCATCTCCCAAACCAAACAAGTTAGCAGCTTTAAGATACACTCACTGACACCCCCCCCCCCCGGCCCCCATGATTCACTGTTGACATTTTATTTGAGAGGAACAGCTTATTTTCAAAATTAAGGTAAAGAAAACGTTGGAGTTGAAGGCCCCTATAAAGTGCTATCCGAGCCTTTTTTTCACCTTGAAGTGGTTATTAGAGCAAGAAATATCTTATTTCTTAACATATATCAAGGTAACACCTAACCAGACAAGCTGTCAGTAGTATCCTTTTAATTCATTGAAGTTGGGGAAAAAAAAAGAAAAAAGTACACAACTTATGCTGCTTTTCATTTGACTTTATATCAACGTGGAGCAAGAGGGTTTTTTCCAGTCTTGCCTTGTTGCCTGCTCTTAAAATTACTGCTATTACTAATTTTATAGCGATCATTATGAATAGGTCAGTGTGACATAATTTAGTCCCCATCTATCAAGATATGCATAGAAGTAATAAAACTTGAAAACACAGATTCTTGTTAAAAAAAAAAAAAAAAAAGAAGTTAGGTCACTGACTGTTTCATTGGTGTTAAAGTGTTTTAGGGTGTTTTTTTTCCATTAAGCCTGATCGCTGAGGACTTAGCACCAAACCATGTTGTGTATGTGTTTTTAGACTGGCTATCTCTGGTTTTAAGTGTCTCTCAGGCAGTTGCTAACACGTGGTGAGCTTAATCCAAAATACCCGCTGCAGCTTCGCCCCAAGTCTGCTTCTGCAGGAAAACCACCAGAGCCTGATGACGTACCAAGTCATTCAAAGAGCACGAGTGGTCAGCTGTAAAGAGGATTTTGCCGCTCGCACTCGCCACTGCTTCTGGAAGCCCCGGGGGGCCCAAAGAATAAGTTTGACTCGTTTATGTCATGTTCAATCATGATTATGAGGAGGAGGTAGCTTGCGTGTTAATCATAGAGCTTTAGGGAACATGTAGTTAAATGGCGGGGCTTAGATATGAAGAGTATGTTCTGTGGCCCTAGCACTAAATCAGACTGTTTCTGTTTGTGTGAATACAAAGAAATAGAATACATATTATACACTAGATTCATACATTAAAAGAAATACAAAAATACACTTAGAGGGCTGCATAAGGTTTATTTCCCTCTGATGTCTCAGAACACTGAACTCTTTCTTATATTTGGGCATCATATTTGGCCTCCCTGACTCCATCAAGGCCACCAGTAAAAACCTTGTCAAGCCACTGGTGAAAACATCTGGGTTAGGCAGCTTTGATAAAGAAGTTACCTCAGTAGTTAGAGCAGTTAGTTAGTTCTCAGTTCCTCCAGCTGAGGACAGTATCTTATACCTTTAATCTATAGTGTGAATGTTATTAATGTCTCCATTTTCTGCAGCCTAAATGGTCTTTTCTCTCCCAGCATCACCTAATTGTCACAAAATGCTTCTCCCGCACTTCTTACTGGCACCAAAAAGAGAGATGATCTCTCTCCTATGCCGGGCTCTCTTCATTGGATTAATTTTGAGATATTCGTGTTTTTTACTCAAGCCACTCCATTTGAACCCATTGTACTCCATCTCTTGAATCTTCTAACCTGTCAGAACTTCTTGAGATTTTTAAAGATGTTCTAAAGCTCATGTTTTTTCTCTTGGTCTTGCTAAGGTGTTTGCAGGGTTTATTACATAAAGGTAAGCAAAACCTTACTGGAACTGAACCTAATTAAACCTGACCTTATCTGCCAAATACTGAACTAAAAGTAAAATAATGAGGTAAGGTTGCAGGTTTGCCTTTGATGAAAATATAAATCCTTAAAGCTGCTTTAATCAATGTTTTTTTTATATATAAGTATAGATCAAATGACTGTACAAGGTAATTTGGTCACTTGTAGGGATGAAGAAAAAGTTCACCCAACTCTGCAGTTTCCTTCAGTGTTTTTTTGTTGTTGTTTTTAACTCATTGTTTTGGTTTTTACAACCTGCGACCTCACTGTTTTATTCAGTCTCACAACTCTCATCAGCATGTTTTCTAGCAGCAGCAGGCAGCTTTTTCCAATGAATAAACTCTGATAAACCCAACAGAAAGAAAAGTTAGCGCCCAGCTGTTGAGCATAGTGAAGCAGTTAACAACTAAAGAGCCACATATTTCCCTAAGGAGCTGGTGGAGACCAAAAAGAGGACCAATAGGAGAGTGTATATTGGACTTACATTGATGAAGTTTGACTCCAAATGAACTTTAATTTTGCTCCATGTTTGCTGGCAAAAGGATAAGCAACTCTTTAACAAAACATTCGCCAAATTAATTCTGTAATGTAAAAATATTTTAAGGCTATGTTTACAGCTTGTTGTGCTTCCCACAAAGTGGCCAAAACTCAATTAATGCAGGTCGCATGATATAAAAATAGATCTCTTTTTAAAAAAAATTTATACTTAAGAGAATTTTTAAAAACTGTAGTGAATGACTTGGAATCCTTTTTTCTGGCATGCTTGACAGTGGTCTTTGAATGGAGTTCTTCAAGCACCACAAGAAATGTGGCTGATATATCACCATACTATACACAGCCCCACACACAGAAAAGGTATTCAAAAGAATCAAAAATTTAATTAAAAAAATCAACTGTCTCTGTGTACTTCTCATACAGCTCAGGCTACAGTCATCACACACTCTCATCACACTCAAACAAAACAACATCTTTGTAGAACTGTGGGCGATTTGTTTTCTGGGAAACAGAGAAATGTTGACACACTGAAGATTTTGTACAGCGCGCAGTGATTCCAGGTTAAATCTAACAGCTGAATGTGTGGACACAGGTTGTCATGCATCAAAGTCACGTTTTCACAATGTAGCCAAAAAGCTGGTTAATTAGAGCAAATCCAGGAGAAATGCTTGCGAACAAATGCTTCTGTGAAAGACAACTACTCACATGAACTAAAAACTGTGCTGCTGAGCTGCAGAGAAGGTGAACAGTGGTGGTTATAGCCAGAGAGAGAGAGGCGAAGTTATTTGTGTAAAATATTGGCCACGGGGTTCCTACACAACAGGCTAAAGGTAGAAAGACACCAATTTCTCTCGCTCACAGCACCGCTGCAGTTTCTGATGTGGTAGATCCCACATAGAAAGCACAAGGATGGCCCTCGCAGGTTTTTGTTAGTGTTCAGTTGAAGCAAATGTTAAACAGCAGTAGATAGTGTGCTTAATTATTCAGTTCTTGACAGATGGTGACTAAGAGTGTGTGAAGAATGGCAACGATACCGCTGGATTTAAAAAAAAAAAAAAAAGAAAGGCAATGGCTGATTGGCAGCCAGATATGCACGGAGTAACGAGGCTAATGTTTTTCCAACATTTAATTAACGGTATCTCAAAATGGCCACGTACAAAGTGATGATCATTAAAAGCGTACATCGTATCACTGAAGTATAAAAGTCTTGGCGAACTGTATGGCTGAGATCAAAAGGGTATTTATGTTTTGATTAAACTTCCACACGCTGCCTTCTCTATAAAGGCTGGAGAACAGTTTTCTGACAGTTTGTCCGCTTAGATTGATAAATTTGTCCCCAGTTGATCTGTCAGATTAATATTTGATGGAAGACCAAAGCAGGAAATCTTTCATTAGCTGACACCTTTGTTCAGGGAACACGGTGACTGATGACTGACATGGCATTATTTGGTCAGAATAAATTGCTGGGCGGAGGTTATAAAAGTGTTGGTGTAGAGTGTTGAGATTGGAGCTGCCAAAAACCTTTGCCTCATCTTAACTATTTGTTATGATACTAAGACCTACTTTGATGTACTGAGCAACACTACTTAAACTACTTAAATTCAAGTATTATGTCTAATTATCTAAAACACAAAACTTTTAATGTGTTCTGTAGCTGTGAAGTGTTTTTTTATACCACTAATATTCGCAAATATTGGAGAGACAGGCCCGTATTATCAGTTATAAATAAATAAGTTTCTTCTCTGATCATATGTCAAATTCTTCTGTTATGAGTGTGAACTGTGGTTTACATGGTCCAAAAAATTGACTGACAGGGTCTTCAAGGTGTTTTTTGGTGAGGAAATAAAATATGGAGCGTCCATTTGTTGTGAGAAGCAATGAGCAACACTTGCTGCCTAAACATTATAAAAGGGCGCCACCTTGTGGATCAGAGCATTAACGACGATAGTGTCATTTAATAATATTGTATTTCTGTAGTTATTTTTGGTGCTGCTTGCCATAGGAAAGGGACCAAATAGTACCAGAATAAGAGCCATTACTCAAAGCATATCATTATGTATATTATTGTCTGCAACTCAAGCTTAAATCCACATTATTATTATTATCATTTCTATTATTATTATTATTATTATTATTATTATTATTATTATTACTATTATTATTATTATTATTAAATAATAGCCCATTCATGCACTACATGAGAGTGACATACTTGAAAAGCCCAGACATTTAACATTATTTTTTTCAATACTGATGTTTTTGATTTTTAATTAATCCTACCAGCCGCACAGCTGGACACAAAACCAAAAGGCCACATCACTGCTAATATTATCTCATGCAGCTGAGAAATTTTTTTGCAGGGACACGAGGAGTTTTATAACCCTCACAACAGCAAAAACAGACAGATTCCTCTGGCATGATGCTGACTGCTACCGAGCATGTCAAAGAACAGCCTATGCATGCACAATCTGAGCCTGACATATCTGCTGAAGATGTTAGATGTTTTTTTTTTTTCTTATTTTATTTATTTTTCTATTTCTTTTGCCACAGTGAGGAGAAAATAAAGAAGAAAGAGAACACCTGTTCTTAAAACAACGGAGGATGCGGCGCTCGGCAGTCATGCACCATTTCCTTTGGCCTTGCTTTGCATGAGAGAATCTAGACTGGTAATTGGACTGAGCTTAGAATCCAGAAAATTAAATTAAAGGATGTACAAATTCAGTTTATGTGCGGAAAGTGAACAAAAAAAACAGATTAGAAATAACATTTGACAGGAAAAGCTTTACAAAATCCTCCCAGGGTTTGCTGTGATATAAGTTAAACATATTTAGTTTTGGGTTCATCTACATTTTCTGGCTCATTTGGGGAGTTTTCATACCTAAAATTCTCCAAATTGGTGATATTTATTACTTCCCCATCTCCATATGAGGATATATCAAGAGCCTCTCGGTGTAGTGGGATTTATTGGTGCACTGAATTCAGTTTTACCCTCCCCCACCAAAGTTTTTCAGCTTCCCGGTGCTTGTTTTTTTGCAGTATGGTTTCTATAGGGGCTTTATCACCTTTGGATATGGGAAGATTATGAGGGAACAGTGTTTGCACAGTATAATGAACATGTCCCTTTAAAATTTCTCTTCATTCTTTGGTTATTAGGTGACCATTAAGAGTCATCATTGACCCTAATGATTCCCATTAATCTCCTTGACTGTGATCATAGTTTGAATAGGGAATTATAACAAATCCATCCTCTGGTGAAGGCAAGGGCAGCCCAAATAAATACCGATAGATTGAAATGAAATATATCTAACAGTTTTATACTAAAAATAAACTGAGGCATACAAGACATGGCAAAAATTATGTTAATTGAACTAGCTTAAATGCTTTTAATGTAAGAGAGAGGAGAGTTTTGTTGAATATTATATGTAATTATTTACTTAGATAATTGTTCAGTCATTTATAGGCAGCTCTCAGGTACACATTCTGCATATTTAACTGAGATTTGTACAATAAATCCTCTACAAAATAATTCAAGGACTGAGGGAACTTATTGTCATATGCGTTAAAATTCAATTCATTACCATGCAATGAAAAACTCTCCAGTCAACATATACACAATCTTGCAAGCATCCATTATAGAGAAGTTCAACTGAAAACCATAAGAAAAAAAATACAGCTCTTTGAGGCTGAGGCTAAACACAATAGTGTTAGAGCTAAATGCCATCATCACAATGCTAAAATGCTCATGTTTAGCAGGTATAATATTAATTTAGTTTAATGCCTTAGCATTTTAACATGCTTACAAGCACTTTGTACAAAGAAGAAGCGAGGCGGTTATTAGTTTTGCATATATTTAGCCATAAACCGAAGAGTCTGCTGAAGTTTCTGAAAAATTAACATTTTGAGGTGAGATGATGGTGCTCGCTGGGAAGCTAAGGGAGTCACAAAAGTCATTATATTCCATCCTGAGGACGACATGAATGTCTGCTGCAAATTTCATGGCAACCTCACCCAGTAGTTGTAGAGAGATTTCAGCCAATACTACCAAATGTCAACGCTAAGTGGAAAAGTCACCGGATCAACCAAAATAAGACTGCTTCATCTGCTGACACCAGGCATGTCTGTTCAAAGTTCCATGGCAATCAATCCAGTAGTTGTTGAGAAAATTGAATCTGGACCAAGGTGGAGCAGCAGACAGCCAACATTGCCATTCCTTGAATTGTGCTGCAAAAAATGCAGCTAGGAGCTCCTCTGCCCTGGAGACTGTTGACGACCCTTTTTGCCTAACAAAAATACCATGGTAAATCGTTATGCATAGTATGATAGTACAACTTTCCAAGGCATTTCACATAGTCCCATCTCTCATGGTCCATCTTTTTAGTCTTGTGCCAGTTACATATGGAAAAATATGATAATTGCCTAGTTTATCATATTTATACCCATCTGCTGCACAGTCATATTAAATCTTTGAATTGCAGCATTTCAGTGTTGGACAATTTAGAATTGGTAAGAAACTTAAAAGTGCAGTACATGTATCCAAGTCATTACCACTGTAATGCATTTAATTAAGATCTGAGCTTTACCCTAAAGGGGAAGGTTGTGAACAATAGAAATGTTCTGCAGATTTTCCTACTGAAAGCCCCATGACTGCAGTCTTGGTTGAGTTACTGACTAATTATAAGATAAACTTCTGGCTCTACAAAGACGTTGTTTATCAGGCAGGAAAACACAACGCCACATCACGTAGACGTAAGAACAGTCACCTTGCACACTTCATAAAAAGGCTGGCCAGTGATGCGTGAGCTGAATAGAGTTTTAACAGTGAATGTTTTGACGATGTGGGCTTCCTTTCTGGCTACTTATTTGGAACAAACAGTGTTGGCAATGCCTCATCACTCTTGTAAAAAGCATGGCTCAAGAAAAGCTCACTTGCCACCAGCTGAATTACATGACCGCGGCTTCGGGGGTACTTGCTGTAAGTGTTTCTTTGCCCAAATCAGCAAATGGGCCCTGTGACTGCTCAGGAGGAGCCATGGTGGGGACCTACCTGCCTTCAGATTAGTTCAGTTATGTGGGGACCCCGGAGGGGCCAAGCCCCAATTTACTTGGACCTGTCACAGCAACGCAGTGGCAGGTTGTCAGGACGGTGAGGGCTCTGCTGGAGTGTCCTCCGCATCTCCTTAATGGGGACTTCAGGTTTCTTCCCTCTGGCACGACACCTAGTTGAAGGGTGTGAAACTGCTTTTCCATGCTATGAACGGACCAAGCTCTGATAAATCGCATTTATACACAAGTCAGGATTTTGTTCTGAACATTGTTTATTTGTAGGTTATTTCTACCCACAGATGCTGATAGTTTGTGCCCGGGGTTAAGTGTCAAAATAGTATTTTGTTCATGATTATTATGAGTCTGGGTGCAAGGGCAATTTGTCCATTTGAGACAAGTTGAATTGAATATTGAATTGTGCTGCAACAACATTCTGTTATTTGCATTTTTCATCTTGTTCCTTCTCCATAGCACGCCTTGTCTACACACCAATGCCTGTTGCGAGCATCCTGCAAACATATGACCATGCTCTCAATTTATATGTCCATAGCTTGTTAAATAGACTAAAAAGGTTTCTCTTTTTGCTGCTCATTGAGTAGTAATTTGTCCAGTTGAAATAATCTGCATATTACTGGCTTAATCTGTATCATATCTTTTACTTATAGACTGTGTTAAAATTACCGTTTATCTCAGATACTATGGTTAGAATTTAAGAAATATTTGTAGATACGATGTCATATCGATGTCAGAAGAAATACACCTTTAATGATAACAATAAAAATAGTAATAAATGTTGCAGCCAATTTCACAGCAAGTATTGTACAAGGGAGAACAAGATTGTATATATTAAACACCCCACAATTTAAAAATCAAGCAAATTACAGTACAGAGACTGCATAAATATATTGAAGAAACTAATAAAACAGATCCATCCAGCCATCCTCCCAATGGCCAAGTGAGAATAATTACTCATCCATTCAAAATTTTAAAATACAAAAAGTTTCTTACAACCAAATCTGCTTAAAGTATCAAAAGTAAAAGTTCTCATAATATTGAATGGTCTCTTTCACGTTATAGTGAGATATTGATTTATTAACCTACAAGCAGCAGTTCTACATTGTCACTGGTCCAGGTGGCACTGGTCTGACCACTTAATGTACTTGTTCATCATATTTTATGGACTCACCATATATTTGAATGCAGACCTAAATCTAAAAAGCAACTGCAATTTTGTAGTCATCAGAAGGGGGATGAAAATGAAAACAAACACTTTCTGCATGAACTTAAAACTCTGTAAAGTACAGAAAGGAAAAAAAGAGAATACTGCATACTTAGATGCATACTAGATGATTAACACTCACACATTAGCTCTACTATTTGGAAATTACCATTAGCAGCTGTTAGTCATTTAGCACCCATACCCATGGAAAATGACACATTAGACTGCAAGCCATGTGTAAACTTAGCTTAGGCTGAGGAAACACTTGTTCAGAATTGACGCCTCATGGTCCCAGTGGCACATGTTTATTTCAGTTTGCCTTTGAAGAGAGCTCCCTGTAGACACATTCAGTGTTCCCTCTGTGCTGCCATTGACAACGGGATCTGACAAAAAACAATCACAAGTGAAAATCACTCCAGCATTTTAACTCGGCTCTGCCGGTTTTAACTGTTGGCTCCCGTCAGCTGGGTCTTTATCTCCTCTTCTAGTGGCGCAGCTGCACATTGTCGGTCTTTAGTGTTCTGTTGCACAGTGTGGCTGGCTCAGAGATGCATAGATACCCTGCATGTTTATGTCCTACTGGCATGTCCTGTGGTTGGCTGACTGGATGTCTGTGCTTCTGTTGTGGCCTGAGCTCTTTCTGCAGTTAGTCATTTAAATCCCTTTTTAACTGTGCATCCCCATGCGCTGCATGTACCTCCTTGTAGTCCAGACCATAGCCCATCAGTTACAGATTTTGACACAACTTTTTCAATTCTTCCTCTTCACTATTCTCTAAACCACAGGTTAGAGTGTAATCCAAAATCCTCTTATCAATGTTTCTTTTTGGGACCGTGGCCTTTGAGATATTGCCACTAATGATGTATTTAAAAAAATACACTTAGAGATATGACCAACTGCTATACTTGTTAGAACCTATATTAATCTTTTAACACCATGTTCCAAATTGGATTTCCCATAGGTTACTTCCCTCATCTTGTCCACAAACAAACTGTCTAAAAAGCCTCTCCTTCAATACTGTTCAGTATTACATGTGGTATAATATTCCACACAGTTGAAATTTTTCTTCTCAGTCAACTTCGTTGCATCAGCATCTTTTTATTTTTCATCTGTTCTGTTCTTTCTTGGTAAAACATCAACGATGGGTTTTCACGCATGAACGATTACAGTCACAGAATGGGCTAGTCAGTCATGAACTACAACCAAGAAACATTGGGTCAATAAGACAAATGTTTGTTCCTGGACTTTGTTTGGATCAGTGAAGATATTAAAATGTGTAGTCTGACATAACAACAGCAATATGCTGTTAGGGCTGCCATCTTTGCAGATTTCTGTTTATCCAGGTCATGCAGCAGCTGTTTAACAGAAGCAACTGAATGAGGTCCTGAAGATACCTCACTACCCATTTGAGAAGATTTCAGCAGTTTGAGAATAAAAAAAAAAAACAAGCAACAAATAGTATATTAGCAAAATGCACTCCATAATGAATTTAGGCACAAAATTTATTTCAAAGACTTCTTTTTTATATATGCAAATTGTAGCTTTACTGAATCTTATATTCCTATCTTGCCACAGTGAAATATTGTTCCTGAGGTTTGCTGCTTTTGCCAGTTGAGACATCACTTGCAATGTGGGGAAACTACCTGAAGATGGTAGTAAAAATCCACCAGTGAGTTTTAAAAAGCTGACTGCCCCATGGATTAAGAGCATCGTTGATCCTTTCACCTCAGATCATTCAGTTTGTATTTTTGTACCACTTCACCGTTCCCTCTCCTCTCAAGCAGTGCATTAAGGACACCCACCCATTTGATGGCACAGCAGAATGTACATACCATAACAATTACCTGGAAAGGAGGAGAAGCTGGGACATGTTTTCCTTTTCTTTTCTCTTTTTGGCTCATTCATTAGTTCTACCAAGAGGGACACCTCATTTCAGTATGAAGTAGAGCCACAAAACAATGTTACATGCAGTCACAAATTCATTCTTTCTCAATTCTCTGTGTATAGAACGGTTCCAATTTTTATTTTGTAGCGTGACAGATGAGAATCTGGGCGTCTGTCTGGATTTATTGAAATTGAATCTGCAAGTTAGTGTTATCATATGTAAACTGATAAAGTCTGTAGCCACAAGAAAAACAGGGATTAGACACAAACAGGTTATCTATTTTGATGGATGTAATGCATATTTTAATGAGTTTCACCAAGACTGAGAATCACGAAGAATGCCTAATGCTGTATAGTTTTAAACCTTGTACCTTAACATTCTTGTCAGAAGTTCAAGTGGGAGTTATGCCTCCATTTATATTTATATCTATATTTATATTTATATTTATATTTGTATTTATAGTTATAGATATATTTATATAGGCTCTCGGTAATTCATCTTCATGGCAGATCTGACATTAAAAACATTTCAGAACAATCTCCTTCATAAGCAGTAATAGCCCAGTATTTGTCCTGCGGGGGTCATCCTCTGAAGGCTGGGGGTCTGCTTCAGCGAGAGCAGGGGAGGGTGGAATGGTAGACATCAGTCCCAGAAATGGTCATTTAATGGCACAGGAACCAATCGACACACAGAGCACACATATGTTTGAGCAAAACCTCGGGGTGACCAACAGGCAAAGCTGCTGACATTACAGAAACCAGAAATCTATATGTCTATGGATCTGCAAATGAATAGATTCTTTGCCTGGAGCTATGGCACATACAGCACGGTAACAATCCTGCTCTTGTAGCAAAATGGCCGTCTCTGTATTCTGTCCAATCCAAGAAGGCTTGAGACGAGGAATAAGCGGAACAATGCAACCACATCATGGCTGTTAAATATTCTGATAGATGTAAAACCCTCTTGCTGGTCTTGACATTGCTGAAGTGCTTCTGTGTTGCTGACCTATGACAGTTTAATGCAAATATGTTTTGAGCTTATCTCACATAAGATATTCTGACCTTTAGGAAGGTCAGCATACCGTATCTTGGTCTTACAAGTGGATGGATATGTAAGTGGTGCTGATAAAGTCAGAATCTGTAGTATATTACCAGTCCCACTCCTCCTACGCTCATGAAAATGCTCCCACATAAAGGATAAAGTCTTTCTGTTTTTGTCTTTATCCAGTCCTTCTCTTCCTCAGTCACAGAAATGTTTGTTACCATTAAGTTCTGGCCACACCACCACTACCACTCCTAAAAATTATATGCATGTAATCTTGCTGATGAAGGACTTTAAGAGTTATTCTGCTGCGAACAGTTCTCAGTACAATTATCAAATAAAGCTCTAAAATGTAAAGTATATTCAGCACTTCATTATACTTGATTATACATAATTAACTTAATTAATAATAGTCTTTCTATTGCAATCACATGGGTGAATAATTTGTAGAAAAAAGAGCTGTTAAGCAGGTTTTTTTTGCCTTCACTCAGAGGATGCAGAATAAGTAGCTCACTGGCTAACACCCCCACAGAATCACAATAAACTAAGGCACAATCCCCCTCAAATGCTCCTCTCCAGTGGCAGCAGTGCCATGGTTTAAGGCCAAGGCTCTGCTCTAGGGGTCTTGCTGGAACCTTTCAATGCATTGGGCTAACAAAGCTGGACTACAATGGCTGAGATTTCCCTTCTTGGTTTCATTCGTAGAGGGTGGTTTAAAATGGTCTTGTATTCTCTTATTACTGTCATACATATCCATTGCCACGCTGTCACTAAACATAGATGTCCTGCTGCTGTTTTACTGCTAAAGGTGGGCGTCCTGGCATCTTCCAGCAGCTGCATGTGGGTGTCATGCCAGTTTATCGGCTTTAAATGTGGGTGTTCGGGCATCTTGCCTCTGATTGTGGGTGCCCTGCTACTGACTTTTGTTGTTCTACTATTGTAAGCCCTTGGTCAGATAGCTATGTTTAGCAGTCCTGTAGTTATTAGCACTGGTGTGATGAGATTAAAGGCTTATGAAACTGATCATATTTGCATTGGTTTCAATTTACAGATTCACGATGAATACCACCGCCATTTGTATTTTGGGTATAACTACTAATGATGAAACAATTCAACCTTCTTAACCCAGATTTTAGGGTTTTAATCTTAAGTACAGTAATGTTAAAGTATAAAAAAAGAAAACACGTACTCCACACAGTACGATTATACCTCATTATCACAGTTACACGCACTTAAATGATGCTATATGAACCTTAAATTGATTGATTGAAATATCCCAAACTAAGATATATTTTAATGTCTGCCCTGTGTTTGTAAACAAGGCTTTCAGCATGTTTAGATGAAGTTAAGGAACAAGTTCCTGTTACATCATTTAAGGCAGCAACAGGCCAGTAGGAGGATGTCTCCCTGTGTTACCTGACCTATAGCTCACTTTGTGTCCACTACCTACTGTACTTGAGTCAGTTCATTTTGATATTTATTTTAAATGCATTATCTCGTTTAATTTTCTTTTTGCTTCTCAACAGCTGCACATTGAAATGAATTATGTTCCTCCTCAAAAAAGGCTAAATACTTAGACATAATTCACTTGTTGTGGTTGTTGTGTTGTGGTTGCAGTGTGTTAGATTTAGTTTTGTCAGTAAAAGTTTTTATGCTTGTTTTTCTTGTTATTTGTTTTTTATTTTTAGAAATTTCAATGAAGGGAGATAAAGTTATCAGGCTTTCGCTATTGTAACATAATTGGCTGATTCAAACTCAACCGAATTCTCCGAGTTGCTGAGGATGGTCTGCTATAAAGTTTGGTCTTAAACCTTCAGGGGAAATCCCAGTGGGTTCCTTTGAAAATAAAGAAATACTAAAATTTCCCAATAATGGGTTTTTAGAAAAACAATTTATTTGACTTCACTCTTTGTGATCTTCCACAATGAGTTTAGCAAGAAGAGAAATTAATTTTTAATATCACAGGGTTCTCCCTCTACCACGTAATCTGTTCTGTTTCATATCGAACAAAATAGATTCAGTTGAATCAAGCATCAGAGCACAAAATTCAAGGGTCATTACTCGTAATATTTAAAGGTGCTATAGGTCAGTTTTGCTGTTTCTACATAGCCAATGGTAGCTTCAACAGCTGTTTACCTACCAGTGTAAAAGAAACGTTGGGAGTTAAGCATAAAACTTCTCTCCTTTACTCACCAGGATCTGTATCCTGCGACAGAAAACAATGCTAATGTTCCTTTTCTGCTTCTACTATTTCTATCAGTTCTTGTATGGTAACCAACTAGCCTCAGCCCCACCTGCCCCTCCTGTCACTTTCGGATTGCGAGTCAGCATAGCTTCCAGTCTGCTCTGAAGCTCTGCTCAGGGGGTGTGTTCTAACCTTTGGTCTTGTAAACCCAACAATGCTCTTGGCAAGCAACCGTCACTTCCATTGACTACAAGTGAGAAACCACATTAGGCAGCAGAGAAAACTTACATATGGTGGCTTTTAAATTAAAGCCTCTGTATTAAGGATTTAAAAACTTGAAGAGAAGTGTGCATGCAAGCAAAGTTAGTTACTAGCTGGTGGAGAAAGATGAGCATCAAGTGAGCTAAAAACCCCAGAAATTTTTTTCAGGGATAGATGGAGATCAAACATCATCTTGAGGTTGTTTGGTGTTTCTTTGTTTTCTTGTTTTTTTTTTCCCTCTAGGGGCAAAACAGATCAATTAATAAAACATTAAATCATTTTAAAACTAGTTATGATCTTTGTTGCAAATTAAACTCTCTTGTCCTATTTTCCTTCTCTCAGCATGTTTTACTTTGGGAACAATGTATGCATGGCAGAGTAAACAGATGAAACTGTTTTTGATGGATATGACATACATTGGTTTACTAATTTATTCATAGTAAACACTCAGGAAAGTTTTTTTTCTGAACAGATTTGCTGTACACATGTGCTTTGCTCCTACCTCTTTTACAAAAGCTTACTCCTGAACAACAACAGGTTTGTAGGGATTTGGAGTTACTCACATAAAGGTTGTTTTTTCCAGTATCTCCGTTCATCGGTTCTGATCGCATGTTGAAACGTTAAAGAGATGTTGATCAGCGCTTATTTTAGCATCAGCTCTGTGAAAGCAAATTTTCATACTCCTGCACTGAGAGAATGCACCAGCTGACAGGGAACAGCCTTGAGCTTCAGGTTTGTTGCCAGACTTTTCTCTTTCCTTTTCCACACAAAATATTGAATGGCACTATAGATGTTGAGTGGAAATTTATGCAAGGGAATACTGGAGTTTTTTTTTTTTCCTCTCTCTCTTCTAGTGCAAACCCTCTGTAAACATACATAATAGACTATGGAGATTCTAGCACTTACTAACATATCTGCTTGAGCCTTAATATTCATGCTGAGGAGAAGCAGAAGAAGAATGATCGGCATCTTTGCAGAAAGCAAACACTTGTCAGTGAAAGCAGCATTATTGCTGACAGGCCATTATTTTAGCTAGCTCAGAATTGGAATATCTCGATTTACTTAGGCAACTGTCAGTCAATATTGCTGTCCTTGAGTATGTTATTGTGGAAAAGTGAAAATGTCTGCTGGGAATTTTCTGGCCTGTAAGTAAAGACAGGGGATTGTGATCAAAAGGCAAATTGGGAAGATTTCTTGACCAGAGAAATGTGGTTAAAAGAAAAAAGTAAAAAAACATAAAGTCATAAAATGCAATCCCTCAAGGACCAATATTAGTGCTTTTTAGAAAGGCACAAGACTCAATTGCCCAGTGCAGGTACTTACTGGAAACTTTTTTTTTTGTCAGCTCCATTTGTGAATGTGCTTCAAATGCTCAAATGCATGGCAGCATCTACTCTACAGTATGTTGCAAAGCCCCTTCATGGATAAATAAAAGGTCTAAAAAGAAAACAAAAACATCGAGACTCATTACCCTTTATACTGTATTCAGCTGAAGAATATATGGCTTCAAAGGCTCAAAGACTTGTCAGCCATACCGGCTATATTTTATAGCTAGTAGGCAAACTCTGCCTTTTCCTTGCTTTTAAAAGAAAAATAAAATAAGGCCCTGCAAACACACACATTCATACTTTTATTCTTGTGAGAACCCTTATTGACACAAAGCATCCTATGGCACCCAACCCAAAACTTAACTGTGACATTTAGAAAAGGAAATCTCTTCATATAGCACATTCCCTACACAGTGGCATTTCAAAGTGCTTTTCAAATTGCACAATGAGATAAATAGGACACGCTAAAAACATTAGACACATTAAAATAATATCAGTTATTACCTGCCCAACCTCAACCCTAACCTTGACTTTCATCTAGTCCAGACATTAAAAGCAAGTCCCTAAAACCTTTAGCCCTCAACGACCCCTTTGAAGTGAGTACCAGCTAGAATGTCCTCGCTTTGTAAAATGTC
This sequence comes from Istiophorus platypterus, assembly GCA_016859345.1. Classification (NCBI taxonomy): domain Eukaryota; kingdom Metazoa; phylum Chordata; class Actinopteri; order Istiophoriformes; family Istiophoridae; genus Istiophorus; species Istiophorus platypterus. Next base: position 5,716,043 of record CM029118.1, read on the forward strand.
TCAAACTCAAAGTGGTCCTCAAATAGATAGAAACTAGAAACTCAAGAACACACCAATGCTAACACAGATACGGAAATATTCATTTATTTATTATTCATTTAATTATTTAAGAAATATACAGCAATTAACAGTTTAACACTGGAGCAAGTCTCCCAACACAAGTGAATCAGTAACTTATAGGAGGGGGGGTAAAAAGAGGAGATATATTAATAATTTCCTGTGTAAAAATTTTTGTTGCATCATGCTTTTTGGGTGTTTATGACTTTGAGTTTGCTCACAGGCATTAAGTAACGATTGGAGGGATTGCAAGAAGAAAAATCTGCACTAAAATATTATTTATTTTAAGCCTTACAGTGATCTACAACAGCCTTTATTTTTCACTTAATGCATGGAATGCTCGGCCTCTGAGGGGCTTCTAAGGGGCTCAGGTGGTGGGAAAGCAACTGGAACAGCTTTATGCATTTGCACTTATTTAATGTGTTTTGGAAATATAAATGAATTGCTATGTCCCAAAAGAAGCATCTTCTAATAACATTCAGACTCAGTGTGGCTGTGTAACTATTTTGTAAACTTACTATGGGCTTACAAAAATGTGTTTTCATCCATGCCAAATTCATAAAAAAACATTAAACAGTGCTTGGCTCTGACTAAAATAAAAGCATCCAATTTTGGGCCTGATCAAAATTTAAATGATGCATTCATAAACAAAATATACAAATCAATTGATGTGACTTTCAGGCTTAGCTGTGGGGATTATGCAAACGTAATCTTGCATAGTATCAACAATTTATGCTCATTTTATGGTAATTATTCGTCATTATGATGAGATGCTCAACAGGTTGGCTCAGAGCAGTGGGACTACAAGTTTCTGGCTGATGTGATACATGATTGAGACAGATTACGGAGGTCCGCGGAGGATGCTCTCTCCAGGCAAGCTGCGGTCTGGCAGACTCATTACAACTGGTCACCATGGGTTTCCATGCATGAACTTCTAATTAGACCAACTAAATGGTAGGAAAACTTTCAGTATGTAAAATGGGGTACAATAGACTCCAAACTCTATTAAACCTGTAATGGAAATCATTTATCATGCCTCTGGTGTGTGACCTCCACCTTTTGTACGGACTAGTTAATATTCTACCTGTATTACATGGCTTGGAGTCAGGCTTGGAACATCCTCTCAGTTCTCAACATTTTGTTCTTGAGCTGCTCTTACTTTCATGAGGTTAACTTTGCATTTGAGAGCAATTGAAAGGGCAAGTGAGGGCAGGTGGGGGGGGGGTGAAGCTATTTGCTACACATTTCTAATTTTCTCTCTTTTCTAGCTCTAGTTGATTTAAAGGATAAGAGCTGGGTGTCTTAGTTTATAACGCTGGTATTCACTCAAACAAATTGTACCATGATATGAGAAAAGATCCACGTCTTCTTGTTCAAACAATAAATGGATTTTATTCCCCCACTAACATGTTGTACTCAAAAAAAAAGTAATTTTTTGGAACTTCTGGACATTTTGTATGGAGGGGCACAAAACAACCTTGCTAGCAAACAACCTTGCAAGCAAGTTTTTTTTTTTTCAAATTCTAAAATTATATATTTTTCTGTAGGACTAGGTGAAGACTGCATAAACTATGAGAAATTTTTGCAATATGTGTTCTGTGGTAACTATTTGTGGGTATTTTAGGACCATTGTGGGCAATATTACAAATAAATGAGCAGTGTGTAATGTCCATATTTGATTTTTATTATAATTTCTGAATCAGTACAATGAAGATTCTTTTTCAGCTACTTATGCATTGAAGTAGACAAAAACAGAAATTTCACATCTGGTTATTTTATCCATACATTGTTTTTAAATTAACTGTATCACCGTCTGCTGCGTATCAATATCGCACTATTGATGGATTGTCATTTTTGCTAGGTGGATAAAATATTACAGTGCATTTGTTGTATCCGCTATTTAAAAAGAAAGAACAAGAGGGAAACTCAGCTATAGTGGCTAGGATGTTCTGGTGGACTGGTAGAGTACGACCGACTATGAAGCCTGAAGTGAAGCAATGGCTGCATCTTTGTTTTCACTGAAACATGGCTACTCAACAACATTGAGGATGTGGCAAATTAGCTGGACAGACTAACTCACTAATGGTTAGACATGGAATTATTGATGTCCAGTATGACTGAGGGGATGGACTGTGTGTTTACATCCACAAGGAATGGTGCAAAAATGCTGTGGTTGTGTCCAAACACTGCTCTCTGCTGGTTGAGTTTATGGTAGCGATGTGGCAGGCATATGACTGCCAAGGGAGCTCCGCCAAGCACTAACATGAGATAGTTGTGGAGTGGCATCAACAATCAACAAACTGCACAAACCTGATGGATTTTTCATCATCGCTGGTACCCTCAATCATGCAAATACAAAAACTGTTTTGCTGAAATTCCACCAGAATGTCAAGGGGAGAAAATTACATGGACCTTGTTTACATCAAGTTGTTGCTGTTAATGTAAGAGTGGTCACTGGGAGGTGTTTGTAGTAGTTAATTTTTAGTTTTAGTTAACTAAACTTTAATTAGTACGTATGTTTTTTAGTTGAATCTACAATTATTTTGTTTTTTGTACCTATCTGTTGTTTTGTGCTCATCTTTATGTCTACTCCATGTTACCCTGTGGTTCATGCATGACATTTCAGTTTCCTGTATGTATGTATACCATGCATATGTATGGAAATTGTCAATAACCCTAAGCCTAAATAGAACTATGCATATACTATAATTGAGGATTTTATAAGTATCTCCCAATTTTACTATATTGGGGTTCAAATTTAAATCTGTTTAAAATCGTTCATTTTTAAAACACATTTTTTCCAGTATTTTAATAAACACTTCTACATTGTTTAATTGTGTGAGTTCTGCCTTTCCTTTAGAATTTTAATTTATCAGTTTCAGTTGAGTTTTCAGTTTGGTTTACCACTTTTATTTATTTTTCACTTTAAACTATTTTCGTTCAGCCAGTTGCAACTTGGTTTTAACAAAATGCATAAATTTACCTCCACATGGACACAGCATTTATCTGGAGAGCAAGGGGAAAACATTTTAAGCCTAATAACAACAAAAAGCAAAGAGAGAAAAATTAAATTAACATTTGACACCACAGTTTGTTATTTCAATTAGTTTGAGATTAGTTTTTTTTTCCCTTTAGTGAAGATAATAGATGTTCTTTTAATTTCCAGCGTCCCTTCTCCAACAACCTGATCTTGCTTTGCGTGTGAAGTACAGTGCTAATAACCCTTTAAATCTATTAGCGTCTTGCTCTTAACTGAGCTGTGACATTGCCGCCACTGAACCGTTAACCCCGCAAGTGTGTCCCCGCGGTGACAACGCACTTTGCCCACTCTTTCCACTAAAATGTCGCTCTGTCTCCACCCATCAGCCCCGTCCCCCCCTGTCTCGGGAGTAAAGGGAGCAGAATGGAATGAATGGAGAGGTGTGCAACCGGCACCAAACAATGGCAAGAACGCCCCTCACCGATAGCTCTATCCGCCCGGGCGCTGACATCATATCACTCCCACATCTCTCCCTTGATTTCAGCCCCACCCGCTCCCTCCATTAGCGAGTCGGTCCGTGTCCCCGTGTTATTTAAAGCCAGAGATCCTCCCTCTCGCCGAGCCACTGTGTTGCATCTGTCTGCCTCGCTGCTCGTGTGTCTGGGCGCCCGTGTGTGTGTGTGCGCGCCGCGTGTGCGTATGCGTCCGCGTCCGAGGGTGCGCTAAAAAAACCCAGGCAGCCAGTGGGAGAGCCAGAGAGCGGGGAGAGAGACACGGGGGAAAGGCAAAAAAGCATCTGAGAAGGGAGAAGGAACGGGAGTGGGAGACAGCTATGAAATTCATCCAAGCTATTTGCTTACTGCTCCTCTGGCCAGCTTTGAGCCTCAACACCAGGTAAGGGATAAATAAAAGGAGAGCGTCCTTTTTTATTTTTTTTGGTCAGTTTTAACCCGATGCAGACTCCGAAATGAAACGGGGTATAGGTTTGAAGCATACAATGGGCAATCTTAGATTACTAATCTGAAGGTCTGTTCAGTTGTGCCAAATACTGAAGCCTGAATTCATCCGGGCAGAGCCTCTCTGTGTGCCAAGCATGTTGGAAAGACTTGAAAAGGAGGACGGAAGAGCTTATCTGTTGAACTGGGCTATTATTTTTGCCAGTTCTGGGCAGGCTGAGGACAGTTGTCCTTTTGTGGTGGTAATGCACTGGATGCGATGCCTCTTGAATAGTGGTGACATTGCTTTTCGGGACTTTTGCTGCCTGCTGGTCTGGGGGGGGGGGCAAGTTGAAGTACGGGAAACTGAGAGAAAGGACAAGGCTACTTGTGTTGCAGTGTCTTGGAAAAAGAGCAGGTGTGTGTGTGTGTGTGTGTGTGTGTGTGTGTGTGTGTGTGCGCGCGGTATAAGGCTTCGGGAGAAGCTGAGGGAAGAGTGATGCGCAAGGGGGATGAATAAGAAAAATGTGTGGAGAAGGGGAGTTTTGATGATTGATTAAATCATTGATAAATATCATCCTTCTTCTCTGCCAGTGCCTGACACCACTTCCTTAATGAGAGCCTTGAGAGGGAATTCGGGGCTTTGACTTTACCATGGAGACATCACACGCAGGAAAAGGCATGCATTATAAACTTGCCTTTCCTTTTTCTCGTCGGTGCCCCGAAACATTCCAATACTGTTTTCATCTGTTCTTGTTGAATTACTTGAATGCGGTCGCCGAGGCGTGCGTGCATGGGGAGAATAATGGCTTTAAAGTTGGTGTTTTGTTCTTGTTTTTATTAACTAAACAGACGAATACCTACGCTCTCCTCTCGCCGTGCGACGCCAAACACACGAGTGGCCACCGTGTGAATTATGGTATGTCTTTTGCCTCAGGAGTTACAATACAAAGAGTTTGGTAGAGAAATAAGCCAACGTTAGTGCCCGCATCCAATGTACTTGTCAATACCAGAGAGGTACGCTGATGATGTATGAGTCATATAACTAGGGGCACTATTGATGTATTAACCTCTAGCATTTCGTAGTCAGCAAATTAAGCACTCGCACACCCTTTAACACACCCACATTTTTAATGTTCACAAAAGGCAAATACATAAATAACCTGCAGCTAACAGTGTTGGAAAGGTTTGGACTGTTTTATTGCCATCTTATTTTTCTTATCGTGCATGTACTGTAGATAGACTTACTTAGTTCATTTGTAGGCTTATTAAACTAGTAGTGTTCTTGTTCAGATTTGATTTATAAAAACACTTTGTCTCTCAAGGTTTTTATTTTTCAAATGGCGTGTACTCACATCAGCCTTGGAGCTGATCTTTTAGGTGCTAATTGGAGAAGGAGACATTACAGTGGTAATTGGGCAGGTCAGCGCAGATTGTATGCTACCTCTTGGGGGAGAATGTCATGAAAAGTAATTACCAGAACACACTGATATAATCAGTGTTTTATTAGATTTTTTTGCTTCTAAATTTGACAAAAAAATAATATGCTCAGAAGGATGTTTTTGTTCAGTGCAGAGGGATTTTCCAGGCAGAGGTGATACCTCGACTGTGACCTACTGAGCAGCAATTTTGTTTTTGAATATAGGAAAAATAAAAATAGATATTCACCAGGTCCTCAGTGGAGCTGCAAAGCCACATCTGCCAGCTTTGCCCACAGGAAGCACATGCTATGACAAACTCCACCCAAAGAAGATTTTTTCATTATGGTGCTTAAAATGAAGACTGACTCCCCCCCTTTACAGCCGATCATAATCGGTTTCGTAGAGATTATATCAGGCAGATGTTATTAAAACACTTGAGTTTTTTTTGAGGCTGTGATTTGTGGTGTTGTATTTAATCTCAATATACTGAAAGGTTTGACCAAAAATAAATAAATAAATAAAAATATTAACTCTAGGTCCTCAGCTAGCTTTTTCTTTTTCTGGAGCTTCTTGCTCAGTGAATGGAGTTTTTACTCAATCCTCATGATGTGACCATAAGTAAAGAAAAAGCTAGTAACGAGACCTTGAGTTGAGATTCTTTTTCTATTAACCTATTCACATGAACAGTGAACTTTCACACTTACCCTGCAAAATGTTAGGTTAGTTGTTTTTTTTTTGTTGTTTTTTTTTTTGGTGACATTGTTTTACTCAGGAGTCTTCAAAAGGCAATGATTTTAAATTGTAATGAAAAAGAATGGCAATAAGGCATCTAGAAGGACAGCTAAAGGTTATTTTATATTTCATAAAGAATTTTCCTCACTACAAGCATACATGGATGGATTCAATTAGGGGTCACCAGTGGACAGGGAAACTAGTTGATCCATAACACCTGTCCACTCCATCAATATTCCGCTCCTGCTGTAGAGGATGACTTGTTTTGTCATCTGTTACCCCTGTCAAATACGCAGGATTAGCTATGCTTTTAATAGTCAGTGGTAATTAGCTGGCGTATTATCCCGCTATGTTGTCTTTCGATCTAGCGCTGCCCTAGAGTGGTTCTGCTGAGGCAATAACAGTTGGCAGAGATGCATTAAACATAAAGCTCTTGAAATAGGTTTTATTTTTACTAACGTTTCCAGATAGTACAGAATTTTCGATTTATTCATCTCTTTTTTGTGTTGTACCTTATTTCAAACTCAAAATCTTTCGGAGATACGCTTTACTTATTTATTTTTTCTTTCTTTTATGGTCATCAAAACCACAAGCAAAGCTTTGGAAAAATATACTGCAATACTGTTGGCAGATTTTGCTTTTGATCTAGCCTGGCACTCAAAACCTTACTTGAGTTGATTGTTTCCTCAAACACACGTGTCATATTTTTGTATCTGCTCCGGAGGTCATGGGCTAAAACAGGGCTTATCATGTGTGACATCCTCATTTCTTGTTGTGGTAGTGTAACACGGAGGAGACTGACTGTGAGGTGTATCTGCTACAGTAAAATGAATTGTGACTCGAGCTGTCTAGTCCACATATTGCCTTCCCTTCGCTTTGCTTGATTCACTATCATCACATCAGTGGTGCATGAGGGAATCTATTTCATATGTTAACGGCAGCCCCCTATTGTGTGACCTGATGGAGTAGCCTTAAGGAGCGAAAATTAATGAAAAAAGAACCATCTCACTTTTTATGTGCAATAGTAGCCTTTTGTTATACCTTTGGTTGATACCTAATTCTGTTTTATTGCCTAAAAGCAGAAAAGAATCTTTTGGGCTTTCTCAGTTTTATTATGCATGCATATACGTTAAAAAAAAAAAAAAAAAGTCGTAACCATTTAACAAGAAATACAAGAATTCACAATATTTAACACTTTAGAATATCCTTTTTTCCCCTTATTATCTTTTTTGAAATTTGTAAAATGAACTATGCTGGACCCTGCTCATATGGGAGCTTGATTAAGAAGGATTAGATTTTAATGAATTGAGTGGGCTCCTCAGGCCACATAATGGTGGTGCAGGGCTATGTGTCATTGCAGAAATCAATTGGTACTTAGGCAGAAGACAAGGCTGCATTGACATTGGTCCCATGAGATATGACTGTCCACCCCTGGGTCAGGGTCGGGAGGCGACCACAATAAGACTGCTGTTTTGCATTGGGCTTGTTTTTTTTTTCTTTTTTCTTCCTCTTCTTTCTGCAGATCAAATGGCTCCGCCTTTAGACACTGTCAAATATTCCCTTTCAGAGGATTTCTTGAAACAAATTTTTACACATTTTCTTGACACTGTCTTTGATGTGCCTCACCTTCGCAGACTCTTCTTTGAAACGGTGATATCTGGCAGGATCTCCGCAACATCAAATATTTATGAGTATTTTGGACAGAAATTAAAAGGACTACAGAGAGCCTTGGATTATACATAGATTGCAAACACGCAGCCACATTGCTTTATAGCTTAACAGCTGCCTGTGGAAATGAGCATATTGTAAATTAAACGGAGTCTCCTCTGTGCTTCGCAGGGTCAGATATAAAGAGGAAGATCGTTTATGAGATGTTGCATTTAATGATGGAGCTGCAGGGATTATAATGAATGCTGCACAATATTGTTGACCGTGGTCATAACCTTTTGGAATAAAAGCAGGTTGTACCTGTGTGGATTTGTGAGATTTTCACTGCTCAGACCAAATATAATGTCATGATTCAAATAAAATCATCAACTTAATCTGTGAGGAAACCAGTCAGTATGTGTACATTTTCTTTGCATAGAAACCGCTTTCAAGGATAAAGAACTATCTTGTTGTGCACCTGTTTTCTTTTGCTGAAAAGAACACTGAGAGGTGCTCAGCCTCCTCCTCTTTATCAATCACAACGGCAGATCCCTCCTTTGCTCAGTCTGTCACATGTTCACCGAGTTGAAAACATTCCACAGGTCATCATTTACATCTGATCGATACTTTCTTACAAGTGACACTGAATAAATTCAATCATGATGTAAAGCGGCGTGAGAGAAACTCCCCACGATGTCTCATTGACAAGTGCTCACAGTCTGAGTTTTGTTTTGCCCTGCAAATTTAAAATGCCTTGATGAAACCTGCAGCGTATGGAGCCAAGGTGTACACAAACACCGTCTGACACATTTGGAAGGTGAGAATTGACTAGAGGTCAAGTGTGGAGCAGATGTAGAATTAGACCCAACTATTGAACGGGGGAGCTGGTAATGTCAATCTATATATTGATGGACTGCAAATGGTTCGCAGGGATAATGACTGAGTGGAAACAATCCACTTCTTATCCATGGGCATTGTTCAGACCTGGGATGGACAGAGAGCAACTGTTTTGAGCAAATAAGGCTTACCTAAGTAAGTATGGAGTGCCGAGCTTGGCTACATCGTCTCTCTTCAAGTGAGACTCGGTTGTGTTTCTCCATCATCATTAAACTGAACTGGTGCTTTATTTGCACTAAATGACATCGTAGAACTCTGGTCTGTTTGAGCTGACACCCTTGCATAAACATTTATCTGTTTTGCAGAGCAGCAGTTTGGTGGGAACCGGTTAAAGTATTTGGATGGCACACCTTATAAGATGGGAATCTCTTTTCTTACCCTGCAAAGGCGACTTCTGAGTGACTTTTAATGGGCAGCAGTGGTCTGTGTCAAGCTTTGGGCCTATGCAACCTAAAACACTGGTACTTAGAGAGAAAAAATTAGCGTGTTTTACAATTCACAGTGGTATTCCTGCTATCAAATGTCATCTATAGTAGAGACCTGATATCAGCCGTGACTTTCAGGGATGGGGTCAGGGTCCTCAAGATGAGAGAAAATGATATTTGTGCAGACTGGTAATGTCCTCAGCACAAATCAGACTGTGCATGATAATTGAAATTCAAAGGACATGGCGTAGTAGTCACGCCATGGCAACCACATTGGCAACATGACAGTAATGAAGTGGGCTACAATAAACAGAACCTTGGGTGGCTCCCATAAATGAGAAAGTAATTAAAAGGGCCACGATCAGGGCGGGGTGGGGAAGAGCGGCTGGACTTTTTAAATTCAAGGCCACATTTCAGGTACTGTGCTATTGCTCTGATTGTTCTCAGAAGACATCTGAGACAACAGTGGTGTTTACTCTTCAAACACTGGAACTGTGTGACATACATTAGTTGTCATTGCGCTTTCTTGGAACACAAAGTTTTGTCACTGAATAGCATCATCTTTTAATGTGGTACACAAGAAACTGAATATTTATTTTGAGTGAAAACAGAAATGATCACATTAAAAGGCATTAACAGACTGTTATTCTGTCACTAGTGTTTTAATAGTAAAACTGACTTAATCAGTAAAACCTCCCATTAACTTCATCTTAAAACAGGATTATCATTCTCTCCAATTCTCCAAAATATGCTTTGGAATTATTGTCAGCTAAAAAAAAAGTCACAATCTACATTAAACACAAGGAGATGAATAAAGATGAATTAAGATGAAATGCAAATACCTATTGTCTAAAGCTGCATAGTGATGGAATAGACAATATTCGTAATGCTATTTCCTCAGTGGTTTGTCAGTCAACACTGTATTCTCTTGAAGTGCTCTGCCTTAGCAGTGTTGTATCAAAGTATTTGTACTGGTAGTACATTTTCTATAGTAATTGTTTTATAATGGATAACCATTATCGGAGAGTTTAATCAGATAGGTTTTTTGGGGTTTTTTTTAAATTGCAAAATTGAAACCAAACAATTTTTTTTTCATTTCTTTTCTTTTTTGCAGAAGCAAACTTCTTAGGAAACATTTTTATATTCACATATCAGGTAGTTACAGAGATATATAAATTCATTTGAAATATTTTTTGCTTCTACCTGATGTGTGTAAGTCCGATATTGACTTTCTTTTAGCTTTTTTTTGGGGTCTCCAGCAGCTCCTGAGGGAGGCATTTGGCTCTTTAGCGGCTATACTCTCCACTATGTTTCCAGCTAGTGGTTAACTTTGTCTCTCCATTGTCTGGTAGTGAGCAGATAGTGTATAGTAGGGCTGACCCAAATAACGTTGCCATGGTAATCGTCTTCCAAAACAGTATTTGAATGCTGTACCCCCCCCCAATTGTTTTTAATATATATGCATTACCATAAAAAGATCTCAACTTTCAAGAAGTAATAAATAGCAATATAACATTATTCATTATGCATCAGTGTTAATGATTGTTAATTAATCTCAGACAATTAATCATTATGATAGTTTTGTGTGTCAGTTACGGCTCTTATGTAACGTAATCAGCACTGATGCTGGGACCGTGACACATGACCATGTGAACAGGCTTACAAGCTATTGCTACTCTAACATAAAGTTGAAAAAAGTCAAGCCTGTGGAAAAACTTTAAAATTTTGTGAAGATGACCCACCCCCATAAGTCGGGTGCCAGGCGAAACGGGTGAATCTCGCTGAAGCTTTGACACCTCGATAATGGTTTTTGGGACCGCCCTAGCTTACTGTGGCCTTTCAGATCTTGGGATGCGGCGAGTGTGAACCAGAACAGTAAAGTTAAGGGGAGGGCAGCTAAACAATGAGCTGAGGCTCTGTAGAGCCTCATAAAGTTGAGATGAGCTGCAGATTTGGAGAAAATTCTCTTTGAGTCCATTAGTATGCATGCCCCCCTTTCACACTGTCATTTCATACATTGTCATTGTGAACATATAGATTATAGCTGCTATAAGGAGAATACAGTTTTTATGTAAATCTTTATTGCTGTATCCGCCAGCACTTGATTCCATTCCTTTTGTGCTGACAGTATAGGTATTAATGTTCAGTTGTCACAGTCACTGTTGTAATTGGCTGACATTTAATTGCCTTGTCCCTGTAAACATGAGGCCCGAGTTCTTCCATCGAGGAGTCATTAGTGAAAGGCTTGACTTTTTTGTGTTACAGTGAAGTGCAAGATGTATAAGCATAATAAACAAGAGCTGCGTACCATCCCTCATCTCAGTGGCTCCACATATAAAATGCCTCTCTTCTTTTGCAGTGGATCATTGGGGAACAGCTATGAGTCAATTCCCCATGGAACTGAAGGTGAACGCCTCCGTTGCTTGCGCCTGAATGTAGACTGATGTTCAGGGCCCAGTGCAAATGTTCTGTGATGTACTGTAGACGTCTGTCAGTGGCAGTAGATTTAAGTCAAAGTGTATTTTTATCTTCCACGTTTTATATGATTCTATTCAGTTTGAATCTGACATCTGTGCCAGAGTCTAAATAAGGTCTTGGCTTTTTTTTTTTTATACCAGTTCTTCAGGTTACACATTCATTTTAGAGATGTGCTCTGAGCCCCGAAGACAGGTAACATCTGAATCAGTTCACATAGTTGTAACAGTGAGGTATATATTTAACAGATTACTGTTTTACAATTTGGGCGTCAAAGAGTGTCAAAGAGTGTCAAAGAGTGTCAAAGAGTGTCAAAGAGTGAGAATCACCATGAAATATTTTGGTTTGTCCAAATGACAGAAAAAAACTCATTTTACAATGATATCAAACTGAGGAAAATAGCAAATCCTCATATTGGCGAAGCTGGAACCAGAGAATGTTGATTAGAAATTACAGTTAGAATTAAATGTATTTATGCCGCTTAACCTTAAACAACCTCTGGAAGAATTAAACCATTGGATTTCTCTTTATTTATCTTCATCATTGTAACTGTATTGGGCATGTACTGGAATAATACCACTACTAAATTTATTAAGCAAAAATGAAGAACAGAAATGATGTGGCGTGAAATAACGCTTAAAGAACAAAAAAAAAGTGATATGATAACAAATTGACTTAAGGAAATTGGTGTATTGTTCATACACCATTTGGTGAGACCAGTCTGATTAATTACAGTAGCTACAGTACACTGGGTTTAAATATCACACATAAATGCCATTCAGGCTGAGGGAGATGAAACATTTAACTGCTATTTGGATGGTTTTTGTGGTTCCTTGCCTCCCAGCTGCCATTGTTTTTCCACTTTTATTTATCCAGAGAGGAGTTGCTAAGCAGATGAGGTCTTTCCCAGCAACTGCACGTTTCACATTCATAAAGTTATACTCCTGCACACTGGGGAACTGCCCTTCACAGATCACATGTTCTTCCATTGAACAGCTCAAGTGAGGCAGTTCGTTCGAGACTGTCTATACAGTAGTTATCAAGGGATAGAAATGTTGGGGTTACTAGTTCACCTTGCCCACTCTGATTTTTCTCAGCCTTTCTTGGGATCTGGCTCTCAGTCATGGGCTACTTTTCTAATCATTAAGCTGCCACCAGCAATCTGTCCATTCCCCAGTTTCCTTCTTTTCTGCCATTTAATGGCCCGTAATTGGTGTGCTTGGTTCGGTTGCTCAGAGGCATTATTCTCAAAATATCAGAGGGATCAGAAAATGTGGAGACATTGGAAAAGAAAAGAAGCGGATCACAAATAATGCAGGTCTAGACAAAACGGTTAGATTATGTAAGAGAAACGCGTCGTTCTCAGTGGTTGTCCTTTTTATCAATATATTTATTGTGTCACTGCATTTGTCTGTGCTCTTGTCATGTTGCTGTCCATTGAGATCGCTCTGTTTTGTAAAAGCTGTCATTAATTTCTGCTCTTTCATTATTTTCCTATTATTTACATTAAAATGTGTCTTGCTTTATCTACATTTTAAAAGCCAGAGCAGCATTTGAAAGATGTCATTCATTCATATCCGATTTTCATCTCAGACAATAAAAAAACAAAACAAAACATCCTGCACTCTTGTTTAGCACACTGGCACAAAATGTTTTTTTGCGGAGCAATAAGCATCCAAGTCTATAAAACAAAGATAATGCCTGGCTGTGGTTTCTGAATTGAAATTAGCCTATTGATGGTTCAAGTGGAATTTAAGCAAAAAGACTCGACAGTTACTCGTTTCTAAAAAGAAAAGTTGCCTGGAGACTTGAAAACTTATGAATAATTAGAAATGTACAAAGACCTCAATTATAATAAGTGCTAAGTAAACAAAGGAGAAGTGACATGAAATCTATTCTAGTTAAAGTGCTGGGCACAGTGCCAGAGACACCTGTGCTAAATAATGCAGTCTACTTAAACAGCTGTGCTATGAATTTAGGGTCACAGTCCCCAGTGATTTTCTTTTTTTTTTTCTTTTTTCTAAGGAAGAACAGAATACACTAAAACCTGCAGAGAACACTGTATTAAGCCGTGCCCTCGGTCTGCTCTCAGAAGGATGATGCAAAAATATTCCTTTTGTATGCAGTTGCATCTTGTACCCACAGAGTTACGAAACATACACAGCTGAGGGGCTAAAGGGTAAAACGATGGAGTATCTCCCTTGGTATTTTTATTTCCTTGCAAACTTGGCAAGTTCAGGAAAAAAAACAGCAGTCCATGGTGAATGTACCATTCTTTATTGTCAAAATATTCTCTTCCTTATTCCCTACAAAATGGTTGTATAGTTTTACAGTCTCTAAATAATATCTACCAATTAGCCATTTAAGTTTGGAAAAGGAAATTACTATCTCAATAGCATTTTTCACAAGATACCATATGTAGTCTTAACCAATCAGTGCAAAAATTATGCTAACTTCCATTTTTCAGCCAGAGTGGTTAAAAGGTTCATTAACGCCACCATGAACGTATCTCTGTTTTGATCAACAACATAACAAAAATGATGATGATTTACTTAGGTATTTCACACAGTGCAGTACATAAATGGGTAATATGTGTAAAATCTCCCACCAAATTGAAATTAACTCTGTATAATGAAATCCTTGTAAATATTGGAATCTGTTGCATTTGGTGGAAATGGACTTAAACAGCCACTTGCAGACATCTGTTTATGGCTGAATCAGGTAATTTGATGACTGAAAGAATCTGGGCACGCCGGAACAAATACAGAACCAACCAGAGATCTATATTTCTTTGTACCTGGTATAAACGGCGTGGCAGAGAATTTGACAGCTGACAGTTTTCTTCAGTTTAACCGTAAGTATCGTTAAATCGCCCATCACAGCGACATTCCTAAGGGCGAGTGAACAAGCACCAAAACCTGCCACATGCAGCTGTTGTGTGAACACAACACAGTGCTGAGGGGCAGGCAGGAGTTGCTTTCAAACAGCATTCAGGGAGATCCCTTTCCCCATTCCCCCTGTAGGAATTACCGCTGAGCAGTCTCTTTCTAGCGAGCAGCATCAGCGATCAGACTGGTCTCGGTTGGGTACTGTGTGGTTTCTGAAATGTCGTGGGCCATTTGGAGGCTCTTTTGGGAAATTTGCCCCGATCGGTTATTTCAGTTCAGACTGAAGTAAAATCAGAAATTATTTTGGTGCAGTGCACTGGACTAAGTTTAAGCCTTTGTGTGGATACCATGTCACTGAGTAATTGAAGTCTGATCAGCGTTGAGAGCAGGGACTGGATGAGTGTCAGGATTTACCACAGTTGCCGGTGGTCTTTGGTGTCATTCCACAAAACATCTTTGATGTTAGTTTTCTCCACTTGATTACTGAGCCCTTTCCTCTAACACATAGATCATCTACAGTATCTACAGAGGCGGCACTTGTTCTGTACCAAATTTTAATATATATGCATGTCAGGAAAAAAAACAAACAAAAAAACACTGCCTGGCAGAGATGTACTGTCAATATTCAAGGACAAACAAAAATAAACATTCGAGGGCCTGAATTGATTTCCAAAAGATATCATATAGAACTGCCAAACTGGTGCTGTTTTTCATTTCCTGTCTTTTATTAACCCCTCCATATTTGCTCTGTGCTCTCTGCTGGATGTATTGTACATCATGGCCAAGCTCCCATGTAACATTTTCCTAGAAACATAATAACTGCTTCTTTTGGTGAAGGCTACATAAATCTGAATCCTTTATCAGCCGCCAGCACACCTCCTCAAAGACGCCCAGGCGGGTTCTGTTATTTTTATCTAATCATTTCCTGAGCATATTCTGGTGTCAGGATCCATCTTTGCTGACAAGTGCCGGTTACATTTCAGTCCCCTATCGCCCTGTTTTTTCCAGTGTTTCGCCATGACACCTGACTGATAACTGTGTTGTTCAGTGTGTATGTTGAAAGGGAGGAGTTCAGCCGTGACATGCGGCATTTAGCACAGAGAAGCTGCTCAGTGGTGCGCGGCAGCAGTTTATCTCAGAAATGTTTTTGTTTTATATTTTGATTAAGGATTTCATGTCTGCAAACCTTCGGTGTTTGATGGCACTTTTGAGTCGCCCAGTTAGTTGACGGCAAAAGAAAAATAATGTCCTGAGGAAATGGGAAGTTTCAGAGATATCATTAATCCACAGGCTCTGGTCAGAGGAGCCACAATTTGCATGAATTTGTGGCCACTGTGAAACTAATGTCAGATTTAAATTAGAGCTATATTTCCCCCCTCTGTTGAAATTTTATGCCATTGTGCATTTATTGCCTTAAATTAGCAGTGTGCCATTTTTAATAGATTGGCAGGTCTCCAAACAGAATGAAAAAATGCCCTTTGTGAACCGGCATTACAGAAATTAAAATTTTATACATCCTATAGCAAACCTAGTCATATTTCCTGACCCTGAAACAATGCTCCTGGGATGAAGCCTCAAGAATTAAGGGGGTATTGTCACAATCCAATCAATTTTTAGTGTCAGGTTTACCTTGGGGCAACAAATGGAAACTCTTTCATGCGATTCACCCTCTTGGTGATTTTCTTTATTTTTTTCTTTATTCTTTATTGTCGAAGACAACTGCAAACTACCACAGAGCAAAGATGAAGTCCGGGTTATAGAATGTGGCCCTTTCTTCTTTTGTATGTGTATGCATGTGCATTGGACCTCACCACTGGGCACAGAGAGGGCAGCAAGAGGGTGTTATGTTGCCGAAGTCCACCACTCCCATTTGCCTGTCTGTCAGATGTCTTGCTTGGCTGAGCTCCACACAGTGATGGTGTTGACAAAATGACAGGGGGGGGAAGGGCGACAGGGGGGGCGACTCCAGTGAATGTCAATTTGGCTGCAAAGCACCACTTTCCCAGGACTTGCTGAAGCTCCCACACACCAGAGGGAGAGAGAGAGAGCTGTACTTTATAAGAGGTAAGAACCACTGACTGTGATGTTTACATAAAACATACAGGGTCATGTGCGTGCAGAACAACGTACACGACAGACTCCATGCACTTCTACAAGCATAATGTGCTGGCTCCGAAGGGAATTACATCCCAGCCGCTGCAATTAGCTGGTACACAGGAGAAATCGCTATCAACATGCTACCTGGAATTACTTTCACGAGTGGTGATGGTGAGAGTCTAAGCACAGATTCAGTGTTGTGCGTTCACACAGAAATCCTGTGTTCTCTGAGCCCTTCCTCGCCTTGCTTACTGTCCCAACTTGACTGGTGGGATTAGGGATGCATTCTAATGTGTCTCTAATCTTATAATCGGTCTAATAGGGGCACAGTTAGACTGGAGCCCTTCAATGTATAAACACAGATCGAGTTCGGGGACCGTGGAGGTTATTGGGGACGTTTAGCAGGGATCCGGATCTGTAAACCCAACATTAGGATGCACGGCATATTTCTGCTCGTAACTGCATTAACCGTCTGGAGTTGTACTCACAGAATGCATCTCAGATGTTAAATAAGTTATAGCAAACAGCATCCCTGGCATGTTTCGCAAATCAGCATTTGATGGCAGGTGTTTGGATTAACACTGATTTAATGAGCTTTATGAAAAGTCCCCGGAGGACATATGCAGGGTTCTCAGGATTACCTACTTCCAGGATACTGTTAAAGTCGGGCAAACTGAAGATCTCAGCTTCAAATCCATTAAAATATGTCCATGTCCTTATCTGCACAGAGCCAACCAGGAACACCAGAACAACATCACGACATGACACCAAAGCTTTTGACTGATGTGCAGCTGAAACAGATGCCTTTATCTCAGAGATGTGAATCTCAAAGTGTGCGTGGCGAAATGCTGGACTCCTTTAGATGTGTCTTTGTACAATGATTGCCCCGATGGCATCCTTTATCTTGATGGCGAGCTTAATTGGAAATGCAAACACAAGGTTGTTTACAAGGCAGCAGTCTCCGAGGTCGTCAGACGTTTTACATTGTTATTTCAACTGCAGATTTTGTTGGCAGTGGTGAGTTATATGAAAAGTTAAGTTTGTCTCTTGGTTTCACGGACCCTCTGTTAATTATAATCACATGATTGTATTTTTTTTAAAAAGGCAATTGATACTTTCTCTCTGGCATTTTGAAGCGATACCAATTGGATAAAATGTATTCATACTTCCCAAGCACTCCTAAAGGAAGTATTAAAGACTTTTTTTGTTGTAGCAAAACCTCAAATTTCTGTTCAGGTCAAGTAACAAAATATATATATATCTGTAGATATATCTATATATGGATATATCTATAGATATATCCATATATAAATATATGTGTATATATATATATATATATATATATATATATATATATATATATATATATATATATATATATATATATATATATATATATACATGTATTAAATCCCGAACATTCACTTCTACCCTTTGACTTTTATAATCTCCAACAACATTTGCATTTTTTTCATGGTCACTCCGGGTGTAACCAGATACACAGTATTTAGTGCTCAATGGCTTAAACATAATATTTGATCATAAGAAGTGTTGTCTAAATAACCAGAACCTTAAAGCAGCTAATAAGCCCACACTCTCTCAGTTCCTATTACTTTAACTCCCCGAGACCATATGTGATGAGAATATTTATCATCTCGCCTGCAGAGTGGCAATGAGTTATGCCTCAACAATCAATGGAGGTTCACGCAGTGTGCAGGCTGTTGTATGATTTTTCACTATGTTCAAGAAGTTCAATATGTTTTTGACCTCTGAGACCCTTATTAGACTCACCACAGAGTCATGTGTCAGGATACAGTAACAGGCATGTGCTTGTGTGTGTGTGTGTGTGTGTGTGTGTGTGTGTGTGTGTGTGTGTGTGTGTGTGTGTGTGTGTGTGTGTTACTGCAGTTAATGTGAATCTGCACTACAAAGCGCACTCTGCCTGCCCACCTGCAGGCGTTGTGCATAATTTGCTCTGTCACTAGAAGTGTTTTAATGTGTTCATCCCAGTGAGTACATTATGAATGCTTGTTTTGTGGATCCCAAATTATAAAAACAGGTTTTTGTTGTTTTTACAAAGAACTTTTTCAACAAAACAAAAAGGATGCAGATTTCTTGTGAAGCCACCCTCAGGTATTACCCAACAACTGGAATATACAGTTCAAGTGAAGGATCCCCAACATATTAATCGGCAGCACTTTTTATTATCGATTAACTAAAAGTAATTTTTCAAACAAAACTGGGAAAAATGTTTGATTTCCAGCTTCTCAAATTTGAATATGTTCTGGTTTCCCTTTTCTACTGTGATAGTGAATGATATCATTAGGTTTTGGACTGTTGCCCAAACAAAGCAAGACATCTGAAGATGTGACCCTGGACTCTGCTAACTTGCGAATATCTATTTTTACAGTTTGCCAGTGCTTTAAAAACTTGTTATGAGAGAAAAAAATTGGAAGATTAATCTTTAGTTGCAGCCCTATTTAAATTGTTAGAATTAAAAAATACATATATATATATTTTTGTTATTTCTGAAAATAATTAACCCTCATCAGAAAATGTCCAACATTTTTTTTTTTTTTATTGTTACTGAAATACTTTTTTTTTTAAATTATTATAATTATTATATACCAAAATGCAAATGAAACTGTTCGAAATGACAGAGAAACAGATGCGCCCTATATGGAGTCCGATGCCCAGTGTTTAAGTGTGAGTGCGTAATTGTGCCCTTCCGCATGTGTGTGTGTGTGTGTGTGTGTGTGTGTGTGTGTGTGTGTGTGTGTGTGAGAGAGAGAGAGAGAAAGAAAGAATGGCTGGAAACTTGACAGGTTCAAAAAGACATGCACAATTGCCACCTGTGGGAGTAAAAAAAATTGTCCCTGCTCAACAAGACCTTGTCAATCTTCCCCTTATCAGACTTGGCCCAGACAAAGGGTCTGCAGTGTCACCTGCTGTGGGCATCGACTGCAACTCAGCAGGAGCAGCTCTCACTATGCCTGTCTGTCCTTGAATTTGAGAAGATACTTAAAGGGGCCGGCCCTTCAAAACCACCCACTGCATTCAGATGCACTATGTAGACGGGAGTCCATAGATTAGAAAAAAAAATACTCAAGGATACAGCAGTAAATTGGTTTTAATACAGACGCTTAAAAAAAAAAAAAACAGTTAGCGATTTGCAGTGTTTACAAGAAGAGAAAATAAATACTCGCAGGCAGTGAAGTCAACAGTTTGGTTCTGAGTCCACTGTAATTGAACATGGTTGCCCTCTCGGCCCAGAGTATTAAGCAGAGGCTCAGCAGCTTATTAGGGTGTCCGATATCACTGAGTGTTCATCCAGCGAGTCTCTTAAAAGCTTGTGTAATATGTTATACAACTTACACTGACTTAGTATTAATCCAACACCTCCCAACCTGAGTTGACAACAGGTTCCTCTGAATATAGTGCTTGGCTGCACAGCGAGAAGAATCCCATTACTTAAATGGATAGGACTAATAATAAAATATTACTTCCAACCAAACCGGATTAACAGTGATCTTGTGCTCTCGGGAATTTGTGGAGCTGCCTTTTCCACATAAACACCGTTTATATACAAGGCTTTTAAACATGTTCATTTCGATTCAGCTGCTTTGTGTTCATGGTTTGGAGGAGGGATGATAAATGCGTGCTGGACAGACGAGGAGAAGGGAAAAAAAAAGGCAGGGCTCTTTAAATAGTCTGTTTATGTGCTCACTGCTACACCTCACTGTATAGCTGAATTAATGCCAAGAACACACACAAGTTGGGTCGGCTGGGGAATGCTAAGCATTTGGAAATACGAGCAGTTTGTAGACTTCATGCCACTGAAAATGCAGATGAAAGAAAAGGGTTAGACACTGAATCTGCAGCCGAGTCAGAACAGTGAGGCACACTGTGCACACGACCCTGGTCTACTTAGGCTGATTGGTATCTCTGCATTTTCCCCAGTGTTCTGCTTCTTGTGATTCTTCACACAAAACCTCAAGGCAAGTCCTTTACTTTTTAACTTGAGGGGCTGATTTCAAACCTCTGAAGTTGATGCTTTTAGCGGAAAGATATTTAGAGGGCTTTAAAAATACAGAGTGAGAGGTGGGCTCATCATTAGCTTGACAGCTGTTTCCCAGCACCACACTAGATACACACTCCCAATGTATGTGCTATACCCTCATCGTATAGTTTTTGGTGTTACACACCAAAGAAGGATATTGATTTCAAACAGTAAAAATATGAGATAAGACACTAGATGTGCGCCAAATAACTATTATGAGGTACTCTTTGATTTTCCTCATAAACCAACCAAATTCTTTTTATATTTAGTATTTCTAACCAAAATGCAGTGTTTCCTTGAACAAATGTGCTGAGTTTAGTTCTTTCTCAGTAAATCACTTGCGAAGCCAAAATTCTTAAATATTTAAAATCCTGTGTTGTTTGAATCCGCATTTGCTAGCTCACAGTCCCCTTCTTTACTGCCTCCGCCGGTGCATTGCTGTGTTTTTTAATGCTGTGTTACCATTGCCAACTGTCGATCAGTGGAATAGCTTGAAAACTGACAGCAAGGATGTGTACCGTGCTGCTGCATCTCATCTGCACATGTGTTTGCTTATACTCGTACCTACTTGTGAAAACGTTGCCACCTTACCAGTGGCCAAAAACTCCACAGGATAACCTCAAGACAAGAACACCAAGGATATCCAAAAGATATGATACTATACTTGTTTTGCTTTCTAAAACCTTCCTGGAGTTGTCTGGACACCACTATTTTCACCACTAGTTGCCTTTTTAAAATAACCCAAGTCAAACTACATCAAATCAGTCTGTTGTACTTATACACTTGAAAGTTTGAATTTGAACAGTTCATTACAGTTCAAATATTACCCCCCCCCCCACACACACACACACACACAAACATATGTTTCAGCAAATGTCTGCTGCGATGCCCCAAGTCATAAACACAGTGACACATAGAAGAGGAAAAGCTATAGTTCATTTCCTTTAAGGTTTTTTTGCTGGCTGTATTCTAAAATAGCCAAAAAGTACAGTCAAAACTTTGGAAAAGCAAGAATTATTAATTAATTATATCTCCACCACAGGTGTTTACTGCATAGTATAGATATGATTAGTGTATATGGTAGTTATGAATATGGATAATTCAGAGATTCTGTAAGTCACTGCAGAGGCTTCTTGAAGCTCTCATCAGCCTAATTTCATGAAACATCTATGATGAGACTCAACCACTTGATAATGTTTCTGAGACTCCCGCTCTCAACCATCATTCCCGCCAATGTGCAATCCAGACATCGCATTTAACTGCCTTTAACAACCCGGTTTTATAGTACACGTGATACTTACATCAGAGCTCCCAATAGTAACATGTTGAGACAGTGGTGAGAACTTGTTTTTGACAGGCAAAAGAAGTTGCTTTTGAACTGCAGAATCATAACTGGGGTTCTTGCTGCGGAGATGCCTATTTGCCATTCCAGTCATGGCCCTCAACTGAGCCCAACAATTGAGAAAGAGCAGTACCTTGACCAAGAAGTGCAATGAATGTGGTTGGAGAGTGAGCACCTCAGTGTTTGAATTAGCGGGGGTTTTAAATCACGTAACTTATCAGCTGGCAGATCTGAATTGAATAAACTAAACTGAAATGAATAAACTGTCAAAAAGTCCCCTTCATACCGTAGTGTTGTTCGAGCAGCATGTCTAACTTGAAAAATAAAATATAAAACAGTTCAAATGCAATGAGTTGAATTATTTTCAGGGAAATTATAAATTAACTGCGGTGAATACAACCTAATTTTCCTTTTTGTAGAACAAATTACTGCCCAGCTGCGCTGATTTTACAAGATTTCTCTTGTCCAACTCTCTGCCTTGCTTGTTTACCACATCTGGGTACTAGCATTGGGAGAGTCGGGGGCTGCCAGGGTTGCAACCCCAGCTCATGGCGGGGTTAGATGCAATAGTTTACCAGTTTTGTTTCTGTTGATGACCAGTGAGTGCAGCGATATTTAATTGTTAGTCAGCTGTTCACCCACATCTCTACACCCATCCAAACATATTTTTTTTTCGTTTCAAGAGCGAATCTAACATTTTCCAGCAGTGCATAATGGAAGTGTTCCTCATAATTTTTTTTTGAACGGTCCAAGCCAAGACTTTGAATGACAATATACTTACTAGTAGCCTCAGCACATACTCCTATATCTTTAATCTTAGAAAATACACTAAAGACAGTTTGTAACCCCCCCCCCCCAATCATCATCACCATTGCTGCTTTTTAATGCTTTTGTTAGTCACATTGTTGTGTAAATTTTTTAGATGGAAGTGCAAGCCTTAGCATTCTTTTATTTCCTCCAAAAACAGACCAGAATTAAGGGATCTAATCCTTTATGTTCAAGAATGAGATAACATGTACTGCAAACAACTGTGCTAAGTTGATATTTTTTAACTTAAGGAGTCATGCAAGGACAGATTGACAGTTTGAAGGAATACGGAGGATGAGCGCTAAGCCCCTGAAGTATGAAAAATATTTAAACAAGGAGAGGGAAATAAATGAAAGAACAGGGTAAGTTAAGTCTATCAAAGATTCATCGGCCGGAAAGCAAAGGAATGTCTGAAGAAGCTGAAAGAAAGAGCACAGCGCATTAGTGAGAAGAGGGAGACAGTAGGAGAGTTTTGGGGAATTTTCAGTATGGCGTAGACAGAGAGAGGCAATTTAGACAGACCTGGCAGTAAAGGGTCCTAGTGTTGCAACAAGGACTAACTACTCGGACCACAAGAAACTATTGTACTTTATAACATTAAGGTGAATCAATGTGAACGCTATATAAATAGGAAAGATGTGTCCTCCTGTAAAACTGTTCGATTGTTGCAGTAACATATTACAGCAAGGCAATTTCAGCAAAACACTGATAGAATACAAAATAAACAATACTAATAACAGAATCAATAACAAACTTTTCAAGTTAATTATTTAATCTATTATGGTTTTAAAATCAGATCTCATGAATGCGGCACGTGGAATTAGCTGTGAGCCTCAATTTACTCTTTTTGAAACCAAAAGGCAGTTTTTCCCCCCGAGGTACCTGCAGGAGTCTTCTGTCTCTGACGTCATGCTGATGTCGCCCTCTTCTCCTGGCACAATGCCAGTAATTGGGGTTTTCCATTTACGTGATGAGATGTCTGACAGCTCTGCTGTCTCCACGACACTCAGTAGATGTACCGCTACATTCCTCCTAGAGTTAACCTTTATATGGGTTCACTTCTCTTTTTTTCCAGTTTTTATTTTAATAAAGGGCCTGACTCAGAGTTGGCAGCACAATATATTATACATAGTGGTCCTAGAAATAATTTGATCAGGCAATACATCACATTTCTGCTTCACAATAGTGCCTTATTTCACACTGTGAGAGTTAAGTTCGAGCTCATGCTCTTACTTTTTCATCCTCAGAGAAGGAATGACTGAAATATAACAACAAGTTCATTAACGTGCATATGAATATTTATAAAGGGCAATTCATGAACCATTCGTGGCTATTTAGGGGAGTTAATGGAGTAGGATGTGAGGCACAATAGTGTGTAGAACAAAAATTTCTTTAGGAACAGGAAAGAGAACTATATCAAAGAGAAAATCTAAAAAAATGTTTTATAAATATTCATTCTGCTGCATTTACACAGTTCATGTCTTTATAAAGTAGGCACTTTTAATTTTGTCTCGTCATATTTTTATTTAATTTGTGTCAAATCTTTGTTTTATTTTTCAAAATGAAATATAAAACCCGTTAAACATGAAAATTAAGCAGAGCGGAAAACCAGTGGTGCAGAATATTTATCAGCCCTAAATGATCAAAATTTGTTTAAGAAATAAATGAACTTACCGTGTAAAAAATAGCCTTAAGTTTTAGCTGATCAACAAAATTTATATTCAGTAAAGTAATAGCCACATTGTCATTGCTCATAATATCGTATAATCACATTAATGTCACATTTTGAAAAAAACTAAAAAATAATTTTGGCGTTACATAAAATCTGCAGAAAAATCATGGTTAAAAGTAAATGTGACACTTTTGTTTTGTCTTATCTAAAAATCCACCCTTCAACCAAGGGTTCTTGCATTATTACATGAAGGTATTTTTTGCTTGAAACAGGGCCTGGCTGGTGAGTTGGACTATAAAAAGGAGAGGCATTGAAGCCCACTGCATAGTGTAGCTGATGAAGCAATCTGCTGCAAATTGCTTTGTGCATAATCTTCACACCAGGATGTAAAAATGGCGTCATGGAAGCAAAACGCATAGAAATTTCATGTGATGGGAGGGGAAGGGAGACTAGGGAGAAATATGGGATGGTATTATGGGAACAGTGCTTGTCTACATCTTCCCTCAAAACAAAATGATATAATCTTTTAAAGAAAAAAAATATTTTACACATATATTAGCTCTGATTGATAAAGCAGGTGTACATCCTGATGTGGAGACTTGGCAGACAAAAGATATTTTTATTGTGAATTCAATGGGGAAAAAAAAGGCCCATGCTAGAGGTGATGTGATTCATCACCAGCAGTTTTTGAAGAATGTGAGAGTCCCAAAACACCAACTGTGTTGTCCTGGACCACAAGAGAATGGCGCGCATGATTTCTGAGCTACGGGGCCCTTGACTCATAACACACATGAGCAGACAGTTGTAGCAGCTGGTTGACAGCGTAATCACATCAGTCATAAAGGGCACTTGAAGGAACACAGCAGCCATAATGGCCAACGATACCCTGTGTCAGTGAAATGGCAGGTGAAGGGTGTACACGTGTTGTATCTGCAATGTTAGTTTCTCATCTTCTTCCATCTCCGACTGGAGTACAGTACTTAGCCCTGTAAAGAGCAGGACTAAACCAAAGTCTGTTATTGAATTGCTATTATTAAATCTTCATTGAGGCATGAAAAACTCATTGCATGTGAAGCGGGTGTATTGAACCTCATTGAACAATCCAATGTACTATGTATGACGCTCTGGGATTGCTACTAATTGAATTTTTATGGGGCCCATGTGAACCGTTGGGTCGCCTATATGCCCTCATGGCATGCAAACAAAATATGTTTCATGAATGGTTCTTGCTAGGCTGCCCTGTGATCTGTGACTTCACAGATCCATTAAATTTGTACAAATATCTGATTCGACCAGATCCTCCAAACCACATATTGAAGAAGTCATGCATCATGATGGCAATTCCACATGCAATTTCACCACAATGTGCAATATGAAAAGCTAGAAAAGAAAAAGGCGCAGCCAAAAATGAATACATCCAGAGGGTGAGGCACAGCGGCGTGATATTTTGCACCGGAGATTGCATTGAAATAATTGTGCTAGTGTTGTCCAGGCAGGACCCTAAAACAAGAACCGAGACTACCAATTAAATCGCAGTACACCCCCACCCAAAAAAATAAAAAAAATAAAAACAACAACAAAAAAAAACAAGACATATGTGCCCCTTCCAGGGATGCGGAAGGATTTTTTTTGAGCCAGTTTTCAGCCCACCAGGGCCCGAACCCTTCAGAGGATAACCGGGATGGCAGGACGGTACCTGGCACTGCCAATAAATGATGGAATAATATGGAAACACAGCAGCCAATACTCTGGTCTGATGAGTATTTACCTACAGGGGGTATGCTCATCCCTTCCGTTTTATCTCAGCAAGCACATATGGTGCCCTGTTGCAGGCGCCTCTAGCAGGAACGTCTGTTTTCCAGAGGATGCCTGCAGTTTATTTATTCAGTTTTTTGCACTTGTTGTGTTTCTGCGCAGTGTCAGACAAAAGAGTCCTCCTGTCAGAACAGGGGAGATTTTTTTTTTTCCTTTTCCCGCCACTCTGGTCAAGGTGTGTCGCGCTGCGATATTTCTGCTATGTGTGTTCCAGTCACTGTGAAACAAGCTCTACATGTTGGCAATAAAGAGCATTTTAAACCTCTGCTATCAATGGCCGCCACCCTCCTCGTCCTTCAGAAGGCAAGAAACCCAGTTGAGCCTCCTTGAGCCACTCGGCTTCATTCACTTAAGTACGCTTTCACCCCGACATCTAATGTGACAGCCAGTCCTCAGGGGGGCATTGATTGGAGTGACCCCTATGGGAGTAAGGGGTACATATTTATGTTGCAGTAGACAGCTGTCCCCAAGGATAATGTAATGGAAGGCCACTGAGACAGACATTTACAGTGACTAGTGGCCTCCCCCAGCGGCTCTGAACTGCCTGCATCATCACCTTCATCAGTTCAAAAAAAAAAAAAAAAAAAATTATATTCACTTTGAATTAGCCCGATCTCATGGGCCCGATCTCATGGGTCCGCTCTGATGATTTAAATGTGCCCCCAATCAATTTTATTTACATAATGAGATTTATAATGCTTGTAATGCTTGTCAAAGGCAGCCGTTCCAAAATTCTCTCCTGGAGGCGTCAGAGGTGAAGGGTGAACGCATCAGATTTCTGGAAAGAATTCAGCATCTCATAATTGTAGACACATTAAGGGGGACAAATAATAATGGTCTCCCTTTGTCTTTTTATGGGGCATATTTTCAAGGTGGGCATTTGTCCTGAGGAAGTAGGGCTAGATAGATCAAAGGCAACACAAAAAGGGAGATGCTTAATGAAGGAAAAATCAAAAGAAAACATGTATACAAATTCAAGGTGTGTCCATATGACAGAATAGAACATGTCCTCTAAAAACAATGTCAAAATAAAGGGAATTTTTAGACCATGGAAAGCAGACATGATTTATTTGTTTACTTACTTACTCACTTACTTATTACTTATTACTTATTATTTATTTAATCTTATCCAAGCAAAAAGCATTCAATTTTTGAGGACAAATTTTCCCCATATTGGTGTGGCTCCACATCGGTGTGGCTCCATATTGGTCTGGCATTTACAATAAATCTGCTTCTCCGCGGCAATTCAAAGTGCCTCAGGGCTGAAAAAAGGTCACACACGAGCTGAGAAAATCATATATGTTTGGAAGCATGCTGAATAGTTCTCATATTTTTGAGTTACCTTTATTAAAGATATTATTTGAACTCACGAATCAATCCTGAGTTGAAGTATTCAAGAAGTAAACTATAGTGGAATACAGTTGGTGGTCTAATGATTTTAAACTTTAGGCAAAATACTTTTTCTGTAGGGCTCAAGTAACTCTCTATATGAGTAACCATTTATAGTCCACTTTTTTTTCTTAATTCCTCTAAGCTAATTTTTTTTTTTTAATGTTGCCATATCAACACACACACCTACATCTCACTGCAGGGACGGACAGACAGACAGACACACACACACATTCTCACACACACAAACACCTCAGAATGACTTTCCATAAAAAGGTTGCAGTTGAGTGTCAGCTCCTGCTGAGTCCTTTGGCCCAGGAGCAGTAACCACTTAACCACTGTCTTGTAACAACAATGCGACAAAGCCGATTTCCCCCTGTGGTTTCACGTACACAGCTGGGCCAGGGAGGTGGGAAATTTGTCCCCGGTAGTCCGTTTTGAGCTGTGTGACAAGTTAAATTAAACTTCGAAGCTCATATTAAAAACATTAAATGTCTCAAAGCTAGTATCACATGTGATAACCATCACACCTTTCACATATTGCAAAATGCTTTTTTGGAAATACCCTCTGATATCGAAGTCTCACGTCTCAAGTGTCAGGATCCGCTAACTTACCGCACATTCTGTGAGTACATGCTCTCACGTCTGTATGTCACAGTCCCCATGGCAACCCTCAGATTTCAAAACATCTTCACACTTTAAAGCACTGCAGGTGAGAGGCTTCTGTGACTTGTACTCTGACTCTGATTATTTTGGTGCCAATCATTGTCAGAGATGGAGTAAAATAAAACACAGGAATGCTAACTTTGTCACCGTGAGGATTCCTGCCCCTGCTGTTGAAACCTTTTGATTTTTGTGGTTAAAGAGGACAGGCTTGTCGGGTACAATTGACCGGGACCAGATTCCAGTCCAAGGAGTAACCAGTAACTAAATTCAGGCTCTAATTTGGGACCTGTGAGTTTTTCTGTCCACTTATTATGTTATTATGCTACTCTTCTCTTTATCCATGATGACCACAGTGTTGTTTGAGACACAATCTTTGGGTGCAGGATAATTATTTCATGTTATTTTATCTTTGTACATTGTTGCTGACTTTGTGATGTTAGAAAACCAGATAGTCAAGAGATCTGTTCACAAGATAGCGGCAGTATGTTGAGTTTTTTTTTTGTCTGTTTATGAAATTGAAATAATTAACATATAAAGTTAGGTGTAATTTCACTTGTGCCATCTCATGTCTGCCCACACTCTTTCTTTTACATAGTTATTTTTCAGGCTGTCTTTTAAAAATTTGGCCACCTTACTCTGTGCCAACACTAAGAACTGTAAAATAAATTTCTAATTTCAAGGCATGATATGGATACTAGAGATAAGTTGTGCTTTTTTACAGTCTTAATAAATGTCGTACACATTTTTCGAGCACAGGGGAGGCTTCAGTTCAACCACTCTGGAACATTCAGCACTGCAGGATCCACCTCAGTAAGTAGGGCCAGAACTGCAGCCCAGTAAACTGGTACTAGCTTCTAATAGCCTAAATGCAGGCTCAATTTCTAAAAGTGGTTCTTGGAAAAGTTCTGCTGGCAGAGAAGGGCCAATAGTGGTCCCATTCCAAAAATGTTTATCACCAGTATTTTCTTTTGTATGCTAAAATTGCATGCTGCTATGCACATAATCCTTGTATATACTATAGTAGAGCAGGACATTGCTGAATCATTGTTATCATTCTGAAGAGAAAATCCCTGAATATTATTCATTTATTGATGCATCAATTTATTCAGAGCAGTGGTTTGTGCACAAGAGATTTGAAAAAGAAAGGAATCAGCCACTTGAAATAACACATATGAACATAACATAAGATATGTGATTTTGGTATTACGTTGGCAGTTAAGTACAACGGATTATTACAAAAGATACAGGGAACAATGACTCTTTTATAGCAAGAATTCAAAGGGCATTTGTTATATTAAGAAACAGAACTACAGAAAGTCTGAAATGATTAATTAAGCCCCATACGGCAGTTGCCAGGAACACTTTTGGCACTTGAACTTCCACGGCATTAATTGACTCACCAGCACTGAATACGGTGCCATAAATACATCTCTCTCAAACCGTTATATCCCTGCAGTATTTCTCAACTTGGGTGTGTTTTTCCCATGTCTGCAGTGTAGTGATCGAGTGGGTTTCAGAATTAGACTTTGTTTCTTTCGTAATGATGGACGATGACACCCTGTGAATGAAGTGTGGCTGAATTACGCCGACAACTAAAAAAGTGAAACTCAAAGACACTGATGGGCTGTCACTGGGCACCGCACCCCCAGACTGATGGATTTGTACTTCCATTCGCAAGCTATCTTATTGTCATGTTGTACCCTGCTAAGCCCCCCCCTGAAAAAAAAACCCAAAAAAACCCATGCATCTCGTGCTCAGACATTGCCTTGCTGCTTCTTGGCAGGACTTAGTATCTAAAAAGCCTCATCATTCGCATAGATGGCCATTTGACATAAAGTAATCAAATGTGATTTTATTAATATTTAATTAATTTTATTAAAGCTGCTGCCATCAGTATTTTTAACTCTATGGAGCGATGACAGTGTCTTAGGATGGGTTTATTATCCGTAAAACTCGCCAACACTTAAGTAGTTTTCACACTTTTTGGTTGTAACCTCTCGTTGTAATCTCTACTGTCTAAGGCCTTGTCCAGGGTTCAGTCCTCTCTGTCCTGCTTTTATTACAGACATGTCTGAACTAACCCCAGTGGAGGACTTACTTCCTTTGTGGGGCTGCAACATGTATCCTTTAAATTTATGGGACTTATTGGGAAAATCATGTTCATTAAAAGCTGCTAAAAATAGAAAAATATTAAACAAACAGTATTATATAATTTTCGGAGAGATAGCTTTACAGTATATAGACATAAAATGTGAGCCATTTGACACCCTGTTAAAGTCGACTCCATTCCAGGCCCTGGAGTTTTAGCTATTTGCTTTATGACAGAAGTCGAGTGGATTTTGAATTTTTTTTTTTCTTTTATTTCCAGAAAAGAGCCAGATTTCTCTTCAGCTCTCTGGATTTTTGTAAAAGCAGCAAATTGATTTAAATTGATTTTTTTCATCCATATTTTTTTGATCACTCTGTTCACCATATTTCATAGTACAGAATGTCCCCTTGCAGTGGCGACAGCTCAGGAACCACAACCCAATGGCACAATGATGAGGTTTTTTTCTATTTTTCAGTTCACTGCAAAGTTCTGCTTTTGTAATACAAAATTTCTGCC
The DNA here is from genome assembly GCA_016859345.1 of Istiophorus platypterus. Taxonomy (NCBI): domain Eukaryota; kingdom Metazoa; phylum Chordata; class Actinopteri; order Istiophoriformes; family Istiophoridae; genus Istiophorus; species Istiophorus platypterus. The sequence goes on from CM029118.1 coordinate 5,746,953, forward strand.
CTTGTAAGATCAGAGAGAATTATGGATAGAAAATGAATACATTTTGTGAATCTAAAGTGAAAAAGAAAAAGAAAAAAAAATACAATTCTTGAACTAGAAATGTTTGCCCTGCAATTTACACTTAAAAGACCAGTTTTTGCTTAGATTGTTTGTATTATTGATTTTTTTAAAAATGTTTTTTAACCATTTTTTTATATATATATATTCAAGATAAAAATTGAATAATAAATTCACAGATTTGTGATGGAAAATAAAAAAACTGAGCTAATGAGCCCCAATCCTTATGTAAAAGACGAATAATGGAACTGCTGAGACCCTTGAACCGATCTCTCATTTAGCTTCACGGTTCTTGACTTGTGAGTGTTATGTTCTCAAATTAATCTATGTTTGTGAATTTTTTTGTAGAGACTCATCTCCCTTTAGCTGCAGTCACTAGATTTGGGTATGATTATAAATATCCATAAATAAATTGATCAATGCCAGTGGGTAAATTAAAGCCATTTGAAGCTCCAGGTAAACACAGACACAATCTTGAATAATGCTGAATAATGTCAGCAGCCTCACCTGTTTAACCAGTATTTACTAGCATGATGCTTGTCTCTCAAAACTTCAAAATAGAACACACAAGCTCTCTATTGAAGAAAAACCCCCCAAAAAAACCCAACATGGTTGTATGTCATTAATTTAGATTTGGCTCTGTAAAATTGGATTCTTCCATGTCAGAAATTTCCAAGCTTTATTTCAGCAAATGTTTTTCTGGTGTTAAACAGTTAATTTGGCAAAAGTCCATTTTTTTCCAATGCCAGGCTCATATTTTCTGCCAGCAGATTAGTAATTGCGCAGAGACCGAGACTGGGGTGTGTAACGTGATTAGAACAATATGAAACCTGATCAGCATTTTTTTTTGTTCCTTATGAATATGTCCTTGCACCACACGAGACTGCATTTTTTTAGTATCTTGCTAAAAGGAAGAAAAGAGCATCAACAAGAATATGCCAAATGTTCTTATTCCTCTGTGTACAGTTTTTTTTTCAGTAAACTTAGTAGCAGCTAACAAACCGAGTGACCATAGTTGAACCCTCTCAGTGAAATCATTACACAAGACAGAGGGTACAAGTGAAGTGATCTGCAACGGCAGAGATTGGAAGCAAAGCAACTGGTTTAATAATGTCATTAGTAACACTTCAAATGATTGCAACCCCCGGAACTGCAGCGAAAACGCAACTAAAAGGACCAGTGTATTTATTCTGCTTGGGAACCACTAAATCTCACTTTTTATACATTTAGCAGTCTGCACCATGTCTACTTTAGAAAAAAAACAAAAACATAAAAGTATTTTTGGTCAGGGCTATATATTGTAATTATAGCATAGTAAATGCTATAAACTATAAGTAATAACTCCTGGGTTGGGGGGGGGGGCTGTTATATTCAGTTTTCTACAAAGTCTATTTAGTAAAACTGAGAAAAACAGTCTTTCCACCGAAGGATTATTCATTTCAGCAGTGTATCTTTTACACTTACTGGAGGAAATTAATTTATTCATTTTCATAATTTAAAATAATGCTATGTATCATAGTACAAGTACACAACATATTATCAATCAAATATTCTGGTATCTGATTATATGTCTAGCATTAGCCCGTGTGTTTCCCCCTCATTCTTCACTCTACCAGTCAAAAGTTATAGAACACGCCCAGGTTTTCAGTTTTTATTGAAATTTAAGCAGTTCAAGTCCAGCGAAAAATTTTAAATGGTACAGAGGTAAGTGGTAGACTGCCCAAGGTTAAAAGAAAAGGGAAAAATAAAGCTTAGCTCACCACAAATTTTAAAATACTAACAATTTCATAGAAACAGGCCTTTTTGGGGAATAAGAAATTGATTAACTTACATCTTTCCTGCAGCAGTGGAAGTTAATTAAGCCTTGAAAGTTGACACAAACAGTTTTTACAGATGCCCTAGCTTTTGTTGAATACTTACAAACCCTCTGTTTGTACAAAGGGAGGTGTTATATATTATATATATTATATACTATATTATGACATCCTCAGATGCTATACTGCAGGAAGAATGGCTGTGTGTTGCTATCAGAATGGTGAGGAAAAAGGCAAGTAATGAAGGACGGCAGGCTGGTTGGTCAGGGGTTAATCCTACAGTGAGATAATGACCCCGGAACATAAGAAAAGAATCGGTAATTACATTGGCTTCACATTATGAAAGACCAGCACAGTCTCCAGACTTGGACCCCATAGACCTGGTTTGGGGTCAACTGGATAGAAGAAGAAAACAAAGAAACCTACAAGTACAACACATTCCTTGGAACGTGTGCAAAAGTGTTGGGATGAATTCTTTGATCAGTATTTGGATTAGATTGTAGGAAGAACGTCACAAGTCTTGTCAGCTTCTGGATCAGTCAAAAATTTAGATTAAATTTACAGGAGTTCAACAACATCATGCCATGATTCCTTGTTTTTAAAATCTCCAGTTGTTTATCCCTTCTGTTCTTTGACTTCACATACACTAAGACATTGACTTATATAAATTAGAACAATGGCAAGAAAAAGTTGACGTGTCCTGAAACCTCTGATTGGTAGAGCATCTGTCTGCGTGGTCCTGTCCTCCTCCCATACTGATGCTTGGGTATTTATCCTCCCCTTACTGGTATCCTCAGTGGATTGCTTTGTTTCTAATTGGAAAGCTGGGTTAATTATCCCCTAGCCTGTATTTGACACATCATCTAGACCTCCCCAGAGGGACTGTTAGGTTTCGCTCTTAAAATTAAAAAAAAAAAAAAAAAAAAGCTCCGGGGTTGGGAACAGGGACGTGGGAGCTCTCCAACCGAAATCGGGCCCTTGATTGATTGATATGGATCGTAGATGGAGAAATCAAGAGCATCCATCCTAATTTTTCAGCTGTCAGCAATTACGGGGATATCTTGGAGCTAATTGGAAAGGCCTGCATTGTACTGCAGATTTTCATTTTGCTTCCCCAAGGCTTACAAAAAGAAGCCAGTTTTCTGTTTGTTTGGTCTTAATGAAGTCAAGTCACAGGATGCTACAGAATGAGAGGAAATTAGCTTAAGTAACCTGGAGGTAATGTATGTATAGATGCATTTCCATAGGGCAGGATTAATGTAAGAAAATGCTTTAATAACTTTAATATGTTAACGTTTTAAGGTTTAAAGACACTGTGATAAGTGGCTGCATTTAGCCTACTTACAAGCCTTACTTGGCTCTTCGCAGGAAATTTAATGATGCCTTCCTCTCAAAGTTTGTCACAAATATCAATACACGGAGAGCAAATTCGGTGGCAGCAAAAGTGACACTGACATTATTGCTACCTAACTAGAGAGAGTCAAAGCTGACAGTGTGGAAAAGCTGAGAAGAAAAATATGTTTGGTGCATGAACTAACAGTCATGTCAAGGGAACATTACAGTATTCAGCATTATGCACAAATCTACCATTCCTCTTACCACGTAGTAGTTACAGCAAGCAGTTTATCAAATCATGAGTCCGGAGTTTGCGGTGGATTTAGTTCTTAAATGACACTGAAGTGAATGCAATGCCAGAAAACACCCACTTGTCTTGTGGGCTTTGTTAACCAGTGCATTTTATACAACAAAATAGCACTTTTAGTGACAAGAAAATAAAGAGTGGAGCATCATCGGACTGATTGTGTGACAGTATCTCTCGGGACGAAATGTATTCAATACTCAAAAAAGAACTGACATTATACATTTTATATCATAGATGATAGATCCTGGAGTGACCCCTGAAATGGCAGATGTGAATTGGCAAGACTGCATAGAGCACAGCTTGCAGATGTTATTCTCTTGCAGGTCCTCTGCAATCTATGTGCTATTACTCAACTCCACTCCTAAAAATGGATGATATTTAAGAGTCATTCTGAAAAATGAATGACATCTCATGCTTATTATAATTTAATGGAACTCCAGGAACCTTTCCTCATACGATTAAACACAAGTTGAATTCAATTTTTATGATTGCTACACTTGAAAATTGAGAGTCAGGGAAGCAGTTCAAATGTTGGTTTCAGTTGAAACACTATCTTGTTTATAAGTGTTGGCACTGTATTATTGCTGAAGCTATTAACGTGTCAGAATCAGTTATCTCTGTTACAGTAGATCCAACATTTTCAGCTAAAACTAATACTGTATGTGCTAAATATGTCTTACTGTGGACTGATGCTGATCTGCAGAATCTCCATGCAGAAAGAAAACAAACGGCAAATGCAAAGTTGTCCAGAAATCCAAAGTGTTGCTGACTCTCTTGGAGGCTGAGATATAAACAGTAATCACTTTTATCAGATGAATGCGATCATATTTATTCCATTTGTACCTGTTGCTTCCTGCAATATGTCCCTGCTTATCATGTGAACTGAAAGTACAGTTTTATACAGTTAGGTGCATAAATATTGGACAGTGACACAATTTTCATCATTTTTGCGTCTGTACACCGCCACGATGGATTTGAAACAAACAAATCAAAATATGATTGAGGTAAAGACTTTCAGCTTTAATTCAAGAGATTTAACAAAACTATCCTATTAACTGTTTGGTAATTACGGCCATCCTCACCAGCTCAGAAGTAATTGGACAAACCAACATAATTATAAATGCAAGGATTATCTTTAAAACTTGGATGAAAGTCTGAAGTCTGGAACCCATGGACGTCACCAAATGCTGAGTTTCCTCCCTTGAGATGCTTTTCCAGGCCTTTTCCAGGCCTTTTCTGTAGCCACCTTCATTTGCTGCTTCTTATGGGTCTTTCTGCCCTAAGCAGGCTTTGCACTCTCTGAAGACAAAACTAAGTTGGGTTAAGGTCAGGTGACTGGCTTAGCCATTGAAGAATATTCAGTGTCTTTGCTCTGAGTAGCTCTTGGGTTGTTTTCATAGTGTATTTTGGGACATTACCCATCTGTACTGTTACAGATGATAGAACTTTGATAAACTCCTTTAGTTTGCCCTTCATTTGCCTCTTCATCTCTGTCTCCCTCCTATTATAATTTTAGTTTAAAATTATGAAACACAATTATCAGTGCCTTCTCAGACAAACGTGAAATAAGTACATGATTTTACAAATCCCTTTTTTCTTCTAACCTTTAAACATCTGGGGCTACAGATGTGTTAAGAACAAAGCTTTAGATCAAAGTTACTTATGATCACCAAACCAAAGAATTCAATACAATGATTAACAAAATAAGACAAAAAGAAAAAAAAGGAAGCATACTGTAAATTGCAGTTAGAAAACAGATCCACCTAACGTCTGTAGCCTGAGATCAAACCTGAAACCCCAGTGAAGATGTGTACTATGACTTCAAAGAAAACCCTGCTTGGGGGACCAGGGGGAAATCCCTTGTACTGGGCACCAGGTTCTCAGGGCATGTAGCAAAAAATAGTTGATGAATATATGAAAATGAAAAATTGTGGAACAGAAAATAACATTTTATTGCCCTTCAGTTTTCAAATCATCGCCTCTGTGCTCTTCTTCTTCTTTTCCCGGCTTCCAGTTGAGGTTTTGATGTTACGCACCCCGGATAACTGTGATCATATGCTCAGCATCGCCCAAAATGTGTATTGACTATCTGATGGTGTGTTGACTATCTACCAGAATGCAATGAAATCACATGCTTCAGCCTAGTTAAGAACCCTGGAGTGACAATCTCTTAATAGAGGAGTTCTGTTCAAGGAGCTGGAGCAATGCTGCGAAGGAGATACTTGATCGAGTGACTGCTTTGGAAAACTGATGAGAGGAGGACGAGGTGCCCTGAATGTGATCGAAATACCAACTCAGCGGCTCAGTCACCTGGTCATAGGCAGATTCGTGTGAAAATTGGGACCTTGTAAGCCGGCTGGCCGGGTGAGGGAGGTCTCGAATGAGCGGCGCCTCACATCTGTAGCTCATGCACACATGCCACGTTATCACGCTGGGCGACGTGGCCAGCTGTGAATACCAAGTCCGATCCATTATAAACCTAAACACTCACCTAAGAACTGCATTACCAAGGTGAAATGTCCATCGTCCTGACCTAGCCGAACCCCCGCAAATCAATCTGCCACAGGCAAGGCAAAGAATTTTTCACAGGAGGGAATCTAACCAAAGCTGTGCTGCTATCTGCCTTCTCTGGTGGAATGAAGCCTATTTGATCAGCCTATTTTCAGTGATAAAAATTATTTTTATTATACCAGTATTTTTTTTTTTTTTTGTTATTTAATTTCATGATTTACTCTTTGCAACCCTCTTTTTTTTTTTTTTTTTTGGTAATGACTTCACACGGATTCAAACGAGAATGTATTTTTTGTATTTATTAGTCAATTCTTTCCTGAACTTTGCAGTTCCCAAGACAAAACCAAACTCATTCATTTCTGATTTGAATTTAACATTTAATTACTTTTTTGAATGCATACCGCTAAATGGGGAAGGCCCTCATTTCTCATGTGGTTTTGATTTATTATAAGAGCATCAAATGATGGTTATGCATTTTTAATCTTTAATATCTTGCCACCTTAAAATCACATTAAAATACTCTGTAAGTTTCCCAATGTCCATGGTGAATCCAGCAACAACAGGTGACCTGATCTTGGTTCTTTCCTCCCTAAATTCAGCTCCACTAGTAACATTCAATGGGAAGATAAATTCAAAAGTCTAAATCTTTTAAGCACTGAAAGCACAGAAATTTGCAGAATTTATGTCAACATAACGAATAAGCTTTTTTATATAAACAAAATAAGCCATTTTGAGAAATTCCATAGATATAATTTCTCTAAACCCAGTTATGTTCCTTCAGTAAAGAATGTATTTTCGAGCTCTGTTTGGTAACTCAACATGCAGAATCTCAAGCTGTAAAATTTTACTCTCAGCCATCTTTTCACATATCCAGCTTTCATGGTCCAAGTTGGCCTGACAAATTGTGACCAACTTATATGGATGTAACATAAATTTCAGGACAGCAATGTGACACGCAGTTTGTGACGGGATGCAGATGATTGATGCTGCTTGTAGCTGAGGGTATCCTGTGCAGAACGTGACAGTCATGGCCAGAGACTGTGAGATGCGGTAAATACAGTGACATTAGCCAACCTTTTCAAACCTGTGCATGTCACTGACCTTGAAATTTGTGTACAAAAGCAAATGCTGTGGTGATGGCACCATGTGCAGGTACTGGGAATGGTGTCTGTTCATTTTTTTAAAAAATTTCTTTTTTAAAATAGCGTTTTTTTGTTTGTTTTTTTTTTACCACACAGAGATAATCAGTAACCAAGAGAAGTTCACGAGGCCCCAAATGTTCTTGGAATGTATAACGGATAAAGCATACATTGATGTGCCAGCCAATTAATGAAACTATATTTAACAGTCTGCCATGATTTAAACAGGTTGCACACAAATCCCAAGCTCCCCTCTTCTGATATAATTTGGTTTTGAACCCCAGATAACATTCCTTGATTAGATTTCTTTATTGATTCGCAGGAGCTGTGAAGGTCAGACTATCACTTGACTCACAGAGACTGACATTCAGACAGTTGTCTCATTTCATTTGACTTGGAACATTTTCAGGGATTGATGTTTCAGGAGAGTGGATGTACATTGTTTAGTTTTACTTTAGGAAAAAAAGAAATAAAGAATCTTTTAGAAACGTGCGACACATACTAAAAGCGGTACTGCTATATGACCTGTGAAAACAGCTGTATAATGCTCCTCTCTGGCTCCAAAGATCAAGCTTTCCGAACAGAAATCGACTCCGATAATTTCATTGGGATTGTCTCAAGTTTGAGACTTCAAACTTTTAATAGAAAGTCTGCATTATACACCAGGGATGTGGAGTTTGAAAGATATGGTCATTCACCAGGCGGGAGGGATTTAATATAGCATACTACTGAATTATATTATGGGAAAAGAGGGATCCAGCGTTAGCTGAGGTTGACGCATACTGACTGTAGTTGCCAAACCCCTGAGTGTGTTGTAGTGTGGTGAGTTAGGCAAAGTTGCTTATTGGGTTATGAATTCAACATTAGATTTGTAAGATAAGACTGTTACTTCCTTTTTCAGAAGCTACAGCTTGCTTTAATGTTCAGCACGTATTAGTGAGGTTTTTTTTTTTTTTTTTTTTCAGTTGTATTTCCTCATAAAGCCCAACCTATAGAAACTGTTGTCATTGATGGATAAAAATTTCATCAAGTTGCTTGACCAAATGAGGCAGTGTAGATAAATGTAAGGATTTTTTTCTGACATCTACAATCCAGCATCCCCATGACCTATATCTGACTTTGTTTTTTAATCAAAATACTGAACAAAAAATTTTAATTAAATAATGTTTAGTAAACTCTCCTTTAATTTTCTTTTTTTTTCAGTTCCTCTAATTTATAAGGAAATGCATAAAAATCTTCCTATTAGAGAAACTAAATCTATCAAGACAAAGACTGCTAATCATTTCTGTATCTGATAACATGCTGTAAGTGTCTTTTGAAGCTAATATTACGGAGTCAAGCATTTCTCACATATACCATTTGTTCTTGCATGCTGACAACTGTAACTCTTGACCATTTGCTTCCTCATCAAGCAGCAAGCAAGAAAAATTGCTCCAAGCCTCCACTGTCATCTAAGGAACCATTTCAAGGTTAATGGCAAATCAATTTGAAGGATTTGCACAACAGGGGTGGAATTCATGCAATGTCACACTAGCTGTTATAAAAGATTTCTGTCAAAAGACAACAGAGAGTTAAAAAAAAGCCATCAGGTTTCAGCAAAAACTCTGATCACAAGAGATGGCTCTGAAGGTCCAGCAGTGCCGGTTTATTGACCTTTTCTGAAAGATTACGCTTGCCCTCGGATTTAATTAGTGAAATGTGACAGTGCTATGACCCCTCGGCCTGTCAATGACATGAAAACATCGTTTGCACTTTGCACTTGGTGTTTGAGCCTCATTTAGCTAATGAATATCCGGTAGGTTGAATAAATGTGTGCATTTGTTGGATTAAAATATTGGAAATGCACTCAGATTCCAGCTTCTTTACCTCAATGTGATGCATAGCAGTGCAGGCTCATTCACTGAGGACTTGTTTTTGTTAACAAGCAAGTCATATAGCTTATAAGAATACTTGAACACATTTACTCTCATCTTTGTGGGTATATATCGCTCTGAAAGCCATATGACTGCTGTTAGCAGAAGAAAACATGATAAAAAATGTAATGACTGAGAAGAATCACCAGTACATGCTCACAGATACAGGATCTTCCTATAGGTTAGGTTAAAAATGCCTTTACTTGCTGATCAGGAGGGTTTACAGTTGACAACAAGCAGACAGATAAAAAAACTCAGCAGCAGACAGCAAGAAATATAGGAAAGTGTAGGAAATATAAAGACATTAAGACAGCCTAGACAGCCTGGCAAAAGCAAAGGGAAAAACCTGCCATATAAAATATAAGCTAAATAACTAATGAGCTAATGCAAAACAACTGTGTAGACTGGTGGCGGATCACAGGGGGAGTCACTTGATTCATAAAAGAAGAAGAACTGTCTAATGCCGTATACTGGACAGGTGCAGTTTGACAGGTTCGGAAATAACAATCGCTACACAACAACAACCTGAGCAGATAATACGCATATATATATATATAAATACATGTATATATGGATATGTATATATGTATATATGTATATATATATATATATATATATATGTATGTATGTATATATTGATATATATATATCTATATCTATATATATATATAGATATAGATATATATCGATATATCTAGATATATCTAGATATATAAATACATATTTATATATATGTGTATATGTATGTATATGTATATATATGTATATGTATATGTCCAATATGTATATGTTTATATGTGTATACGTACATATATATGTATATATGCATAAACCAGTAACTGATTTTAATTTCATGCCTGATCGTTGCATAAGATTACCAGCATCTAACCTCAACCTGCCATTTTAATGCATCAATAACTTTAAATAATATTTCCATTTCGGTTGATTTTTATTCACTTGACTTATTTTCAGTCTTATTTGACTTTTTGGTCCTATTGACAGCCCCTTTGTCGAGCTTCATAATGTTAAGTAGTGAATAATATATCACATTTAAACTTTTCACAGTAGTTTATTCTGAGTATTCTGAATGGAGTTAAATTAATAGCTGTCCTCTAACCTCACAAATTACTACCGTACTATTGCTACTATCACTACTGCTTGCTACTGCTGCTATTGCTGCTAATGCTGCTATTGCTGCTACTACTGCTGCTACTTCTGCTGCTGTTTCTGCTACTCCTACTACTACTGCTACTACTACTGCAGCTATTGTTACTACCACTACTGCTGCTACTGCTACTACTACTGCTACTGCTACTGCAACTATGGTTACTACCACTACTGCTGCTACTGCTACTACTACTGTTGCAACTCCTACTGTTACTACCAGTGCTAATGTTTCTATTGCTACTACTGTTACTACTGCTAGACCTGTTACTACTGTTACTATTGCTAGTGCTATGCTGCTACTGCTAGTACTGCTACTATTGGTACTGCTGCTACTACTGCTACTACTACTACTACAGCTTCTACTACTACTATTGATATTTCTATTACTATCACTGCTACTACCACTACTACTACTATTACTGCCACTTCTACTACTACTGCTTCTGCTGCTAATACTACTGCTGTGTCTGCTCCTGCTACTGCTACTGCTACTACCACTGCTGCTGCTACTATTGCTACTACTACTAGTACTACTGCTACTACTACGATAATGGATAACAATAACAAATGTAATAATAACCATGATTTGAATATAATTTTACTGTGATTTGGCTAAAAGTACTTCAGTTTGGTTTGACATTGTATTTTTTAAGAGTTCATATATAGTTGGCGTGTTAATTCATTAGCTGAATAGAACAGATTGTTAATGGGTGACAGTGGTATATAGTGTTAAGCATTTTGAGTGGTTGATAAGACTAGAAAGCAATATGTAAGTGCAGTTCATTAACCATTCATTAGGTCAGTCATTTATAAGCAAAAATGCCAAAAGAAATCTTTGGTTCAAGCCTGTTAAAAGTAAGGATTTGCAGTCGTACTTAGTCTTCTGTGATAGTAAACTGAAGATTTTTGGTGTTTTGGATTGTTGTTGGACTAAATTATGACATCTAAAGACGCCTCGTTTGGCTTCTGACATTTTATAGAATGAACAATTAATGGAGAAAGTGGTTGGCAGGTTTATCGATTCTGAAAATGAAAAAATCTTTTTTACAGCCCTAAAACAATTATGGCTCTCACTTCCTCGGTGCTGAATGGATGCATGTATTTCAAGCTATCTGTATTCTTATCTCACAACACTCCATTTTATAAACATAGAAAAACATTCACTTGATATCACCATGGAGGAACACCTACAAAGACTCTAAGAGACGGAGAGGAGGACAAAATAACCCTCATCTAAGCAAGCTGAATTATCATTTATAGGTAAGAGTTGGTCAATAGATTGTCTCCCAGCAGTCTTCTCTCATGAGTGGTTTTTGATGAAAGTAGACAGATACACAACTCAGCTCCTCTTTTCACTAGCACCCTATGACGGTTCATCTTGGGGTGAAATCTGCCGTTTTAAGTTGGCCGTGCTAAACAAGCATGCACCGTGTCTCTTCTCCCGATGTAGCCATCTGCTCCCCAACAATGCCGTGGACATTTCAGAAAACTACCTGAAGACCAAAGGCTATAATGGAAAATAGGGCATTGGTGGTGAACAGGGCTTGAAAATCAATATACGGTGCATTCAAGATATGGTGTGGAATCCTCTTTGTTACACCGTAGGTGATATTTTCATGGATAACCTACTGCTTTTCAAGAGTGATGCTAGAGCCATATACAATGAACCCAGAGAACATTCAGACCCTTTCACTTCCTTTGCATTTTTGTTATTTTGCAGCCTTATGCCAAAATCTTTTAAATTCATTTTTTCCCTCATCAGTCTGCACTCAGTACTTCATATTAACAAGTGAAAAATAGAATTTTTAAAATATAGAAATTTTTAAAAAATAGAAATTTCGCAAAGCTATTAAAAAAAATTAAAAATTGAAATATCACATTTACACAAGTATTCAGGTTGACTGGGGACCATTGGTGGACGGCAATTTTCAGGTGTCTCCAGAGATGTTTGATTAGCTTCAATTCAGGACTCAAGCACATTCACAGAGTTGTCCCTAAGCCACTCCTGTGTTGTCTTGTCTGTTTGCTTAGGTTCACCGCCCTGTTGGAAGGTGAACCTTTGGCCCAGTCTGAGGTCCTGACCCCTCTGGACCAGGTTTTCATTTAAAATCTCTCTATACTTTAGTCGGTTCAGCTTTCCATCAACACTGACCAGTCTCCTTGTCCCTGCTGCTACGAAAACACCCCCACAGCATGATGCTGCCACACACTCTGTGGTTTGAGCCACAAATATCGCACTCAGATTTGTCAAAGAGTCAGATATATGTACTGTATATGCACTTCTGTATGATGCTGGTGAAGTTGTACTGGCTGTGAAAATCCTGTCCTACCTCTGAGCTCTGCAGGCAATTCTTTCGACCTCATGGCTTTGGTCTGATATTCATTATCAACTGTGAGACCTTATATAGACAGTCCAATCAATTGACTGCACCACAGATGAACTCCAGTAAAGGTGTAAAAATATCTCAAAGATGATCGAGAGAAAAGGGAGGCACCTGAGCTAAATTTCAAGCTTCATAGCAAAGGGTCCAAATACTTGTTCATGTAATATTTCAGTTTTAACTTTTAAATATATTTACAAAAAAAATCTAAAGTTCTGTTTTTACTTTGTCATTATGGGTTATTTTGTGTAGACTGACGAGTGAAAAATTTATTTAAATGATTTTAGCATAAGTCTGCAGCATAACAAAATGTGAAAAAGTGAAGTGGTCTGGATACTTACTGAATGCACTGAAGACTGTCTGCAACTATTTTATGTAAATTTTATTTCTCTCAGCCACTTAACAATGCATGCTGTGTCTTTTTAGCGGGACTTGCTCTGTCAGTCCACAAGACTTAAATATTTCAGGAATTATCAGATAGTTTGCTGTGACATTTTGTGCAGAGCAGCATGGTCCCAAAGGGATGAATCCTGACGATTTGGGTGATTTCCCTGTCTTTGCATGTTGAGCAAGCTTTGGGTCATGGTTTCTTTTATTTTAACCTGGAAAATATATCAAAATCTCCTCGATGGACTAGCATTAAACTGTGTGCAGACATTTATGGTTCCCTGATTATGTATGCTATTGACTTTGGTGATTCCTGACTTCTACTTTAGCCCCGGCATGAGTGGGTATTTTGGGTTTTGTGAAATGCCTTGAGAACTATTGAAGAGATTGCCCTGACATTTGGCACAGATGTTCACGTTCCCCTCAGGATGAATTATAACAGCTTTGTTATTACATTTAACTTTTAATCTAGTGCTATCAATTCAAAACTGTAATTTCTCCAATACTTTTCATTACATTATCATCAGCCTCAGCTGTACTTGTGTTCGATGTGAATTAGCAATTCTTAGCATGCCAATAAGCCAAATTAAAATGATGAACATGGTCAACATTGCATCTACTCAACATCAGCCTGGAAACATTTTGAAAAAGATTGCATGATGAAAGTATTTAGTTTCAAGCCCCACTGCTCTAGACTCTTAATCTAGTTTTAGTAATTTGCTATGTTTTGTCTTTCAAATGTAGGTGACAAACACAGCTTGAAATTTTTGCATACAGCATTGTACAGAAAGAAAAAACAATAACACAAAAGGTTTCCTAAGGTCTGGTTTTATATATATATATATATATATATATATATATATATATATATATATATATAGAGAGAGAGAGAGAGAGAGAGAGAGTATGTGTGTAACTGTGTAGGTATATGTGTGTGTGTGTGTATACGTATATATGTGTGTCGGACAAACGTCTGTGTACACACATTCAACAGCAGCACAAATGGCAGCTCTCAGAGTGACTATAAAATTGAATCACTGCCTCTCTTAAACAATTGGCAAAACCATTAGTGGCAGGAGCAGTTCTATAGCTTTCGATCACATCAGACATCTATGTTCAGTAGCTAAACATTGCCTAGTTTTGCAATTGAGCATTTTCAGGATTTCTCACAAATGTTCACTCTAAAACTTTTCCCACAAAACTAAATATTATAACCTTCAAGGCAGGAGAATTTATTGTAGGGTTTTGCATTAGTCTTATCTGCATGTACCTCAAAAAAAAGAAAAGAAAAAATTATAACTGAAAGTATTTACTCTCAACCTCCATTTCCTTCCACGGATGTCAGGTATAAGATGAGCATAACTTGAGCAAAAAGAGAAACTGAAAAGTAAAGCAAATTAGGGATTCATGTTTACTGAGGAAGATTTTCCTGCTTGAGTAACTTTCAAGTCTTGGAGGTTTTTTTTTCCTCTGTGCAGGAATGACTGGCAGCAGATGGCTTCGTCAAAGGAGATGAAAATGAGCCGTGATATTCAGTTATGCTCTGTGCAGACACAAGCAGGAATTCAGAGGAGGGCACCAATTTCATTCTCACAATCTTATATACGATAAAAAAAAAAGAAAAAAGATGATTATTCTTTACCACTGTCCTGTAATATCAACAGTAATGAGGACAGGAAAAAAAAGAATTTGTGACAACAGTGAGTGATTTCTTTTTTACTTTTAAGTATTATGCAGATTTTTAAATGGGATGAAACCCAGCATTTCCGTGGTTGAGAGATGCCTGGCGATCAGCCAAAATGACAGCAGCAGCAAGCCCAAAATCTGCCAATACCCCACCAATGAAAAAAAAAAAACAGTTGGCCTTGATTACCTTTGTCATTAACACCTGTTCTCTGTTGGTCTTTTTTTTTTTAACCCCAGTCTCTGGCATTTTCTTATCGAAATAATGTTGATTATTCCATTCGTCAACCAACAAAAGAAAAAATAATCTGTAGCAACTTTGATAATCAGTTGATTATTGAAATTTCTCTTATTTTAGCTCCCTAAATGTTGATATTTGCTGTTTTTCTTTGTCCAGAATTATATTAAATAGCTGTTGGTTTCAGACTGTTGGTCAGATAAAGCAAGATACTTGGAGATTTTGCCTTGGAGTTTTGGTGATTATGATGGATATTTCTTAGTAGTTTCTGACGTTTTAGGACCGAATGAATAATTGATTGAATGAAAAATTAATTGGCAGATTAATTGATAATGAAAGTAATCATTAGCTGCAGCTCTAATGTCTTTGTCTTAATATAACAGACATGCACTTTAAGTCAAATCCTAAATGAAATGGTTTAGAAACTGCCAATCTTCGCCTGCTCACTCTCAGGTAGAGCTTCTAGTCCTCTCTTTTTACAGTTGTATTCAGTCAATCTTAATGTCATTTTACTTATTTTTAGAACTGAACAAGGCCAGAGGTGTACTGTACCTGGGATGGCACTTGTGATGGCGTGCCAAGAATTACACGCTCCTCTGACTGTCTTCTCTGCCCCTGCAGTTCTCTCTTTATCCAGGTGGATAAAAGAACGCACTCCCTCAGGCCACTTCTCGCTTTTGCTCCTCTTTCTTTTTCACACCTGGCAAAAGTCTATTTCTGTATGGGAACCACTAACACAGTGTGCCAAGGTGGTAAAACTGAAGCTATGAATTCTTCTTTGGCTTCTGACAAATACCTGTTTTGATTTGCAATGTAAAAATCACAAAAAAAAATAGCAGAGAAGTCATCTTTGTTTTAGATATTTGCCTGTGATCATGAGTAGTTTCACTGTAATATCTCAGATTAGATATGAGTGAAAATGTTTTTTATCCTGCATATCACTGCAGCGTTGTAATGACAGGTAGCATATTGCCTGGTTTTACTGTCAGGACTCTTGTTTTATCGCATGTTGGCCTGCCATATTCCTACTACAAAGCTTTTATCATCTTCAAAATATTCTTCTCAAGTGTTGTCTCAACCCAAGTCTTTTCTAATGAAAAAGCACATTCAGGAACTACAGGATTTGCTAATATGCACACAGCTGACAGGGGTGTAACTAGTACTAATCTAGATTTCACTTCTTTGTCTTTATTTTGAGGATAATTTACAGTTAGTCTACTGCCATTTGGCAGGCAGTGTAATGACACAGTAGATGTTTATTGGCTTATTTAATTGAACTCCTAAGTAGCAGGAAATGCCTCATCCTGGTGATGAGCACAATAATAATGTAGTGGGGGAACTAGCCAGGGTGAAACAATTAATTACACAGTGGGTAGTTAACTCTGGCATATCTACAGTTTTCTTACTTCTTAATAAATGAACAAAAATAACATTTTCAGTAGTCTTAATTATTATTAATCTAAGACTTTTTGTTTTTGTTTTTGTTAAACAAAAATCAGCCTTTTGTTTTAGGCACAGTATTACACTCTTTGCCAAAAAAGGGACAGGATGAAAAATGATCAGCCATTCTCAGGGTAAATTCAGTGAATTTTGGGTTTTAGCAACAAAAAAAAAAAAATCTGCTTCAGTCGTTCTCCATGTATTTCCTGATAATTTTGACATGTCTGCTTCAAGCCTGTGAAGCATCAGAAATGAAACTAGAACTGCAAACACCAACATCTTGAATTTAAAGTTACCCTTGACCGACATCCATTGTACACGCTGGCTGTCTCTAAGATTTTGGATCATTTTCCTCCATGCACGGATCAGACATCTGTGTAGCATCTTTCACTGGCTGGTTATGAGTCACTGTAAACATATTTTAGTGGAGGTGTGTGTGTGAGCAGGAGGGTGCAATCACGCGATTCAGTCATTAATATTAATAGAAGATCAAAACTGATACAGTCACACCTACTTAAACAGGATGAGATTTACACTGGGGGATTGATGCGAGATTAAAAAAAAGATAATCATAATTATAAATTGATCTTTATTGTGGGAAAAATATAATTTGCTGACTTCTCAAATCCTACTGATATGTTTTTAATGGGAATTTTAAATATATTAGAGTGGGTGGTGACACTTTTTCACTATAGCTTGCACTTTTAGATCAGCTGCAGAGTGAATAGGTTCCCATCTCCTCCTAGCAAATGACAAACAAATACCTCTGACGTACAGACATGTGCAGGTAACAGAGCTCCTCCAAATGTGGTTGGTCAACAGCAGGATGGCAGGTCTATCTCTTCATTAATGCAACACTGGCTTGTTCATTGTGCTTTGGACCACTCACACAGAGGGAGAGGTATTCAATCATGATTGACATTTTTAATTTTTGCCTGTTTCAGTTGTCTGCTTTTCTAATAAGCATCAAACCAGTAATTACAAAGTAGCAATTGTAATATTGATACTTCTGCTACATGGAAAAGTTGTACTTTGTTCAACAGGGCCAAAGGGGAGAGCATTTCAGTCGCAGGGAAATTCTGCCCGGAGATTTATTTCCAGTATTAAATGAAAAACCATTACACATGCAGTCTGAAGAGTTTTCAGAAAAGCTTGCCTTGGGTCTATATGCATACCCTTTCATCAGCTCTTTTGTGGTTATAGATGTGCAAGACCGCATGGTCCAGACCTCATTTTAGTCCATTAATATAATAAATGAATACAGCTCCATGCATGTAGTTTATCATACACATTCCAGTGAGCCCAAGAGGCAGCAATCCAGCTGAGCATACCTTTCCGACCCTCCCAGTATATTTATCGTTTCTGCAGATACTTTTGTCAATTTCCTCACCTGAAGCGGCTTGTCATAACATGAATTAGATTTTTTTTTTTTTTTTTTTCTAAGAATATTCCATTTTTTTCTCAAAAATGGTTTTTGGCATGGCTAGTCTTTTTTCTTTTTTTTATAAAGACAAAAGGCAATATTGTACATTTACATTAACATCTAGCACCTAAGCGTGGCATACTGTGGGCCTGACGCTGGAATTAGCCATGAAATCCATCCCCTGACATATTCAAACGTGATTTCATGCACAACTCAACACTGGAGATTAACAGCTGAATTTATCCCACACCAACTGTCCCTCATTAACATATTTTTCAATGGGTTCCTGGTTCAGAGCAATGATACATAATCCCCTCTTCTCGCTCACTCTGTGATAAGATGCAATGCACATTTGCCCAAATGATTAGTAAATGGAAACCGATCACTTTGTAAGTTAGAATTGTACGAAGATGGAGACAGAATAAATGGTCAAGCTCTTTGTATGTGAGTGTGTAAGAGGATGGTCAAAACAAGGTCAAAGACAAGGCTGGACATGTAAATTATTTATCAACAGCTTCTGCCTGACAAATATGTAATAGTCAAACTGGCAGACGTGCCGTCTCGTAACCGAAAGAGGTTCTTCTCCTCAGGCTGTCTCGAGGGGAACGATCATTTGGTTTGTGTTTTTTATTCAAGCAGTCTGCTACATTGTTGGGATGTCGTCTGGTATTTAATTAATAAAATGGATATGAACACCTGTGCAGGCATTCATTAGTGTGTCTTTTTAAAAATTGTCAGGTACTAAGAGTTGCAAATTACATGTCGTGTCATACCATGCTCTGAATTAGCCACTGAAGTGTACAAGTGGCTGAATGAAGTATTGTCTTTGCCGCGCTAGTGGTGTAAAAAACAGCTTCATTTGAGTTTGAGCCTATTTTTGTCAGCTTTGCCACTCATCCATTTTTTAAGTCTTCAAAGTCAGCTGTGAATTGGTTTGTGGACTGTATATAAAGTCATGCAAATTACATGCTGAACAACAAAAAGTACTTCAGCAAATGCAGACCACCTAACCTTTCCTCTGGGGAGACCGTCCCTCGGCTGCCACAAGATCCATTTTAAAAGACAAAAAAGCATGTTCACTCCGAAAATCCTCTCCTTGCAATACTATTGTGTGCCATGTACTGTCATACATTATAAAGCAACTTTTGGCAAAGCATTTGATGCAACAATAACTTAAATCAAAGTGATTTTTTATGTCATGAAAGCACTGGCTCAGTCTGTGAGTCTCTGAAAGACTGATATTCAGATGGCCAAATACCAGGATACCAGCATTATCCACTGCAGTGTGCTGCAGACAACTTGAAACCGAATGCGCTCAAAGTCATGGAGGAACACTGACATCCGAGTGAACCTGTCTGCCAACATTTTCACAAAACTCTGTGCCCTTGTGAATCCCGAGACATTTAAAGTTGGTATGTACGACCAACATCAATAGCCTCAAATAAGATGAGAGCATTTTTTTTTTCTTTTCAGAAATACAGAGGTAGTTTGAAACCCATGATCCGTTCCATTTTTACAGGCTGATCATCAAAGCACCCACATTCTCCATCAATGGCTGGTCGAGCTTTACCTTTAAAAGACGAGCTGCTCTACGTTATCCACAGTGCTGAGCCTGTCATCCGGTTGGCACCGGTTGGTTTTCCCCAAAGGAAGCTGAGACCAAGTATTAATTCTTTCTTGTACATGCTTAGTTGGCTGAACGACTGAGGATATGGTCCATGGAGTGACAACACTGCTGGATACAGCCCAAAAAACTAGAGCTGATGGGACGTCTTTGGGCCATGCAGTAACCTCTGTTGAACACTGACAGTCTGCCTGATGTGGCTGGGCCTTGAATAGCTTCATAAAAGGTACTGTATGAAGGAGATGCATTGCTGCACCGATCTCAGCGGTTGCTTTGCACTGACGTGATCCACCAGACTGGTGGTGGTACCGATACTGACCTTATTAAAGCCCCTGAATACTTGGCTTCCTATCAAGTCTTTCATTATGACATTAAACATTTGTCTAAATATACAATAAACTTAAAGTTTGGGGACAAAATAGTCTAAATTTTTATTTGAGAGTTAAACAGGAAAAAAACCCCAAAACAAAACATAAAACCCCTCAGCTACTCCGCTTCATTGTGACTCAAGATTGTAATATGGTTTTATCAGATTTGATCACAAGAGCCTCCATTGCTCATAAGTTGATTGTACAAAATATTGTACAATTTTTCAAGGCCTTAATGCTGATAGCTATTGGCAATAATGTAACTGATCCTATCTTTGTCACTGTTGCAATAACATTTAGTTTTTCCATCTATCAGTTATATAGATTTAGTCTTCTCACTTCTAACCACACTCATGATCACAGCTGGGTGTGGTCAGGTGAGGGCTCTTATGCTTGTGATTACACCCAGCTATGATGCCACTTTGTACTCATCATGGTTGAAGCCAGGAACACAGTGAAAGGACCCAAACGCAGATTCCACAGCAGGAAGATTAAGTGAAGATACTTCAGTAATGAAATAAAGGCTTAAAGACAGACGGGTGAACAGGCTGGCAGGCAGAGGAAACAAGAAAGTTTATAGAAGGAACAAAGGGGAAACACAAGGGAACATGAGCAGGAACATAGGCATCATCATCGAGCAAGACAGAGCTAGGGAAACAGGAAACCTTGGGCAGACAGCCTGGGGGCCCAGAGAACACGCAAGCAGGACACCTTGGGCCAACAGCTTAGTGGCTGGGTAGTCAACCAGAGGCAGGAAAAAAGGCAGGACCACTCTGTTGGGCGGCAGCCAAGGGGAGGATAAGTCTGTAGGTTGAGTAGGAGGTTGACAGCAAAGGCAGGTCACCTCTAGAGGTTGGCGATGAGACAGGAATTCTGGCTTTAGGTTGGTGTGGGACCTATGACTTGAGATTGGGAGCAGGCTTGACATCAGCAGGGATCCCTGACGCATTAACTGGCGGAACATCGACTGGGATCCCTGACTGCTCAAGGTCCTCTGGGTTAGGATCAGGCAAGAAGCTCGTTGAAGCAGGCACTGAACTAGTCAGCTCTGGGCAGGAAGGCTCGAGGCTCCTGAACCTGAGCCCTATCGGATGGAGTGCATTCTAAGGTGGTGACTGGAGACTAGCATCATGGGCGACGGACTGTGAATCACTGGTGTTTATAAAGTCTTAAGCCAGTCGGGTAAAGCATTTTCAGCCACGGCTTCGAGGATGCCTCCCTATATGTATCTTTATTTTCTATTCCACTCTCCAAACAAACACGGTTTGAATAGTTCATCCTCAAATGCAGAGTATTCCAGGGTCATGGCTGGTCGGATCTTTCTGTCACAGCTGAGGCCAGCAACACAGGGAAAGGACCCAAATGCAGACTCCGTGTCAGGCAGATTAAGTGAAAATACTTTAATAATGAAATACAGGCTTACAGGCAGACGATTGAAAAAGCTGGCAGGCAGGCGGAAGAAACAGGAGGATACACACTGGTAGCTAGAACATGGGGGAAACACGAGGGAACATGAGCAGATGATCTGACAGGGAACAAAGGAAGTGAACTGGCGTATATGCAGGGGAGCAGATGAGGGGAAACAGGAACAGGTGCGCGGGTAGGCGGGTAGGCGGAGCAGGTCTAGTGATTGGGAATGGTGAACAGGTGCACATGTATGGGGAGTCAGGTGACTCGGACGGCAGGGAAAGTCTGGGGACATCTGGTGGCTTGATGGAAAAATGGCAGGGGCGGAACGGCCACAATGTTTGGGACTGGGGCAGGATATAACAGAACTATATAGAAACACTACCCCGCTGTTGCAGTGGATGTGGAAAGAGCATGTAGTCACCACTAGTTGACAAAGAAAATAATTATTATTTATATCTTATTACATTTAAGTAGTTATATTTCTTATTTTATTATATAGTGCATTTCTCACCGTGACTATTACTCAATCTTATGTTTTTCCTCACTCAACTGCACTGTATTCATGTAATTTCCAGCTGTTTATGGACATTTTGATGAACTACGAACTCAGCAGTCGAATTACCAGCTGTAGCTGAATTTGGTGTGGACTCTCACCCTCATCTCATCAGTTTCATTGGATCTGTGTCATCAAATCCTCCCTGTGGGCCCTCCTCATGTTCCAAATCCTCCTCTTAATTAGCCTTTACCATGGAAATAGATGTACATTGTGTAGGAGCACTCATTTTGTTATCACTTACTAGATGTAGGGCTAGATTATGACAGTACTGCACCATCTGAAGGCTTAATGTTGGCTTGGACCCTTACCATTTTAACAACTCTTTTCCTAGCTACACAGTTTTCCCTCTTTTTTTCTAGCACCAGCTGAACCGGACATTGCAATTTTAAATAAGGATTAATCATGAATGTTTTTTTCTCTTTCTTTCTATTTGCCACCCTCCACTGAGGCTCCTTTACAAATCGTAGCACTGGTGAGCTTGCAACAAACTTCTCTCGCTCTGTGGAGAGAAGTCGATAGGCTTAGCATAAAGAACGGAATAGTTTTATAATTCCTAAGTTAGAAAATTTATTTATGATGCCGACAGAAGAAACAATGTGTCTGTTGCCTATAAAGTTTTCTTGGGATTTTCTTTTTTCAATATGGCATCAACATGTGTATAAATATTGCCATTATCAGTCTTGGCTTTGGTATTCCAAGCACATTGAGCTGAATCTTTGAGCAGAGGAGCATATGAAAAAAAAAAGAACCTTCCCCAAACTTACATTTCTAAATAATTGTTTGTCATTTTTGTTATTCGTAGTCATGAGCTATTTTCTGTTGTGTCAACAAATTTGCAGCCATTTAATCACTTTACATTATATAATCTTTATATAGCTTTTATATACCATAAGGATGGGGCCTTTCTGTGTTGAGGTTTGCATGTTCTCCTCCTTCCCGTGTGGGTTCCCTCTAGCTCCCTCACAAAGTCCATCATAAGGATGACTCTAAATTGCCAGTATGTATTTGTCTCTATATAATTAATCCCTGTGATAGATTTACGATCTACTCAGGGTGTACACCGCCGCTTGCCCATTGTCAGCTGGGTTTGGGTCAGGAAATCCCTGTGACCCATCAAACCATAAATGGTATAACTAATGGATGGATGGATTATACATTTTTTTAAATTGTCATTAGAGTTGTTTGCTCTGAAGAACAAGTAGAATGCGCTTCGTGTTTTTTTTTTCTTTTTTCTTTTTAATGTTTGGTTTAATGTGGATGAAATCAGATGTGATGTTAAAACTGCACACCACAAGTGTTACATGTTGATTTCTGTTTTTGATAATGCAGAGGTCTAACATATTAATAGTTTAACCTTTTAATACCTTAGAGCTCACCTTAAATACCAACTTCCATTATAATCAGTAATATTCTGTAGAAATCTTGCACATTTAACCATTTCTTTCCTGCTGCTCTTGGCTGAGGCTGAGGCTGAAACTGTAGTATGCATCTGATGTGGATACCTTAAAGACTAAAGTTACTCTGAGTTTTACTCTTGCTAACAAGGGAGCCTTGCATTTTCAGATGCACGGTAGTGAAATAGCACAGCAACTGAGTGAAGTGACACCTAATTATATTTAATATGTCTTTTAAATATGCAAAGTCTCAAGATTTCAGGATGACAAGGAATCACTGTACACAACCGAGCCTGTGGGCATGTGATCGTTAAAATTTTGACACCATGGAAACAGCAAGTGGGGAAACACTTATTGGCAACTCTAACAAACTGGTTATCTGGTATGCAAATAAAAAAAGGGCATTAATTACATGATAAGCGTAATGAATGAAGTTAATTAAGATATTCAAACTGTTGTCACACAATCAACAAAAGAAGTATTTGGGTGGTGCCTCGTGTTTGTATTTTACAGTGGATTTCAACCCTTATTTCTTAACAAAATTACCAAAAAATCACAATTAAGGGATGCCATTTTATTATAACTGAGATTTTTAAGCACTGTGTGCTATATCAGCTAATACCAGCCAGTCTCTGCCTCAGTGTCATCTCAAGACATATTTCATTTAATTTCCCATCAAACCAAAAAAATTAAAGTAGCATGCCTGATGTTTGCCAAATATTTTCTTCCATGCAGTTTTAAGGCAGCAGCTAAGTTGCATTATGTGTACATATTTGCACAGACACATATGGAGCCAGATTCATTTTTTGTCTGCAAAAATAGAGAAACATTTGACTGTGTATTTTAAAGTCTCCAGAGCAAAACTGAAACTGATTTTTCCATCGTAGAGTTTTACTGCTTAAACAGGGTTACTGTACAGGCTGAATAGGATATGGCAGGCTGGGGCATTGGTTCTCCTGATGAGAACTTTGTTGATGCTTGATGGTGTGAAAAGCTGGTGGGAATGACAAATTTATGCCTAATTACTCAACAAATCAACAACAACAACAAATCTGCTGACATTTGTGTGATGTTTTTATCTCGCGGGGGGGCATTCCGTATTTCTTTTTAATCCTTCCATCACAGCTTTCTGCACCAGACAGCCCTTTACTCTTCACACCTATTTCTCGGGATTGATTTATCGGCACATAATGCTTGATTTGCACATCAGCCCACTTTGAAGCTCTTTCAAATGCTTTTTTAAATATTTAATCAAAAAACCAACTGCCAAGAAACGAGGAAAAAGGACCCGTGAACTGAAGCTAACACTGTGTGGCTTATCTTTAATCTTAAAGGTCATGAATGAACTGAAGACCCAGAGCAACAAGAATAAGAGATTCTCCTGACTTTGACACTCACGTAAAGAGACATATGAGCCGGGAGGGAGGGAGGGAGGGAGGGAGGATCGAGCCTAAGCCAGCTCTCCCTGCTCTGCCTTTCAGAAAAAATGGAGCCACTGTGAGGGACTTACAGCGTGAGCCATGTTGGGAGAATTCAAAATCCAGAGCTACAAACAAGGCATCCTGACCCCCAACGTAGTGTGAGCTTTAGCCATTTCCTGTCTCACTTCATCACAGGCGTCACCCTTTGATCCTGGGCTCTTCCGTCTTCCAGCAGATTTTGTCCAAATGTTAATGGTCTTGGCTGCGTAGCAGCTGCAAAAGGGCCTCGGTGTTGTCACTGGCTCAGCCAATATCTGAAGTGGAAGGTTGAGCTTCTGCTCCAGCTTTTTGCAGGGCGGGCGGTTCCTTGGGGAAAGTGATGCTGTCTGAGCTCATGGTGCCTCATATTGCACGACATATTCGTATGCCTGTATTATGCAAATAAGATGCAGCAACAGAAGAGGAGCTTACTTGCCAGCCACAAGCAGACTCCTTGGAATTTGGGTTCTGAATTTTAGTTAGAATTCATTTGTACAATGGGACTGTATTAATTTGATATTTGCAACTGAAAACATAATGATGTTTTAGTTTAGTTCTAGTTACATGCTTCGACATAATGAGTAGAACACAATACAGTTTATACACTTTATACAGTGAATGTTCATCTTTTCCATCTGACTAGCATCACATTAAGGATTTATTATTATTCACGGCTGCAACTAATGACTGTTATCATTATTGATTAATCTGTCAATTATTTTTAATTAATCAATGATGTAGTCTATTAAATGCAAGAAAAAAGTTAAAAAAAAAAATATGAAACAACTTTCAGAGCTCAAATTGGTGTCAAATCACCAGTTTAATGTGACCAACCGACCAAAACTCAAAAATATTAAATATTTAGTGAAAGCAGAGAAAAGTGGCAGATCCACTGGCATATATATATATATATATATATATATATATATATATATATATACACATATGTGTGTGTGTGTGTATATACATATATATATATATATATATATATATACATATATATATATATATATATATGTATGTATATTGCTGATCAACATTCTTTGCCATGTAAGTAAAAGAAAGCATCGACTTTGTTCAACAGGAAATGATGTTTTTAATTATAACCACGGTTTTTGATAAACATCTGAATGAGGCATTGCTAAAACGGACACGTCCGCCTTAGGTAAGTGACTGTCTCACTGCTATCCATTTAACATGACTCATTTTAACAAAGCCTGGCCAATGATCTATTTTTGGCCCCGATCAAATTGAAAAATGCAGATGAGACATCATTAAAGAGTTGTCTGTGATGAAATTGTCCCTTGTGCCGAGCATGCAATTCTTCCTCCATTTGTTTAATTTTGGGTTGAAAAAAATGGGGCTCATCAAGCATACGTCACATTTATTACCATTCAGGCACATTGTATGAGTTTTCAAAGTAAGATGACAGTTTAAATCATTTCCATGGTGATAAATGTCATTGTTACTGATTTCACAGTATTCCAGTATAACAGCTGGCGAATGTTCTCATTGTTTCTGATGTCATGTCTTACACATGATATTTAATGTGCAACACTAACGCTGGTTCAAACCCATTTTTATCTTCAAAGAAGGTCATGGCTCAAAGTTCAAAAGCGCCGAAACTGTCTGCATGGATATATCCCACAAGGGGTAAATAAATATACTGTATATACTTATGGGTGAACTTACCCTTCAGTAATGACAGTGGCTGACAGTCTTTTCATGGTGAAAGCTGCTAAGATTTTACAATGTGTAATTAATTAAATGGTCAATGTTTAATTCAGCTTTTCAAGGCTTTTAAAGAATTTAAACATATGTTTCATAACGTCATTTTCAAGGTAAATGATTCGTTTTTAAAATGGACACCAGCAACTCCTTTTGTTTTTGCTTCCACTGGAACCTGGAGTTCAAGTGTGCCATGAATCTTGCAAAAACTCCAGTGTAAGGACCAAATTACCTTTCATGAATGTTGAACTGAGCCTCAGCATATGGAAGCCTTACATCAGCTTTCCTAACATCCTCATGTAAAATCCTATAGCATCAATATAAAGGGTTTCTTGTCAGATTGTTTCTTTTCATATTCAGATTGTTTCTTTTGAGGTAAGAAAAGACATCTCTTGGGATTAGAAAGCAAGTGCTGCGAACCTATTCATTACACATTGTCTGCTGTTTCTTAGATGCACTACGACTCTTTTTTTTTTATCACACATCCTCTCAGAGCCTCTCATTTTCTCCTCTGAACTTGTGTTCACAGTCCAAGTGCAACGGATTAGCTACTTCCAGTCCACGCTCAGTTAATTAATGTCACTGAAGAGGATGGATAAGCTTTGAACAAGTCCATGACAGCACAGAGCGTGGAAACGGGCTTGACTTGTTCAAACGTTCTCTCACTTTTGGTATTGACCGCTGTTACACACGAGGAGAAATGTTTTGAAAGATCTTTTCCAGTGATTTTCTAGCTGTTTACCAGATGTTTAAGATTTAACTCTGTGGGTGCTTTGTTAAATGTGAGAATATTGTGCTGCAAAGAGAAAATGTGGAGGTTACAGTCAAAGGGGGGTGAACTAAATAATGGGAGAAAATGACAGCATTCGAGGTGTATCATTTTTAAGTGATTAGATAAAAAGTAATATCATTTCTATGGCCAAGCTAGTACACTCAACAGTACTTCAACACTAGTTATGCCTAATATATATAGATGTGGTATATAATGTATTATTTCTTAGCGTAATGCTGCCATACCAGTGCAGAAGGTCTTAGGGAGGAGGTCAAGGTGGACAAGTTTAATGTAGAAAGTGAGACTGTAGATTCTAGATTGTCTCCTGTCAATTTTAAACACTACTTCAAAGCAGTCTCTGAAAAAAAAAAAAAACTTTGAAAACTGAAAATTTCTATAAGTCCATATCAAAAGGTTAGACGATGGTGCACACTATAGCTTGACTACTGAGACATTTTCTAATGGAAAATGACATAGCTATGTTAGTATACAGGGTGTCGACCAACCAAACTCAGTGCACCTCACTTAAAGAGCTTACACTTGTGAGTGGTTAGCATTTAAAGGGCACAGGAATGTTTTCATCCTGTCCATAAATTGAAAGGACACTTGGTTCCCTTTTGTACCCAGTGTGTGCTGAGGCAATTATCAGGAGAGATTAAGACCAAGCATACATCGATCCACCCATCTAATGTGTAGTTTAGGGAAAGTGATGGAGAAAACAGAGGATGCCATGGTGGGGCCCTATTTGTTGTTGTTATGAAGTTTAGTTTGGTGCTTGCGTTTCATTTAATAACTGCAAACGCTTGGTAAATAGTAAATGGATTATAAATAGGAATCATGCAGGGCAAGACATCCAGCTTCATCTTTTAAAGGATATCTGCATGCTACCGTGCAAAATCTCACCAGAAATGTGGACTTCCAAATAAAAAAGTCTCACTGGGGGAGAATCATGGCCTCCAGCATTTCTGGGTATGTGCCCTTTTTAAAGACCATTTTTATGGCATTTCTGTTCCACTATACAGTTCACAGTGAAGAGAGACAAATGGACAGGAGATAGAGGGCATGACATGGATGCAGCACATGGCCAGCACTTTGGGCAACTGATCTACTGCAGAGTTTACCCTTGCCCATGTCAGAGTGTGCGCACAACACTGCCAAGTGCTGTTTTTATGCAGACAGTTATACGCGGGATTCCTCCGAGTGTTGTCGTCTTGCGTCCCTTTGATGAACTTGTCATCATGGGATCATAAAAGTGTCAAAGCTGTGCCTTAAAGTCAGTTTGGAGGTTTTAACATGGGAACAGCTCTAACAGCTTTAATTGATTCTAAAAGCTGGTCCTCCTATCAAAACAGCCAAAACATCAACTGTGATGTGTAATTCTTTTTTTTTTTTCCAGGAGAATCAATTCTGGATGTAGTGAATACTCTTTAGCAGTACAAAATCACAGTTTTTGAGGTACTCCTCCAGTCTTTGCTGCTTAAAACAGTACTTTTACATCATCTCTTTTTAAAAGGAAATATTTATTAATAGGTAAGAAATTTGCAAGATAACCATATGACAAGTGTACATTTATGATGATAATCACTTGAAGTACTGGGGAGCAATATTTTCATGTGTGTCCCTGTTTGGTCTGTATGCTAAGCGAATGCATGTGATTGACAGCTGGGAGCAGTAATGCGTAAAGAAATGTAGCAATGAGCCAAGAAAGACAGGGAAAAGGAGACTGACAGCTAGCAAACATGGATATAAACAGTTAGGGTTTTTTAAATACATTCCGTGTTTGAATGTATGTATTTTTGAATTTAGTATTCATTAGTTATGCAAATATTTTTTCCAGGAAATGCACCCAACATGTTAATTAGGTATAAAGGATACACACAAAGCATTTACCTTTTGAATTTAAGACTGTAGTACCATATGCAGCTAAAACTTCAATGGTTTTTGAAGTAAAATTCTGAAAGCAAGAAGTTAACATGGACTGTAATATTCATCAGCAAGTGAGCACTGTAGCGTCAAGTAATCATATATGATGTGTGGGTTTATACTGTTAAATCTAATCCAGCAAATAAGTGTGACCATAATCTTTCCATTTAGAAATAAGACTGTTTAATCCTGTTTCATGCCCAATTAAAGACGGCACATGATGTCCATATCTTACCTCGCTGTTATGCAAATGGACACTAGAATTGCAGTTTCATCAGTGTTTAGCTGCAAGATATGACTATTTTTATGCTATTAATATTCATGGACAAGCAGGGCTATTGCAGGAGGTTTAAGAAATGGATGATGAACCCATTTCAGACTGTCCCATGCCTTGGGGCAAAGTAGCTTCCCCAGCAAAAATAATCAAGTAGTAGTTTGTCCTTTAGACAAGCAATTTGAGAAAACTTCCATCGCAGCTTTGCGCAAGATAATGAGCCAACAGAGCACAACACAAAGAGATGGACTCATTTTCAGTGCAAAAATGTGTTTTGAGACAGGGCCAAGCTGAGAATCAAGCACAGTTGGCATGTTAACAGATGGCAAAGCTTGGGGGGCCAGAAGCCTTTACTATGAAGCAGGATCTTGGGTCTAGCGAAGTGGCCTTAGGTTCAACCCTGGGTTATCAGGGTTGTGATGGTCGTCACTACTTACCGAGGTACATCGCCATGGTAACTTATTCTGCAGACCCCTAATTTGCTTTGGAGCAGGTTATGTTCAAGATAACAGGTCAACGCATATGAAAGCACCGCCTACTGACTGATCAATTCTCCTGGAAAACTGAAATAGCATTCACACAAGATCTCATGGAACTCGGTGCGCAGATTGTGAGAGGGACTGTTAGGAGGGCAAGAGTGGGAGGGCCCCCTACTGTCCTCTTTATTTAACTTTTTTTCCTGTTGGCTGCAAGCAATATAAAAGTCATTTCATTCAGCCTTTGTATACAGATATCCTACAACAGAAACTGATTGAAGCACTAAAGCCTTGTATTTGTTGGACTTGTTAGATATGAAAGTAAGCTAACGTACCGCTTTGAATTATGTCTTTATCTTTGTTTTTTATTTGCTCCCAGGCCCATTTGACATCGCCAGATTGAAGCTGAAAGAATAAGGCTAAAATTGTCATATGGATACATCCGAGCAACACATTGATTTGATAAGATACAAAAATGTAATTATAGTCAGATCTGCAGCACTTGTGCCCTAATGATGGGACAGTGATATTATAAGTGTACTAACTTATGCATTCACACAGCTGGCAGTTTTCCAGCTAACCCTTCCTCCCTTTGGCAGCTGCGACTGTTGTTTTTAGCCTGGATTATGTGTTTAACTTCTTCTTAATTGTTTGATATTTTAGTTTGTACATTGTTGCCGATTAGCTGCTGGTACAAATGTCAATGTTTGCATATGGTCATATGCTGCAAACGCCACCCAGAAAACCTTGGTTGACTCACCGGGTTTTTAACCTCCATCACATGACCGATTGTCATGATTACGGTTGTCAGGCTTATTGACGCCAGATAACAAAAACATATCCTGAGCTCGCTTTGTAGCACAAGATTCAGGTAACAGGGAAGCCTAGTAACAAACGGTTTGATTGATGGTTTCACTGAAATAGCAAAACAAATTGGAGCTGAGTTATTCCAATACGAAGGCGGGAGGAAATGTGCCTTGTGCTGAGGGAACTGAAAATGTCTGCCAGAAAGCAGCCATTGTATTTGTATTTCAAATTATGCGTCATCCTTTTCTGACTGAAAAGTGCAACATTCAATAGTATTTCATTAAATGTTTGGAGGTTTTCGCCACAGTGAAAATGGAAATTCCAGACCTACAGTATGAAGGGAAGAACTTAGAGATTCACATAAAAAAAAAACCTCAACACTGGATCTTTGTTTACTCTGAGTGAATTGCATATGACCCAAATCGCCTGTATAATTCGGTGAGACTATTTGGGTCTATTTAATTCTCTATATTCCATTTTTCAGGATTTTGTATCTAAATAATAATAAAAAGCTTGATGACATGATGTTTGAAGCTAGACCTCAAATGATTTTGTTTAAGAGCAGACTGTTGGAAGATGATCAGCGATGTGGTGTTATATTCTTCTTATTCCTGCTCTGTCTGCTTGTAAAATAATCGATTTAGAAAAGCCTAATTTTCTTTTATGCTCGTGTTACTGTAAATAGCCCAGTTCCAGTATTCAGCAATTAGCACCCAGCTGTCAGTGCTAGTAGCTATTAGACGAGGCAGTGACAGGACTGTGTGATGGAGGAATGTATCAGATATGGTAACTGGATAATTATCTAAGCAGGGCCAGAATAAAACTGCATAATTTCCAGCGGTCTTCCTGTCACCCTTAAGCAAGGCCACAGATGCCCACATTCATTCTTATCAACAGAGGGTGAAGACCTCTATTAACCATGGTTCATTTCAGTTCTTTTTCAGATCGGTGGTATTTGTAGGCATGTTAGATAATTTCCCCCTCACTGTAGCATAATGTGGAATAGTTCATGAAAAGCAATGTAAGTGGCCTGCAGATTAGATTTAAATTTTGTACTTAATATGCTAATAAGCATAATTATAAATTTGATATGAAACCTATACAGACTAAGCAGAGAATCATTGCCTCTTCATGTCAACACGTTTAACTCATGTCAAGCTACTGTCACTTCGTCTGTGCTGTGGGAAATTGCGCTGAATATGGCTAAGGTTAAGAGGCAGATCTGGTAACATTTGCATCTTTGCATTACCATAACTTGTACGTGATGGATGGATCTAGCCCCCCGGAAAAATTGCATTTGTTGATGGTGGGGGTGATATGCTGCTCTTGTTTACGCGCTTAAATCAAGGTTGTCCCTCCAATTTGAATGCCACCATCAGTATGCTGCCGTCCGTCATCTCACCCACCAAACAGCATCTTGTCCTGGTCAGCACTTTAATCAGACCGCGAGGTTGTGACGTCTTCTTCGGATGCACTCTTTAAACCGTGCGTACTCCCAGGAGCTCTGCTGAAGAGACAGTCAGCGTGTACTTAATCACCAGCAGGTGGTAAAGTTGAAGTCACACACATTTGAAAGAGCCAAAGATTGAGTTGTGAACATGCTGTTCTTTCATAGATTATATGAAAGTCAAACTATTGGGCAAACTATTTCCCATCTTTTTATGATAATTTTCACTGATAGTTAACAACAGTGCCACTGGTTTACAACCTTGGCTATATTGTTTTATTTCTGGCCAATAGGTTAGAAAAACACTGTACTCAACCCCATCACTTTAATGGTAGAGGGCATGAGTGCAATGCATTGTGCAATGTGGAATCAGGGCATTAATGAAACAAAATGCGCACAATTATTTACACCTACACCATGATATGTAACCTCGCTCATGTTAATGTAGTAGCTCCCCTTCTGAGTCCCTGCAAAGCATTAACACACACACACACACACGTACACACACACACACGTACACACACACACACACACACAGCTGCATATTAAGGACCCACTTCAAAGATTCAGAAACCCTGTCATCATCTGGAATCTGCTTGATCCTATGACATAGCCTATAGCATAATTATAAGACACAAGACATGATTAAACCGAGAGACATTTAAGGTTAGTTATCAACATTTTATACTGTCATTTGTCCTGCTTAAAAAAAACAGTCACCGGATGAGGTTTCTCTGTCTCCTTCTTGTTATTGTGATCAATGGGAAAACAGTTTCAGTTACTCATAAAACCATTAAGACTCCCATTTTAAAAGAAAAACAAAACAAAACGAAACAAAACTTGAGTATTTCCATCAGGAAAATAACAGCCAACTGATCTGTTAATATTTTCTACTGTAGTTTAGTGCAATGATCCTGCAGCAGTTGTAGTTTTTGTCTCATCCTAATTGCTTCATTAAGCTTCCTGTTAAGAATAACTTAAAGCGGTAGTATGACAAATGCATCTTAATGCAAATCATAATCTGTGCAAATCCTGGTTTAATCTATTTTAATATCTGCTGTATACTGCTCAATACTCATTTTTGCATATTCTGCACACAGTAGGGGAGAGTAGGGCACAGCCTAACACATTTAAATTTTTGAAAAATAATTTAAAAAATATTTAAATTGGTATGGTCATGTTTTTATACAAACAACTTATACATATCCGCTACAGACAAACACTTGAACTTTGTCTCTAGCACCTACCGTTCATTTACATTTCCCCTGAAAGTGATGGGAAGTGCAATTCTACAACTTACCCCATGATCTGGAATAATTGTAACAGACAGATGATTAGTTGTAACACTGGTTGATGAATTAGTGCAAACAAAAAGTTAATACAATATAATTCTATGATGCATGAAATATACTTTCAAGCAATAATGCACTATGTATTATCTCTTTATCTGACAGACACGTCAATCAGTAGATACACACGTGTATAATTATATTTTAATACCGATATGTGTCCACGCTACTCAGTGCCCTGTTTTTCTTTTTCAGTGCCTATTCTGTGAATAAATGCCTCAATAAAAAAGAAAGGCAAAAAAACGGTTATAACATGCCAAATGATGTGTGTTGTGTAACAATCGAAAAAGGCCCACTGCAATTTTTTGCCTCACATTTAGTGTTCCCTGTGCTCCTCTATTATCTTAAACTGACAGTGTTTTATCCACATGATGTTCATCAGTGTCACTTATCACCTAATCAAAGGTATCTCAAAATATGTTTGTATTTTTTTGGTGTTTTTTTGCATTACTGTTGAACTATTTTCAAAATATTTGATAGATTATAAGAAATCAATAGATGCACATCCTCCGTATGATTCCTGTAAACCTCAATTACCCGCCCAAGCACGGTTAACTCTGCTGTTGAGGTCAGACAAGAAGCCGCTCGCAGCTTGTAAGTGTGCAGTATATCATAGTCCTGCAACTCGTGTGTAGGTTGGTGCTTTGCCTGAGGATTATTTGTGGAAAACTAGCAACAACATCAGAGACAATATACCCAAACAAATATCCACCAGAGAAAATGCTGCTTTCCTGAGCTTATAAACTAAACGTTTAATAAGATTTGTAAGAGAGGAGGAATGAAAATATACAACTATATTTAGCCTTATGAGAAAGACATGAGGTTATAACATCTTATTCAAACATAAGTGTTTTTTTTGTTGTTTTTGGTTTGTTTGTTTTCATAATCGGTAGCAAAGAATCAACCCAGGCATGTGGGTGTTTAAGACTGTGGCTCATTCACAACTCAGAAAAGCAAAACTGAACTGGAACAAATGCCAGAAAACTACCCTTCCATGTTTTAAGTTTTCAACAGATAGCTGTAAATATGTATTTATTATATTTTCCTTTAATATCTCCAGGAATACAGACTACTCCAGCAACTCACAAGAAACAGATTCAAGTCAGAATGGACAAATCAAAGTAGCAGAAGTATGGATAGTCTGACTTTCAGTCCATAATACAGGGTAATCTCCCAAAAAAAAAATCCATTATTTTTCATAATGTAATTAAGAAGCACGTTTTGTTCATTTTATACATGTGAAAATTATAGTTGTGCAATATTATTCCATAGCGATGAATCAAACCCTTGATCACTAAAGCTTTGAGTGTGTTTGACACAGAGAAGAGTCACTGAGTGAACAAGGGAATGATTTGGGACACAGCCAGTGTCAAAGCTACTCCAGAGCCACAGAAGACATCATACAATTTTTTTTTTTTTCTCATTCAAAGGCTGCGCTGTTCTGCCAGTGAAGCAGAAGACGGGACACTTTGAGGTGTAAAACCTGCAAAGATTCCCTCCCTTTTTAATAAATGGATTTAGATTGGCGCAAACTGGTAAAAACTATTCACTCATTAAACATTGAGGGCTCATAAATAATCCTAATCCTAATAATACCTTAGGTGTTTTATTAATATGCTAATAAGGTTCTTGATAAAATGGCTGTGTGACACTGCAAAGTCCTGCAAAGTAAAAAATGGATAACACTTCAAATCATCACATTATTAATCAATAATCACAACACAGAGAACATCTCTGCACCAAAGTGTTTATTAGTCATGACTGTGCCACATTTTGATGTTTAAAATATAGTCTTTTTAATCTATTTGATGATCTTGCAGAGTTTTTTTTAATGATCCTATTCAGCAAACTTTGAAAAAAAAAAACTTTTTTGCTTTAACAGTTGTATCAGATAATACATAAAGTTTTTCTTACAATCCAGACTGTGGGTGACGCTTCATAAAATGAACCAAGCCAAAATTTAGTCCATATCACTCTGACATTTATTCTCAGTGTGTGAATTTTAACCGATCAAAATCTCCCCTCGTCAGTCATCCCATTCTTCTCAACTATCCTAAGTTAGCCACAGCTTTATAAGACTTTATGTCCTTGTGTGTTGGCATTTCATCATGTCAGTCCCTGACCGTGGATACTGTGGGTTTTTGTGTGAGAAGAGGAACAGTGTGGTGGGCTGTAGGTGCTACAGTATACCACCAGAACCGTAATAAATTTGATGAAAATCTTGATAGAGAATTTTATTAAAGAGTCGGTGAGGTGGGAAATCACTGTGATGTAAGAGCCAGGAAGGGTAACACCCAAGTTCGGTCAAAAGTGGGGGGGCCCTGTACCTGTCAGCCTGCCTGAAATGAAACAATAGATTCAAATAGTCTTGTCTACTCCAAATTGATAATCCGACCACCATCGGGTTTCTCATCATCCAGATCGGAGTGGTGCACCAGCAGGGTTGTTAACCAGTAATCAAGTCACATCCGTCATCCAATTCCAAATTCTCCACGTCAACCCCCCCCCCCCCCCAAGCCCCATCCCTTCTCCCTCCCATCTGCCTGGCTTAACTTGTCCACTTGTGTTTTCCCTGAGTGATACTTAGAAGTTGGGGAGAGGCTTCACTGATTGCCCTTGATGCGAATCAGATGCAGCCATCTGCTCGTTGCCAACTTCTTAGCCGTTGGTCAGATGAGAGGAAACAAGACACTGAGCAGCCCAGCTCCTGGTGCATGAGTGCTATTTTGTCAGAATTACGTCAATCCATCTGTATAATGTATACCTTTGTCATGAAGGATAAGCACACAGCCAACCCAAAGCCTTTGCAACGCCAGGTGAGATTATTAATGGAGTTGACACAATTAGTCCCTTAATCAAGTAGTCGATCGACAGAAAATTAATCAGATTCTCCTTTGATTAATGACTTAAGACATTTCTCAGTTGTGAGGATATGATGCATTTCTTTATCTTATGTGATAATAAACTGAACATCTTTGGGTTTCAGACTGTTAGTCAGATGAAATAGATGCTTTAGGAACGTAACCAGGGGCTTTTGGAGATTGTGGTGAAAATTTAGCATCATTTCCTGATATTTTATACACGACCCAGTTAACTGGATGAATTAAAAAAATTATTCAATGAAGCCCCACTTATGGCGCTTTTATAGGTTTCAGCTTCAAGGAAAAAAAAAGGGAAAGGTGCTAAGTTGCACATGCAACATATTTAATAAGTGAGGTAACACATCAGGAAACGTGGAAACAAATCTGTCAGTATTTTACAGTTTGGTAGGGATGGGTGAGGTAAAAACTCATTTCTACGATACAGGTCGGACGTGAGGCTTAAGTTAGTTTAATAATTGCCCCGGTGGACATGTTTTGCCCGGCAGAGCGCTCATCATGTTGAAGATGGTCTAAAGTTCATATTGTCATGCTGATCAGCAGCTCTGTGGTGTTTACCTTATGCATGATCACACAGAGAGGTATTTTAAGAAGTGCTTTGTACTATCCTGTTGCTAAAATCCCCCATTAAGCAATTACCACCTCTGCTGACCAGTTTCCTTGGGGCAAACACTGCAAATACATATTTAAACACAGCTGGAGGTTTCAGAGAGGATTTGTTTTTTTAACATATCCTTAAACAACATTCTTCTCATCGTATTTGTGTATTATTCTGTCTCACTAATGAAAAACACATATTATGTGCTATATATATAAACTGTAACATAGACAGAATAAAAAAGACAAGATGTAATGTAATGTTGAGGACTGTTGTTTAAGTTTGCATAAACTAAGACTGGATGAGGTATTGTCACAGGTTTGTGGGCTTTTGCGTTAAATTTTTATAGTTTCTCATGTCGCTCTAACAAATTAAGATAGAGAAAATTCCGTACTGAAACTTCAGTGTTAATGTCATGGGGATGCTACCTCTGGTGTAGAACAGCCTGTTTTCTGTAGCGTTCCCTGACAACCCTGGAAACAAAGCTGGATTAGATGTTGTAATAAAATGTCTCTGAGGAAAAAGGTGAGGCACTCCCACACAAAAGGGATTGCTTTATCGTTCGCAATAGCAGTAGGCATTGATGTCTGGCGGAGTGCGCCTTTCAGAGTAAACAAAAAAAAAAAAGCTCAATCCAGCTTGATTATAGCACAACAAATACTGAGGCAGAAAACGCAGTGCTGAACAGCTTTGAAAAGCAAGGATGGGCATAATTGCATTAGATGCACTCAAATTCAGGATTTAATTGAAGCTGGCAAACGTCTAAGGTTCCTGGGATGCTCTTAAAGCCATAATTTATGTGATATACCGTGGTTCCCAAAACAAGAGGCTTTGCCATAGGAGGCCATAATGAGTCACATCAACATCATACATCAGGCTAAAGAAAGAAACAGAAACTGAATATCAGGATCTCTAGGATGCAGATGTCTCACTTTTCAAATCGAGGAGGAATGCGCATATAACAAACACTGTGTGACTATATGATTATCCAGACAAACCAATGGGTTCGGCATTGACCTGATTAAGTTTAAATCAAATGCAGTTTCTCCAGGCACACTCATAGTTTGACTGCGGGGGTTTCATGTCACTGCAAAAGTGATTTTGGCTTGTACATGACAACACGGAGAGAAGAGTGGATTGTGTGATGAACTCAACCCAAGCAGAAAATGGAGAAATACACCGAGGTTTTCACTTTTCTCTTTTACATATGGCTGAAAGGTAAAACTGAGCAAGAGACAAAAAGAGATATTAATATTTATGTAAGTCAAACTGAAAATTCTGTGTTTTTTCCAAATAGAAATATGCATCATGTCTGCAATGAACAGAGTTAATGTTTTTTTCAGGTCTCTTTTTATAGCTTTATTCGCTTCACTATCTTTTCACAAGTTTATGTTTCACATTTCTTTTCTGTGTATTATTTCTCATTTGTGTTATGTATCTTGACAGTTGCACTTCCTTTCATTATAAAGCACCCATCTGCCTGGAAACTGCATTGTTTCTGAGTCCAAGCAGAGGATGATAGAGTGTTAAATGTCGAGGGAAAGCAATTGGCATCTACTTATGCATGAAAATGCCTGCGAGTAATCATTGAATTATTCATCTAATATGCAAAGTATTTCTATTTCAATGCCTTAAACGTCCCTCGGTGTAAAATTACATAACTTAAGTGATGAACAAATTAGGAGGGCTCACTTTTCAAGGATGGGAAAATGGAGGGATCTTATATTGTTTTAATATCAGAATTCGCCGACGCCATAATTTTATATCAACTGCAGCCTGGAAAGAATAATGATAAAAAAACGGTTTATATAGTTGGTGGATAGTCTACATGATTAACCCGAGGTCAACCCCCTCCCCACACACAGTCGCAGCTGCAAACACTAAACTAATTCCTTCTCTGAATACTCTCAATATCCACCCTAAAATTCAAGAAAGAATTGAAGATGTGGAATATCTGCATTTATTACTCATGTGTAAAATTGGTCTACATTATTTTAATTTCATCTGTCTAAATGATAAAATACTTAAATGCTAAATGCTTTGCGCTTAATTTTTCTCTAACAGATGCATACGGGCTCTCACTGTTGGATGATAATGTTTTTTTAATTATAATAAGTAATATGATCAGACTGACATTTCAATGTAAGAGATTTGAAACTTTTTATTAATTTGCTGCTCAGCTTCATCAACTTTTACACCATTCTTTGATTAACTATTCTTTTTTTTTAACTTAACACAAGTATAGAATAATTTGTTCAGTGAACTAAAATGTTAAAACAGGCATCATTTTCTGAACCTTTTATTAGTAGGAATGAAAAAGAGAAAATAA
Source organism: Istiophorus platypterus (assembly GCA_016859345.1). Lineage (NCBI taxonomy): Eukaryota > Metazoa > Chordata > Actinopteri > Istiophoriformes > Istiophoridae > Istiophorus > Istiophorus platypterus. Next base: position 5,786,142 of record CM029118.1, read on the forward strand.
GCCCGACAATTACAGTGTCAGTGTCACACTGACAATGTTGTGTATGCGCTGCATTACTGCTATAATAGCTGGAAGAGCGCCCCATAGTGTGATTATGCTTGTCAAAAACAGAATTTCCCATAATCACCACAAAGAATAGAGTTAGAAAAACACAAAAGAGGAAATGAGAAAGTTTTCGCTCAGACGCACAACTATATTTTGTTTAAGTGCCCAACAGTGTCTATAAATATCGAAATTTCCTCAGAAAATCTGTGCAATGGCAGGCCGGGAGACAATTTTATAAATTTGGGGCTGCTTTTGGGCACTACGGGAAAGTGAATTATATCTTTGCTGGAGGCTACACTCAAAAGACTGAAACAAAGGATATTTGCCTAGAACACTGGCATCGCAACTAAAACAAAAAGGCATTGGTTCACCCCTAATGTTTTCTCTCCATCACAAAAAAAAATACAATTCAAAGAATGACGATGAACTTTCCATTAACGTGTCGGGTTTTGTATTGTTCGGGGTTTTTTTAATGTATTTTATGAGTAGGTTCCCTAGATTCGCTGAAATATTTTTTCATTCAAGGTTATTGCGTTGTTGTTTTCTTTTTTTTTTTCTTTTTTTTATCCTGACTGACAAAGCAAAATTGGCTTCCTCATCACAAATTGTTTCATCATATCTCCCCCTAAACTAATTAAAGAAGATTTAGTGTCAGACATCTCCTGACAACGAGCAATTAATATTCCCTGCTGTATGTGATGTTTATACAACAGTTGGTAAACATGACTGACTTTTTTGTTGCAGATGTTGGATGGTGGTCATGCTCTGCTAGAGGAATATATTAATTCACTGACAGGCCTTGGGCAATCCCCCTTCTTACAACTATTTATATGCCCCCTGCTAATGGCATAATTAATCCAGCCTGAAATTGGAGGTAGCGCATAAACCGCTTGTCTGCCCATAATCTGCATGACAGCAAATAAACTCCTTTTATATAAAGCTCAGTGGCTGTTGGTTTCTGTGGCTGCAGCCTTGTAAAAATATTAAATATTTCACTCCGATCCCTCAATCTCAAACACGGCATGGTGCATTAGCAATGTCTAACACTGGCGCTGTGCTCACTGGAACGAATTTTATTCTCTAGTTTCCTCTGATGAATAACGACACCATCTTTCATAACCACTCTGATCACATGTTCATGTAACAAGTGAATTGCATATGACAGTTTTAAGTGTGCAGTAATGATACCTTTCAGTTGAAATTTACCCCCTAAGCACTGTTACCAAACTTTGTGTTTCCAATTAAAATTGAGAGAGAAAAACAAAAGAATGGTGTTGTTGCATCTTAGATTTGCCCTTTTTCTGGCTCGTTTTTTTTTACCACATCCAAACTCATTTGTTGTTTAACCTGAAGTCACCCACAAAAAATCATAACAAATACTGTACAATTTGTATTAGTAGAGCTGATTTGGTTTTCATGGCAATGCATCTGATGTATGTAATTCTCCCTGCCAACATATGAGGCTTTTACAAAAAGGATTTGCTGTAATAACTGAAAGTTGGTAAATGTTTCCTGTCCTCGTGTGCTCTATTTGGTGACTCTGATACATAAACTGAAAAAAACAGGATGCAGGGGACAGCACATAACACCAGGTGTGGAAATAGGCCGCGAGGCATCCCAATGGCACTTTGGGAGCAAGATTCAAGGGAAGACAGTTTATTTAAGAGATTTTCTTGCCCGGAATTGACCCTTTCCAACAGTAAAGCTTAATTATCTGAGCTAAGTAAGTTAATAAACATAATAACTCATGCGATTCTGTTTTTTTAAGGAGGGTAACTTACATATCTGCTGATGAAGCTTTAAAGACACTGAGTAGAATGGTAACGGGGCCATAAAGGAAATTCAAAGGAAGTTACAGACATGACAGCCAAAAGTCCTGTTTCAGTGCCAGATGGAAAATTTAGTTTGATTTGTTTGAAATGGTCTGACATTTGAGAATATATATATATATGTAATACATCCTCAAAGCACATAGTCAAAGAAGACGGAGAAGCAAGAGAGGTGGCATTTTATTCCAATTGCAAGGTAAATTGTTTTATTACCGAGAGGAGCCGCAGTCATTTAAACGCGACAGATTCCTGGCTGCATATTTATTTTGGCCATTGAACTATTTGTATTGTTGACATGTAGAAAGAATGATTGATAGAGTTTAGATTTGGCTGTGGGTGGGTATTAAAATAATACCTCCAAAGACACTGAGCTGAGGGAAATCCTTTAATTTGTCCTGAACCAGCCCACTGTCTCCTGCAAATGTTCCAAAAATAGCCACGGGAGAACATGTTGGGGGGGGGGGCATTAGGTTACTCAACCTGTGAACGCACCAAGCTCCTCTGATTATTTTCTTGCTGCTAATTGCTAAGCAGAAGATTGTGGATGGTATCCTCAGTGTCCTTGTAGTAAATTTTTACAGGTCTCCTCATATGTGGGGCAATCTTTTTTTCCCGCTTTAATTATTTTTTAGTATCAGCAGTACAAACAACACAGGCAGAGGAACGATGAAGAGATGGAGAAATAAATAAATAAAGAAGAAAAAGGGGTGTTGATGAAGGTAGTGTTGAGATAGATGTGTGCAGAAAGGTATTATTGTTACTCCACAGTCTGGATCCAGTTGATGCTGGGAGGAGATTGAGCATCCGCTAATAACCCCTCTGAGAATTTTCATGAAGACGATACTGCCGTCAATTTATCACTGGTTGCTCTCTCTGCTCTCCTCACTTCACCTTCAACTTCAGTCCGCTGACGTCAGCCGAGGGGTCGTTGTTTTTACATTGTACACTTTGTCACATGTCATGGTTCTGTTTTGAAAAATGTATTTTAGCTAATGCAGTGACAAATGGGGGTTGTCTGTGACACATTTGTGCGGGCACATAAAGGATTTAAACTCTATGATTTTTACCAGTTTCTTCTCATGTGAAACCATATAATTAAAGTCTGACGTATAGTATTTTATGAACTGAAATCTGACTGAATCTTGTGCTTTATTGACTCTCTCTCTGTCAACAAGCTCAATAGAGGTTCCAGGAAAGGATCGGTAATGTGGCAGACATATCCTGTAGTAGAAAGTATGGCCAAACATGCATGCAGTCATAAAATTGCCCAGAAAGCTGTATTTTTGTTTTAATTTGATAGTATTTACAGGCCTGTGAGCTCCACAAGCTCTCTCCATGAGGCCAGATGCCATAGCCTTGGCTTCCTTTATTGAGCCATTGATGGGATGTTGACTGTAAGTGTTTAGTTGCGTTTCATTTAGCATGAGCAGTTCTATTTCACACTGCAGGGTCAGCCTCGTATAATTCAATAGACTTACTGTGACTCCAAGAGTAAAAAATATTTGTCCTTGAATGATAATCAGATTCAGTAAATGATGCCGCCTCTTGGGTCTTGGGAGTCTGAAGACTGCCGGGGACTGATTTCAAAAAAACTGCAGATGTCTGAAATCAAAGGTTTCATTATCTTGTTGCCACTGCTTTATGACCATGAGCCTGGTGGTGCCATTTCTGATCATAAGCTGTTTCGTCAGGCATTCTGGTCGTCATTATCACACGTCTCTGCCCCGACAAAGGGGGATCTTTGTTCTGGAAGAGGCTGCTGGAAAACGGGACTCTTCGGAGGTCATGGTACAACCATGCAGCTGTTACCATTTGTTTGTCCTAACGAGGAAATTATAATGGATCGGGGAGGAAAATAAAATAAAATCCAGACTTGATCTAACAACCTTGTGATATACATGTTTCTGTGTCAACGGGCTTCAAATTATGGGTCTTATTCATTTCACATATCCCCAAGGGCCTATTCCATTAGGCAATGAATAATATGGCAGATAGGGAGGAATCTCTCACCCCATCTTTCCCTGGTGCATGAACCTGCAATAAATTTCCCGCCAATGCCATATGGTAGCAAGTCATGTGTGGGATTCAGTATGCCATGTTATTTATTTATTTCCCAAGGTGTTGCTTTTTTAGTAGTGATTTATGTGTTGCTGTGTATGATCTGCTGCTGGGATCTTTGACATGGGCTGTTGCAGGGTTTTTGGAGTATGGCCCAGGTTGAAACGAAGCCATGGATTCAGGATAATGCGGGAGCACTCAGCTCCAACCATGAGCTTCTTGACTTTGTAGTTTTTCCTTAGGATCTAACAAGTGAGGAATGGTCAGTCAGATTCTATTATTTAAAAAAAAAAAAAGTGATTCATGTAAAAGGGGGAGCTAAGTGAGGGATTTTGTGACCATCAGCAAATATTTAGCAAGGATTTATTCAGCTATATCAAGTGCTTTGCTTGAAGCTGTTGTTGTCATTTGGAGTTTCTGATTATATAAGAACGTAAGCAGAGAGAATTTCTTTTGATCTTTTGAATTTTGTTGTGGAGGGGAAAAAAAAAAGAAGCGATCCGTTTAACAAGCTGTGCTGATTTGTTCTAGCTGGGGTTGTGGTTGTTTCTTTATCCATAGTCCTGGATTTTAAACTTCTCTCTCGCCTTCTCTCTCTCTCTCTCTCTCTATGTATATATAAACATAAAATCTTGAATTTAAAATCCACTGCCATTTCAAGTAATAATCTGCAGCCTCTATGTGCAGATTATTAACCTCAATACATCGCTCTCAAATTAATTCTCATTTAATGATATGAAGCCTTTGAAGAGTGAAATTGGTTTATTTTTGAGCCACTCTTAGGCACTCTACGGGTGTTTATTTTTCCAATCCCAAAATACAATTTTTTTTGTTTATTGATTTTTTTTTTCCTACATTAGCCAAGTTGCAAAGCAATCGCCAAAGTAAAAAGGAGCAAGTGTGGATCACAGAGTGGGGCATGCCCATTTTACTCACAGACCTCTATTTGTCTACTGATAATCGCACCTTGTTCAGGCAGAAAAAAAAATAACTGTACCTTACACAAGTTGATTACAGTTCTGTAATTAAGATTACATTGTGGCACTTGGCCTTATGTACTTACTTTTTTTGCTGCCGGCTTTCTGCAGAGGAAAAGCGTGTATGGGCTCTTGTTACTGCTGCTATAAACAATTACAATCAGAATACTCAAGGGCTTGTCAAAGTAATCAAAATCATGGACTTCAGGGGAAATTTAGCGCCTCTGGGCTCCTTTATTAGCACGGTAAACGCTTTTAGATATACTTGGTTTAAACACTTCCTAGAGGACTTGTCTCTTGTCTCTGTCCTTGATGTTAGATTAAATGAAAAATAGATTTCTCAGTTTTAGATATGTGTCAAGCAGTGAAAGGGAAGGTAAAAGCTGCAACTCTTATCCCGTCAATTAAGGGTTAAAAAGTAGACCAAGTAGTTAAATAAAGGCCAAATTTGCCCTATCATCCGACTCCTGAGCTTTCTTCCTCCTTGTGCCTTTTCACTTATGGTACACCAGGTCCCTTAAACTCTTCTTTTTGCAGCCACATCTTCTCTGTGCCAAGTTCTTATGTAGTCAAGATAACACTATGCCATTTACAATAAAAGAGAAAATCTTTAGTATGGCTATAGTTAATGCAAACATGCTGTGAAGTTACATTTGCCTCTCCGAAAGCTCAGTAATAAAGGACAAGAACACGTTTGTGGCACCATTCAATTGGACCTCAGTTCTGCAAGGGAAACACAGGATTTGACAAATGGCCCTGTAGATTTTTTTCTCTTAATAATTGGAAGGAATACATGAATATTTAAAAGGAAATTTAGGGGCATACCTCTGGTCAAAAGACCTATCTCTGTAAAACGAGCCTTCACTAAATTGGTTGATTGAAAGGAATGGAAGGTTTTTTGGGAGTTTTTTTGCTCTCTTTTATTCATCCAGGGACTTTGCTGAGTAGATATTAGGTTTCTCCCCATTGCTGTACCCTTTAGCTTTAAAAATGGTGCTTTTAATCCAGTTTAAAACACCTCATTCTCCCATGGGTGCCAATAAATAGTGAATTCTCTCAGCCAGTGGCAGATGTTTAATAGTGAAATCTCACTCTTATTCTCTCAACAGACAAAGCTATGATGGGCTGGAAAGGAAGCTAAAGGAAGTCTTCAGTGAACGCAGCAGCATCTTGCACCAGCTTTCCAAGACATCAAAGGAGCTGGACAGCATAAAAGGCAACCTTCAGGTTGGAATTTTACTGTTTCTCTTTGAAAGATTCACCAATGTTAGAAGGCTTAGTTGGCTGTGCGTTCTGGGCCCGGGGTAATTTTCCTACCTCTACTCCAGCCATTTCACGACTGGGAAACCCATGACTCTCATAGCTTATTTTTCCATCAGTCTGCTGTATAGCAAACCACTGATGTTAAATATTAATGTGCAAATGTTTTTCAATTTAGCGAGCCCACCCATTGTTAATGCTTCTGATGTGTTACTGGAAATGTAGCTGCTGAATAAGCAAAGCCCAGTCAGAATTGCAGATTAATTAGTAAGCAAGTAAGCATTTTTTTTTAGCGCTTAGGAAAGCAGCAGTTACAAAGAGTTCTACAAGGGCAGAGAAAAGAGAGATATAATGGGAAAGGTTCAAAATTTTAAGCATGGCTCCATCCAGCTTTCGAAGTCTTTCACTGCACCCCCACCCCCCTAGCTTGAAAGGTAAATGTCTCTCATACATCCGTCAACACCCAATATCACAACTGGGCGTTCAAATAGCATGTCAACAATTATTAGCAGGGGCAAACCAGATCATTAGACTGGGCCGGGTTTCTCCAGGAAAACATATTGTTTTTCAGAATTTTCTATCCATTATGAGAGCATTGATCACTAAAATAATTACTGAGTAGAGGGAACATGACAACATCACTGAAAAGGTCTAAAGGGGTAACGGGGTCAAGCAGACGGACAGTCATCAAGTTGAAAACAAACCCCCAGGTTAGTTAAATTTATATGGGAGAAAAAAGAAAAAAAAAAAAGCTGGCAGTAACTTTAAAAACCAGGCTGCCTGTTGTAAACATCCATCACAGTTTACTGACCAGCTTTTCGTTTCAACTTCCCATGATACATCCTGGTGTTTTGTGCACTCACAGTTTACCTGTGCAATGGAAGGGGAATTAGCAGCATTACAGATCGGCTCACTTTCTGTTTTACAGCAATACTGCCGGCGTGTTTACAACCAGCAAAATCCCCTGACCGCTACTGTTCCTTGCTCCTTTGGGTCCATTTTTAGCTCTGTCACCTTGGAGAAAACAAAGTTAAATTGAAATGTAATAAAATGTAAAATGAAAAAATGAAGCTGCAATTAATGCCGCAAATTTATCATGAAAGAAAGTCAACGGGTCTTTTAAAACGAGAATGTAAACAAACCTGTGGCTCTAATGAGATGCAGGCTTCTGATGTTTTTTTATTTTTCTTTTGTTGCTTTTTTTTATTATTATTAAAAATGCTAATATATTGTCATTTAAAGTCCTGTTTGTTTACACCCAGATCTACTTAACATGCATCTGTGTACTGGAGAGTTTAGAAAAAGTTTGCCCTAATTAAATTTGACCTGAAAACAAAGCTGCAAAAATATCAACCCGAGGGTTATTCTGCATAAAGTAAGAATAAAATGTGTTCATGAGACAACTTTAGGTGGATTATAATTAGGATTATTGTCCCTGTTGCAAAAGGAGGTGTCCATTGGTCCCGACAACTACTGGTCTTGGATGTGCTATTGGGTAAAATACCTCATTATACTGTAGATATTATAATTCTATGAGCATTTCACAAAACACAATTATCTCAGATACTGCACATCACTTCCCACCAGTCAGTTTAGGTCAACTTCATTACAGTTTTTGGCAATGACAAGAGAGGAACAGAAAACTCAATTATACATTCAGATATTTTAATCATTTAGTATTTTTCAGTTGCATTAGCGCACGCTACAGTGATCTCACAAAATATGCCTCCCTCTTGGACATTTAGACCTTGGGTGCCAGATGCCCCGCATTCGCAGCCCTCCCAAAGCTGCAGCCTGAGTGATAGTTTCCTCTTTGCAGGGAGTCTATGTTTTTAGGCTTCAGGCAACTTTTGCGGGCCAGTGGAATGGTCATAAAATCAATAATCAAGCAAACGATGTGTGGATCCTTTTTCTGCAACTGTATGTGTTTGTAAGATATGCCCCCTGTGTCTGCAAAAAGCTAATGTGGTCTGGCCACCATCATCGGCAGGGCAGTCTTTGATGTCTATGCACTCCAGGCTACCTAGGCTGGCATCTGTCTTCGCCCTGGGCCCCACACCAGCATGCCAGCGTGCTGGGCAGGAGAGGTTGGGTTAGATTTAGAATAGTGTGCCGTGGGACAAATCTATTTGTTGGGGATGGGGGGCGCACATCATCTACATAAACATCATCAACCCTTAAAAGAAAATCAAGTCAACAGGGGAGAAGCGTTTAGTGTTTCTTGAAAGATTTGATGGAGCCAGTGTTTATGGTTTTAACGAGTTGCCCACTAGGCGCAGGTCAGCAACCTAATAATTAAACTTTGTGCAGTGGTGAGTTTATTCTTGGCAGTGGCTTCCGGGTGAGATTTTGCTAAGCAGTTAATACAAGAATAGCTCTGTTGCCCTGCATTTAACCGTGGGCATTGAACGGAAAAATAACCACGGGACATTTTCAAATAAGCTGCTGTTTAAACTTGATGTCATATAACCGGAGGGGATTTGTCAGTGATCTTATTTAGTACATCCGTGTTCACTACTTCCCCTTTTTTTTTCTTTTTTTTCAAAATGAGAGCAGTAATATATTAATTGCACAGTGACATATGTATGTGAAGGACGGTCAGTTATGCGATCCATTGAACACTGTTTTCATATAGTCTTGACATAAAAATGCAAGACCTGTAAATCAGCCCAACATTCACTTCAAGAGATTAATGTAACTACAGAAGCCTTTAGAATGCATTTTACAATCCGTAACATTAGGGCCAAGTTTAGTGTGAAATTAAATACTTTATTTTATGGCACAAAGTAATAATAAGGTAAGGTAGTCGAGAATAAAGTCATGCAAAAATTTCTAGTTTCTCAAATCTCTACTCAGAACTTTACCACTTTGTTTTTTGATTCATTAGTATATATTATAACTTTCATATTGAACTTCCCTCCATTTAATCACAACACTGAAATCATGAAACTAAAATAAATACCCAACATAAGGGGACAAAAATAAAATAATGTACCGTATGTTGATTAGTATGATAGATTAATAACCCACAGCTATCAGTCATGTTATTGAATACATGTCTTTCCTTCCAAATCCATGGTGTGCTTTGTAAAAATGGCCAGACTGTGTATTTGGAGATTTCTGGCATCCAAATGTTAAACTGGAAGCACATCCAACCTATAAACTCCTTCGTGACATTAGGCCTGTTCTCAGATAACACAACAAGGTTTGTAAAAATTTATGGCTTGAGCTTTTACCACAGCATTTTTGTGGCCAATGATGGAGGGAGGAGTAAAAAGTGTCTGTCTGACTTGTGGCTCTATGACAGATGATAAACATCACTGAACTCAAGGGGATATCAGCAAAGACACAATGCATACACTAGTGTAATTTCACTAACGTTAATCAATTCCAAGCTCTTTGTTGTCCTAACTGCAGTTTCAATTCTAAATCAGCTCAGCTGAGGTTAATATACATTCCCTTTTTGTCAAGAACAGTTGTTGGCTCCCCTTCTTCCTCCTCTTTAACATAAATGTGCATGAAGTGGAATCGGGCTGAGGAGGAGGAGAAACATCTCCTCTGTGACAGCAGGAAACAGGCTTTATGGAAATGTGGTGTAAATTACCACAGATATCACCTTCAAGCACGATTTAAGGAGAAGCTTCTCTCCCTCGGAGACTACATTTTCCGTCTGGGAATTTCTGTTCAGCTCCATAACAAATAGAAAATATCTTGGAGGACTTATAGGGCAATCAGAGACCTGACTAATTCATAATTACCCATCAAGAAGGTGCTTGGGCACCAGTGGAACCCCAATCTGTGTGCCTGCCTCTACACTCTGGGATTTTAGAAGACATCCATCGCCAGATTATTACAGGCAATATTAGTTTTTGGAGCATCAATAATATTTTACATCCGCTGCATCATTTTGTAATATTCCCCTCCATTATTTTAAGATTCTGGTGCTCTACACATTACATTATAATATTCTAAATTAATTTCTCCTGTGACTCATAGTTACGACTAAAGCATTGAAATATTTATAGTTCAAGGATATTGTGCACAGTATAATTTTTTATATCCTGTCTTATTTGGGTGCGTTGAAATAATTCACATTTTGAAATTCTGTCAAATAATATGCAAAACTTTGTTTTCTTGGAAAAAGAGTGTCTCCGTTGTCTTTCAGTCCCTGAAAAACGATGACTCGGTGGCCAAGAAGGACGTGCAGAGGATTCTGGAGCTCAGCCACAAACAGAGGTAAAGCCAGGCAGCGTGAGTGACATGAGTTACCAGCAGCATTTATGCAACTCATGAATATGATCAAAATGTTGGTTAGGAATTTATGATAACAATCATTTGTGACTGATGAATTAATCAAATGTAAAGCATGTGATTTCTTCTAAACATCATCAACGTTTCAATTGCCAGTTATGTTATGTTATGTAAGCACTGAATTATAATTAAAACCCATTAAAACTTGTCAAAACATTGCCTCAAATACAAAGTATCTCTGATAAAATTGGGAGATGAGTTGTTTTAGAGAACCTGGGGATAGGAAAGTCAGTGGCCCATTAATTTTTTCCATAGACAATGTTACATGACTCCAAGATAGAGCCAAAGATAAACCACTAATGTAAGAAGATATTGGGTCCTTCGATGGAAAGTCAAAGTTAAATGCCCAGATACAGAAACACCTCAGGGTAGGCATGAATTACTACTGCCGACGTGTAATATGTAAAAACAAACCTATTCAATCGACATTCAAAATTTTGTTACATGCACCGCTGAAAGCTGGTCAAGCAGCTGGTAAAGATTGAGGTGCTGGGAAGACTACAAATATAGTTTGCAGCATGAATTGATTAACTTTTAAATTCTGGGTAAATTTTGGATGGATTCAATAACTATAGTGCTGTTTTGTACGTCAAAGTATTTTGAATTTACCGCCTATCTGATTTGGTAATGCCCTCTTCTCCATAGACACATCAGCTGAAGCTCATGGTTGTTGACCAAACGTAATTTCTCAGAAATTGAGTTGAAATATTTTAAGCTGGTGGCCATGATATAACACCGAAGCATGGGACTCTCAGCTGAAATAGTGATCAGCTAGGTTTAACACTGTGAGATGTGTCTTTAGAAAAAATTTAAATGCAAATACAGGATATGGAAAAACGTTGCTTCTTTATAATATTTATTAATCATAGGTGTATGTGTGTGTGTGTGAGTATTTGTACATGTATATGCACATGTATATATGTGTATTTGTATATATGTGCATATATGTATATATATGTGTATATATATATATATGTACATAAAATACTGTGTTAGTATATGATGACATCACTTATAGCAATAAGCTGATTGACAAAAAAAGAAAAAACACTCCCATGGCCTTTAAGTAAAGGCTCATTCAATATTATTGATGCTTGTTATTCCAAGGCGCTGCCCAGTTTGTTTTTACATGGCAAAGTACAGTACACAGAAGCAGGTGGATAATGTATAATCCCGTCATAAATCCTCCCCGTATTTTTAAAAAAATAATGTGCCCCGTCTTCATTTTGTGAAAAAAGCCCTCCAAGCATTTAGGATTTAGTACTTCATCTTTTTTTGCAAGCCTGCTGGAAAAGTGTTTACCTAAAGTGCTTTAACAGTTAGGATTGTCTGATTAATGTTTCGTGTAATGAGACTGTTAATGATTAGCAGTCATTTGTGGCCTCCATGCTCTCTGAAATGTCAGCCTGATTGAAGTCCAGCCTCTTGAGTGCAGCATCCTGATAACCAATCAATAGCCTATCACCGTCTGCGGCAGCTCTCAGATTTCATCAAGCTAAAAACCATAAAGCAGCAGTCGGCTCGGCTCAATGTTGCCTACCTAGCGTTTGTGAGCCCCCCGCCCCCCCAAGCATTATTAATCCACCTTTGGAGTTCCATGTCTGCCAAGAGTGATTACAAGCTGGCTCCATCATGGCGGATGCAGACAGGTGATTCATTGCAAGTAATTTATTTTTGACAACTCTTAACAGCAGTTTGATTGTTCTCCAAAAATAATTTAGCGACAGACTGTAATGCAACAAAAATGTTTGCCAACAGGCCAGGTACAGGCAGCAACCGAACCTGCTGTCAACTTATTTATACCAACTCGTCGTATGCTCACTACTCTGTGCCTTCAAGGTACGGCAATCTCACATTTGCTGTGCTCTTTTCTGTCAGTTTTGGGCGGTTTTGATCCTGTTTGTACAAAATGTTTCCGAGTCTTGGATGCAGGAGATGGGAATATAAATGAAATGCCAAAGCAGTGGTGGTTGGCTGGTCTCTGTGAAGAAAAACTGTTTGCTAGGCTGAACTTATGCCAGGAGACAAGACCACTGGCATTTAAAAATATAAGAGTGTATGGCTGTTGAGCAGTGAGATCCTCTCCACACAAACACCGGGCGTTGCTGCATTGCCTTAAAAGATACTGCCACTCGACTGCACCGCCGACCAACTGCGACCACGTCATTTACTTTTAAACTTACAGCCATGCCTGGATACCGTAAATAGACTGTTGCCTCGTATTTAACTGGGCTGACTTCTGATGTGATTTCTACAAGCATTTGTGAAACCACTGACCCACTTCACCTGCCCACTTGATTCATAATTCAGTGCACGCTGCTGTTATCTGCTCACAGGAGCGACTGTACCAAAATACCCATTGCATCTTAATGTATCAACGGTTATGTTTAACACATAATGAATGCAGCACTAGTCTTCATACAGCATGCATAAAATCAGGGCAAGCGTTCCAAGTGCTGATAGGCTACTACATAATACTACATAATGAATACTACATCGCCTCATTGACCTAGAATCAAGTAGTCCTCTGCATTTATGATACTTGTCCTGTTGTGTTTGTTGAACTATGCATTATCTCAGGCATAGTCAGCCGTACATCTGGAGAAAAATGTAAACTAATTTTCAGCTTGAAAAAAAAAAAAAAGCAAAAATAGCCAAATGTTTTGATGCCACAGGGAAAAAAAACCCAAAATGACTAATCAAACAGTTTAAATGTTTAAAAGAGTAAACAAGGCTTGCTTTAACAAATCAAGTCATGGCACTTTTGGCAACGAGTTTAGCAGAAAATGTTTAACAAATACCTCCTCGTTCATTCTCTAATGGTGAAGTTGATAAAGTGGTAATGTTTACACGTTGCATCATTTGTTATTGCCAAACCCCTAAAGTGGAAAAGTAAAGTCAAACTTTTATATCAGAAGAAATTTCAAAAAAATGAATTTGTGATTCATGATTCTTGAATTTGTGAAACCACTTTTGTTCAAAAACTGCTTTACATAATTACAAATTTCACTGGTACAAAGATCTTTGTGGCTAAATTAACTTTTGCTCTTAAGCGCATTTAGATATATTCATTCAGCATTCTATTCACACACTCAAAACATTTATTTAACTGCTTAAAATGGCATGAACTTGATTTTATTTCAATATAACATGTGACAACACATCTAAGTTGCTGTTTTCTGGGTTATTTTTTTTTTCTTTTTTTAAATAGATGATAACCTCCAACATAGACTTGAAATTGCTTTACACAAATCAGGCACAGTGCAAAATGGCTCTCGACAGTGGTGTGTTTAGGAAAGCCATTGTCATTGGGTGGCAGAGCAGCGGAGGCCTCCGAGAGTGTGAGGAGGACGTGCTAACAGAGTGTCTCTCGCTTGACAGAGAGGAGATGAAGTCCCTCCAGGCCGCCCTGCAGAAGCAGCTGGATGAGGCGAATGAGAGAGCGGAGAAGCAGCAGGCCACGGTAAGATGGAGCTGACCCAACCATCACCATTCGGTCTCCTCTAACCAGCCCCGTCACCTGTCACACAGGCCCCACGGTGATCCACTTTCATTACTCAGCGGTCAGCTCTCTCACATCCTCGCCTCACCACTTAATTGAAACTCTTAGAAATACAGAAGGGAAGCTTTGTGTCCTCCCAACCCCTGTGTAAAAATTAATAAGATTGGACAGAGGCATTATAACTGGAGAACTTGTACTTATCTATCCATCTATCCATCCATCTCTCCATCTGTGCTGGCCAAAAGACACTTTGCTTCTAATTAATTGCCATGAGATGTCTTAAACACTGTGTGGCCAATACTGTTAATTACTTGGCCTATATAACCAAAGTAGATGGTGAAAAATGCCCATCACTATTTCCCAGAGCCTAAGGTGGTGTTCTGACATTGTTTGACCACCAGTCCAAAATCCAAACATATTAATGTTACTATCATATAAGAGAAGAAAAGCCAGAAAATCTTCACATCTAAGGAGCTTTGTTTTTTTTTTTTTTTTACTAAATAACTAATTATTGAATAAGTTTGTGATTATTGAATAGGTTTCTGATTCATTTTTAGTTTTAATCTGCAACTCCTGTCATTTGAACTCTCGTCACTTCAACTCTCGTCACTTCATCTCTCGTAATTGCTACTCATGTCATTTCTACTCATTTCTATTTCCTTTCACTTGCAAGGATTTATGAAACTAACCCTTTTGCTTTATGCAAAAATAATTATGTATGCAGATGATACTCCACTCATGCTGTAATTGTAAGGACTTAACGAAGGTATTCAAAGATATGTTGCAAAATGTGCATGACTAGTTCAAGAATAAGGATAACAGTATAAACATGGGTAAATCCAGCTCATTCACAATTTGAAATATACAAAGATGAGCAAAAAACTCTATGTCTCTATACAAGGCTTTGAGCTGGAGCAAATGAATCAAATTAAATTGAATCTACTCAACCGACAGTCTTCATAGTCACGGCATGTCTGTGAAGATTTTCAGTCATCCAGGTCATGGTTTCTAAGTGCGACATGAAAAGCAACTGTCATGGCGTTCAGTGTCAGCCGAGGATGTTACCGTTTCAGGGCTGCCCCCAATGCCATCTACCATTGCATTGGTATTCGACGTCCAAATCGGTATTCGAAAACGACGGAGGTCGCCGGCAGCTGCCATATCAGCTTTAACTATTTAATGTTAATTCTGTGAGCTACTTGATTAGGAGCCAAATTAAACTTGGCTGTTGTGTGCCCTCTGCACGTTGCCGTCAGTACTTGTCACCACTATACCATGGCAATACCACGATTGAACGGAGAGTTTCTTTAGTACCAATGGATCCAACAGAATGAGACATCTTCTCTCCAGTAGATCACATCATATTGATGTCAGGGCTGGAATTCTCCAACGGAACCCTCAATCATATAAAATTCTATAATATGAGCTTATAAACTTTACATTTTTGAACAATGACCCTTGGTATTTCGATGAAGAAGCTCATAAAAAATTCTGGTGTAAGATTAAGTAGTTTACAGCTGTGTTATGTCATATTTCAATATTCATATAACCTAAATATAAATATCAGATCGAACTTTGATCCAGCAGATATTCAACATTGGATTCAACATTGGGATCAGGGCCAAAAACGTGACAGGAACATCCCATTCATTCAGCCTCTATTTAGATTCTACATTCAGTTGATTAAGCTCAACTGATAGTATTTTCATCACCATTATTTCAGTTTCTTTCTCACCTATCTAAAACATTTTTTGTTTTGCATTTGTTTCTATTTCACCAATTCTCTTACTGTTGCTTTTTAAAAAATATTATCTAGTAACAGAATTATATTGCCCCGAATATTAACATATAAGTAGATATCTGTTGTGAATTGCATTATTTTACCATATGGCACCCATAAAGACTAGTAACTACTATGGTGAACACTGGTGAAAATGTAAACAAATGAAAATAAAGTTGAAACGGATTAAAAATGACTTTAAATGATATGGCTCTAGAAAATGTAGCTTCACAACATAATGGTAATTCCTCAGCAGACTAACGCTGTCGTAAACCTTTGCAGGTATAAACATGAACTCATTTAAAATACATTGTCGCCAGTCCATGGAGGTGTACTGTCATTTGAATTTGTTTATTCATGGGTTGTACTGTATTGTCCTGCATTTGCATCCTCATTCTATTCAGTGAGAGCACCTCTCATTCTGCCACCCAACTCCTTACCAACAAATCAGCATGAAGCGTGTCCGGCTGTACTGACAGCTACAGTAGCCTTGGAAAGCTTGTGGGATTTTCATTATATGCTAATGAAAAGCTTGTCCTGTAATCGTCCCGGCTTCTTATGCACAGTCATGAGGTTTACTGTGAACTGTGACACCACGATCAAAAATCGAGTCCCCTGCACCCTGTGAGATAAACGATAGTAACTGTAACATTTCAAGTGACATTCTTGCCATTTCCTTAGACCAGGGACAAATCCCGGTTGCTAGGTTTTATGGTTTGAGTTTGACATTTATAGTATCTTCTGTTAAATGGTATTTATAACAACTGCAGGGATTCAAGATTAAAAAGAACACCTCTGCTGCATGCAAAAATGACACATATGTTCAACAGAACAGTAAATACTGTATCTGGTTTAGAATCCTTGTGTCCATAGACAATTCAGTGGGAGAACAAGTCTTCTATAAAAAAAAAAAAAAAAAAAAACACAACAAACTCAGAGAAGCAGCATTAAAGATGTTGGAAGCACCTTACTCACAAAAATGAAAATATTTATTGCAGCTTCTGATTTGCAGATATCACTGAATGCACACATGGAGGAGAAGATGAAGAAAATAGAATACTCTATATACTGATAGGTGTGGGCAATGAGGTTTAAATCAATCTCTATCTCAGTGCAGAACTCTGAGTGCGGAAGAAGGTTTTGGTCTGAGAGTGCATTTGGTGTTTTCTGCACATAAGAAGCTGAAGTTGATATTTAAATTTTTTTGTAAGAAAAGTACCTCCAACTCTCTGTGTTGTTTAAAAAACTCCCAAATTATAGGGGTACTACAAATGCAACATGATTTTAGGACTGTAACTATTGATTGTTTTTATTACTTCTTAACCAGATGATTATTTTCTCATGTTAAATATTAAGAATCTGTCATTGGTAATCTTCATATAGCTTATTTTGTCTGATTAACAATGAAAAAATATATTCAAAATATGAAAATTTTATATAAATATTTTCAAATCACAGGTCCAACCTTTAATTTGTCAAATACTGAAGTTTATGAACAAATGCCTGCAGAATTAATAATAATAATCCCATTAGCCTTGGCTGTCCTTTGTGTTTAATGCTACTCAGCAAATGTTGGCAGGCTATCTTGCTAAAATGAGATGGTGGACATGGTAAATATGACCTGCCAAACATTAGAATGTTAGCATTGTCACTGTCAGCACGTTAGCATGCTGATGTTAGCATTTACAGAGCTGCTAGCCAGTGTTTTTTTTTTTTTTTTTTTTGTTAAATTTCTTAAATGTTCAGTCATTTACTAGAACTGTTTGAGATACAGTCGATTAATCTATTAATCATCAAATAAATTCATCACTACATGATTCATATTTGAGTAAAAAATTGGTAAAATTATCTCAACATCCACGTTTCAGCAGTCCAACTGGACTCCTCCCAGTCCATTTTCCTTTACATTGCAGAATCCATGTAGAGCTAGAACTGATTTTTGTAGCTCAAAAATACATTAAACGATAAAAACAGTAGTTTCATTCATCAAACTGAACTGCTAATGTAAAGAGGCTCCTATTATGTTCCCCCTCTATTTTACTGCTTTAAACTAAAGACCTAGATGCTGCACCAAGATGTGTTTATTTATTCATTTATTTTTTTATTTTTTTTATAAAATCTACCCGGGGGCTACAGCGGTGACTGAAAGGCTCTAACATGAACCTTGATGTTATCGTGCCCTGCATGGGGATGTGAGTCAACTGGTGAGGCTTAGTTTATTGTTCCCTGGGATGCATCCCTGGGATGCATACCTGGTATGAGGTCACCAGCCCCATGAATCTTTTCCTGCTTTGTCCTCCAGACTATCTTGATGACCTCTCTCGAGGACACACTATATTTAAAAAAAAAAAAAAAAAAGTCTTTACTGGATGATAAAACAGAAAGAAAGACGAAAACCTTGGTCTTCCTCCCTCGCTCTCACACACAGAATTCATTCTTTTAGATATATGGCAGCCCTTGGCAGCAGTTTGCCATCTGCAGTTGGTGTTTAGGCTTCTGTCTGGCTGCTAAACACAAGATACAGGCCTACACAAGCAAGGCATGCTGAGCTCATGATAAAAGGATTGCAATGGACAAAGATATCACTCTGACATGATAAGCATATGGGGCTATTGAATCAGGCACACAGTGGGGAAGAAGGCAGGAATAAATGCCTATTATATGTGCGTATTATATGTACCGCAATCACAGAGTCTCCGATGAAACATTTTCCGGAGGCTTGTTATGCTAAACTAACTTTGTAAGACACGAGAGCAATACAAGATGTGACAGCGTTTTTTTATCAGAGTAAAAAGTCTTCGAGCCCTGATGGGTCGCCGGCTAAAGAGTGAAAAACTGTGTTTTAAAATTTCACTACTGCAAAGGGCCTCTTTGCTGCTGTCTGTTCATACAGAACAGTGTTCATTGATGGCAGGAGCCTCAATATACTGCCCGAATGCAAACTTATTAGCACTGCTGCTTAAATTAAAGGCATTAGATAAAATGCAAACAGTGGTTCACTACACATAGCTGCCAATGCATAGAAGCTGATTTAATTTTCCTATTTATTCAATAACGTTAGTTAGAAAACTACTGCACATGCTGCACCAGGAAGTTCCTTCTCTCTGTTTTCTATGTTTATATATATATATTTTTTATTTATATTTTTTTTTCTACTGTTCTTGGGGGCAGTGACAGTGACTGAACACAACCTTTGATGTTATCATGCCCTGCTTGGGGATGTGAGTCAACTGGTGTGATTCTGTTTACAGTTCCCCCGGGTGTGTTTGGTAGAAAGTGGGGGGAAAAAAAAAGTGACTTTGAATTTCACCTCCAAAAACCAAAAAGATGATGGGAATGGGGGCGCTTTTTTTTGCCTCTGTCAGTTTATGAGGCGTGACATTCGATTATGGTCAAATAAAAAACAATGCACAATTTACCCCCTTTTCAGTAATGTTTGCTAAAAATGACATCGACCAGCTGTTCCATGAAATTATTTGACTTTTTTAAATTTTCATATATGTATATATATTAAAGATATACTTGTTCAGTTGTGACAAATTGGCTTGGGGCTGAAAGGCAGGCTGTTGTTGGTTTTGGTGCTTTACACCAGATTTGTCCTTTAGAATTGGAGGAGTGATCTAACAATGCATTTAATTTCACATACATACTGCTTAAATGAGCATACTCAGCATCCATAACTATCATTAAATATGTTTATTGAATGTAAAAAAAAAAGAGAGAGAGAGACAGTGAAGCTGGACATTTAGCGTCGTCATCTTTCCTTTGTCCTTTCTGTCCCCAGATCAAATTTCTTAAAGTGGAGATGGAGAAAAAAACGAAAATCATCAAGGATCTACAGCAAGAGGTGAGTCATCCGAGTATCACGTAGGGCTGGTTTGAATCACAATACACTTTATTCCTTTATTCAGCCTCATTAATGGTTAGTTTATGCTTTCAGGAGGTTTATCTATATATATGTACCCATGAAGGAAGAATTTACTCTAATTTACTGATCAGGCACCCGCTTTCCCTTCCTTGTCTACTTCAATTTCATTTAATGATTTTCTGTGTTTGCCAAATGCCTTCTGACAATCCCCAAAGTCCTGGGGGAAGGGGGTGGGGGGTGCTGTTTGTTGCTTTCAATCAAAGGTGGACATACACTGGCATGAATATTTCTATTTTACCGACTACTTTGTAATCACTGGAGTGTGTCTTTGATCATGGGTGTGATCATGACTGCTGTGGCATGTGTTGTGCTGAGAAAAAAAAAAAATCCCACTCTCCTCCGCCGCCTCCTCTGCAGTAGATTTCTCGCTAGATGATTGTTGAACATCAGTGCAAAATAGTTCGTCTAAAAAGAAGGGGTTTTTTTTGTCTCTTTGATTCTAAGGGGCTGACACCAAAGTCTGACATTTACTGCTGATGCCTTAGACAGCTGAGAAAAAAAAAAGTTCTGCCAGCAAATACCATTGTATCTGTACTGACACAATATGTGACAATGCATTATCTTCTGTTTGGATTGTTATCTGTAGGAATAAAAAAAAAATAAAAAATAAAATACACTGACAAAAAAACATCAAAACAATAAGGGCCCATTAAATGTAACATAGCTACACCAGCAACAGCTGCCTTGAAAGATGTTTAGTCATTTAAAGTTGCATTTTTCCATCTTTACCAGAGGATTTTCAATCTGCTATGTTACATTAGAAAAAAAGGAGGCAAAAAGTGTCACTGACGAAACCTTATGCATGCGGACCAATTCTGTGACAAATGAAAGGAAATCACGCAGTGCCAGCCGTTTGATTGATTGTACCGAATTTTATAGGCATGGAAGAGCCTTTAAACCTGCTTCTGAAAGACAAGAGACAGGTGTTTATACCATTTTTTGACTCAGAACGACCAACTCTAACATCTGGTACCTTATTGACATGATAAAAAAACTGTACTTAGTTGCACTATAAAAGACGGTTACATATGGCAGGCTCATGCTGCTCTATAATGACGCACCATGGTCCTATCGGATGCAGTTTTTTGTGTTCTGGGCTGCAGTCATGATATTTAATTACATCACGAGATTATGAGAAAAGGTGATGAAGAGCTACTGAAAATGGCCACGCCATGGTGTTCACAACCAATTTTCGCTAGATGCTCGGATTATTTTGCAACCTATTTTGACCACACTCTGCCTTGGTGATGTGTTCAAGTGCTTGATGAAGAATCAAACAGTGACATGATGGCATGAACTTACTGCAATCACGCTATTTAGAGACGTCCCTCCTGGAATGCTGGTTTCATTGGATTTGTCAGACACGTACAGTACAGCAGTTTTCAGGCACCAAATGTAAAGTGAGGACGCTTTCAAAAATAACTTCAGGAATAGTTTTTATTCAGAATTCACTTTATTCAAAGTGCAGTCAACAGAAAAAAAAAATTGCCTCTGTAACAGCACTAGTTCTCCAATGTACGCTTGCACACAGTTTTTCGAGGTACTGAGTTGTTTGTTCCAAGCATCTTGGAGAACTTGCCACATTTCTTCTGTCTCAGTGTCCTCTGTCTCTTCATCTGATCCCAGACTGACTGCATGGTGTTGAGGTCGGGGCTCTTTGGGGATCCAGACCATGTCCAGCTGGACTCCTTGTTCTTGTTCTTTAAAAAAAAACAAAAAACAAAACTTTACAAGTTGGCCAACTTTATGTATTTTTAAAGAGGACTGAAATAGTACCACACCTTCTTGCAGCTAAACACAGGTCCACAGCTCTCAAAAGTCGCTTTTAACAAGCTGATTACATTCTACCACCTAGGCCACACACATCATTTTAGAAGGGGGTTGATCGGGTTCTCTAATGTTTCTTAATGGGAACGTACTCCTTGCTTCTCTGAACTTGCTTCCTAACCACCCATTTAATTAACCAAATAATTAAACTCTAAATAATTGTCCGGTTTACTGAGCTGAGTGTTCCCAAACTTCAATGAATGGAGTCGATTTAGAAGCGAAGGGGCAAGTGGCAAAGACAAAGTGAACAGAATCCAAAAACAAATATACCACCTTGATTTTTCTGTGTAATGGATGGAATGGATCTAAACCTACATTCTCATCGGGCTGCACAACTTCTAAGTATTTAGCCATCATAATCCCAGTCACTTCTTCAATGAATCTACATGACAGTGCCATATGATGGTGTCAAAAGGAGTTCACGGAAGAAACAGATAATACCTCAAGTAGTTTAACCTTAAAACACATCCTTAATATTAAGTAATTAATGCATTTAAGACTAATATCTCAGGTAGCAGTTCAGTCTAAATGACTGTCTGTTCATCTTATATATCGAATTTATTCTTGCATGCTCAGCTCTGTGCAGGGTAATCAGAGGTAAATCTAGAGAGTCAATCAAGTGATTTTCACAGCCGGAGGTTGCACATGTTGGCAATAGTGAGCAGCTGATCAGTTTAACTGGCTAAATGACCCATAAAGAGGCCGTGATTTGGCTTTGTAATGAACAATTACAGATTCCTTTACTCTTAAATAACACGTTGATCTGGAAATAGAACAAGTGCCGAGATACCGACAAGGAGGCATGAATATAATCTTTGCCCTAATGTTCGCCACGTGTAGTTAGTTTTTTCTGTGTGGTTTTATGCTTAAATGCATTATGATCCCAGGCCTCCCGCTAAACCTCATTACCGTGAGCCAGTCATCAATGTGCACACTTATCCAGCCAAAACAAAGAGCTGGCTAATAGCGTTGCCAACGATATGACCGGGATAAGAGTTAACTGAACTGTAATTGAAGAGACTCAAAAGAAATGGACTGCAGTTTTTGGTAGCGCTGCCGTGCAAATGCTTTTGCGCACCAAATGAAGCAGCACTGAGGTTAGATACTGAGATTTGCCCTTCAGGCGGGAGCACGAGGCAAAGAGCTGGAGCACAACTGGAAAACTCCTTTTATAGGTCCGTTGCTCTCCTGTCGTATGAGTTCCTCATTGTTGACATTTTGAGGTTTTATCTTTGTCCCTTCCACATTTACATAAGTTGGACAGGGCGTCTCTAGGTTGTACGACTTTTGTAATTGCACACAGAGAAGGGGTCATTTGTGGTCAACAGAAGTCTGGGAACTTCTCTGACATCTGTTCTGCTCTGACATTTAAGTCGTGGCTACATGCAGGGAATCATGAGAAACATTTCCCTGCATCTATTACACTTTTGTGAGTTACAGGAACAAAAAAAAAAAAGTCTTGTGGTCTTGTGTGCAGAAACCCAAAGGTCAAAAGTGGGTAAGCATTAATCACTTTTAGGTCCCCTCTCATTCGTCTCATGGCGCACCCCTCAACTTGTGTAGCCAGACAAAAAAAATTCTCACATAATGAGGTTATATATGATTGAACACCACCTTCTGGTGGTAAAAGAAACTGCATTAAGCTCTGCGTTTCTTCAGAGTGATATGCCGACCAGCTGCCATTTGAATCAGTCATTAGCTACCATTTAAAGCAAAACCTTGTGCAGCTTTTAAAAACCAAAACTAAAAAAGTGTTTCCTCCAGAAGATGATTAAAATTGTGAATATCACAACATTAAAGAGCCTTGTTTCCTCTTGAGCATTAATACTAGTGAATGCAGAGATTGCATCACTTTTTACCTTATCATTAAAGGCTATGGTAGTTGAAGTTTTGTGGTATTGCTGGACTGTATTAAGCCATGCTGAGTCGTGTCGCTGATATTAGTCTTACCCATTATGTCAGTGAGGGTAGAATAAATATTATGAGTCCTGCTTAGTAAAACATATAAATAACTGAACAAACACTGAACATCATAACCTCCGTGAAAGACGATTTATTGCAGGATTGTTATTAAATTTCATCCAGTTGTACCTAATAAACTCTGGGCCTTGTGAATATGTTGAAGCGATGTGATACAATACCATTTTATGGAATTGTGATTCTGCAGCCTTGTAAAGTGTATTCAGCTTCAAAATAGAGATGAAAGGAACATCTGTAAAACTAACCACATCCCTTGTTTACAGCAGCATTAGTTTTTAAAATGTGTCTTTATGTCACACTCCACTGTGAGTTGTGCTGTGGTGTCCGCGGGGAAGCTTTACTGCTGCAATTCACTATGCGGTTATTATCAATGATTTGCTTTCAAGGCTTATTATGAGTATTTTGACGGAGAGTGATTCACTGAGCGACTTGGATCCTGCTGGGATTCATCAGGTTCTCACAGATCCTTGTAATAGACAGCTTTGCCACATACTCAGCGCCTCTCCACCGATGCTGATGTTTTTTTTGTTTGTTTTTTTTTTTTAGTCTAAAATGGCCTCCAATCATTGTCTTCTTCATTTCATGTCTTTCTAATGTAATTTAACTGGCTAAATGGCAGGGGAAAGAAAAATCATGCATCCAGGCACTTATTGGATCTCTGTGTGATAGTCTGACTGGGGAAAAAGTGACAAGAAACTGAAGCAGGCAGAAAATGGACACTGTGTCATTATGTTTTGTTGAACAGGACACAGACAAAGAAGATGAAACCTCTGGAGTTAATCGAGGGTCAATATTACGGTCCAGCAAGCTCTGCGGCTCTTCCTTTTTTTGTGAGGCTGATTCCATGGCCTCACGCGTTCACGACCTTCAGAGAGTGATAAAAGGAAAACATTAAAAAGATGTTAGAACTCATTTAAATAACAGAGACATACTCTCAGTTAAGTCACTTCAGCTTTATTGTGATATAAAGGGACTCAAACAGCAACAAAGCAAAGCAGCAAAGATAAAACAAGTAAAGAAAATGCATATTCAAAGATGTGACGCCAAAGGTAATGTGTTCCTTTATTGTACTTAACAAATTATTCATGCACTGTAAATCAAATATAGCTTTCTCTCTGTTGCTTTTCTTAATATCTGTGTAGTAAGTGCCTGAATTCTGCCTTATGAAAAAAAAACTAACTTTGAAAATAATAACCCTTTTTTTTGTATTATTATTTTCTTACAACTCACTAAGCTGCATGGTTTTATTGCCCTGGAGAATAAACGTCTCGCTCTCCCCTCCACCACTACATTACTCAACAACTAAATATCCACTGCTTTAATACAAAAAGCTCCATAGAGCCATTGGGAGTCTATCACAACTAATTTCACACATATGATCGCAGGCATGCGTTAAGAGCAAAAGAACTGTACTGACGGAAATGGAGTTTTAAGAGAAATGGGGTGAGACGGATGACGGCACGCGATGTCATTCTTCAGACTGGCGATGTACAGCCTGATTGATTGCAGTCGCATATCGGAGACAGCAGGCCCTGGCTTGTTACGCAAGAGCGGCGGTGGACTCGACGTCCAGAGAGAGTGACAGTAAAACGCTATGACAATCTGCAATCAGGATTACGAATGAGTACCGACTTTATGGCTTCATCTGGTAGGAATACAGCGATGGCCAAGTAAGGCCTTGGTTGCAGGCTGCATATGTTTGGTAAAGATTTAGCCACAGATTAATTTTTCATTCCCTAGATTATGTTATTCATAATTTTCAGAGGCATGAAGTGTCCAGTAATTCACAAGAAAAAATGAGAGTAAAAGTCAGTTAAGTCCAAAAAACAGGTGGAACGGTGTTTATTGTCAGGCAAGGAAACTTTATTTCTCAAAAACTTATGGTGAAGTTGAACCATGCTGAACTATGTACAGCATGTTCCATGGATTTTTTTTTTTTTTTGTAATGTAAGCCAGAAACATGTCCCTATGTGGATAGTGAAAGCATGTTGTAACAAATCTGTGTAGGTCTAACTGATGGGGAGAGCTGGGTGCATCGTGCATGCACATAAAAATACTGTGAACTGAACATGAACCCAAAGGGAAATTATATGATGTGGATTCAAATTGAATGATCTTTTTTATTCCCCCAACATGACATGTTGTTATCAGCTGTTTGAAAGGTGTGCCAACAATCAAGCTAAAGGTACAGGACAACCAATTTAGAATCCCCCCCCCATAATCCCCCCCACAATGCAAAACATAAAAAACCAAAAAAAAGCTAAATATCACCACATATCATTCTGAATTTCCTCACTGAAGTCAGGACACTTGGATGGTATGGTCCTTTCATTTAGATGCAAATAAAGTCAGGACGACAAATCCATGTGTCTTAGGTTGCTATGGCAATATGAAAACTGGCGCATAGTATAACAGAACCACAAGTATCTCACAGCCATAAACTACAAGTTTGAGCCAGACGTGCCCTTAAGAAAATGAAAATGAAAAAAAGCAGCTACACTAAGTTCAACCCAACAACAACACCAAAAACAACATATGAGCAATCAACAACATTTGATGACATTTATAACAGTTGGTAAGAGCACCGACACAATCAGCAACTATTCATGATTAAGAGGTGCTTGTATCCCCAATATAAGTCAAATGAATGAGGCCTTGATTAATCAAATGGAGCCTTGATTAGTGTACAGCCAAGTATGAGGATGTATCAGAAATCAAGTGCGGGTAGTGACACTTAAGAGCAGATGTGCATGATGCTCAACCACGCCACTGGTTCAGTGTCAGACCCATTTGTTGCTGTTTCTCTCTGACTCAAGCCCATTGTGTTTCTCCCACTCTTCATGCAGAGAGCATGTACTTTCATTTTATGACATCATGCTCGTTTTTCACAGCATTTCCAGCACCAAAACAACTCTGATCTCAGCGCTCTCCACACGCAGCATCGATTTGCCTTCCACTGAGATTGGGGGGAAACCTGGAAAGACTTATGACTGAATCCTCGATTGCTGCCATAGAAAAAAGCAAACACTTCATTTCTCCAGACAGCATAGCGTTCAGTCGAATGTGGCTGGAGCTGTGAGCTGGTAGATCTGTCCCCTTCTCAATTAGTGTCAAAAACGGATTATGGGGCAAATAAATATACATTATTGTTTGCTAATTTATATCAATCAACCAACACCACTTTCTTTTAAAAGAGCTCTTATTATTAGCTGTTTTTTTACTGTTAACAGAGAGAAAAATGCTGTCCTTGGAATAATGGAACTATTATTTAATGCATGTCGCATTAAATAAATGAGTCTTGAGTTAAGCTAAAATACTGAGTCAGTGTCTGCTTCCCTGACATTGACAGGAGGCCTGTTCCAAATGGAGAAGCACTGTAACTGTCTCTTGCAGCTCTGCATTAAGAGCCATACGGGAAATCAGTTCCGGAGGAAACAAAAGCATATGTACTTTTCTCCTGGTTTAATAATCGAGGGCAATGCATGCTATTTCTAAGGTGAATGGCGGCCTTATTTGGATATAAGTGATCAGTGGATCACAAATGACACTAATTCAGTCAAATAGTTTTGGGTTTGGTGTAGGGATATGATACCAGATATTCAAGTCGGTACCAAAAAAAACTGGACACCCACGATTCTTAATAGGAATTTTGATTCAACAGTAAAATGTAGAAACGACGAAATGTTAACGAAATGTTAACATAAAGTTATCGGCTGAAACTCTACCACCCTGAATTCTGTGAACCGATCTGGATGCCCGTTTTTGAGATTCTGTGTTATGGGAATTTGCAAAGACAGTCGGGCCTTATTAAAACCGCGTGTCTGGACTGAACATGAGGTTTTCCATCAACAGTGAGTTTTTACATAAACACAGTGAAGTGAGCAAATCCAGGTTGGTCTGTTAGATGAGAACAGCTATTTAGAGAATATTCAGATCATGAACGTACAGTAATTCTGCTCTTGCTTGTCTGTAATGAAATCTGGAGTGGCAGGTAAACCCTAAGCACAGAATGTGTTGGCTCAGTGTCTCATACTTACAGGAGGGCGGGTTCCCTCTGGGAGCTGGAGGGCGGCTTGTATTAAAGCTGCATTTCCTCCCAACACTGCCGAAGTGCTGTAACGTGCAAAAAGACAAATTGCAGTTACTGTCTGAAAAATAGCCAAATACAGCAGTCCTCTTTTATTTACAGGTAATATTTCTCACTTTCAGGATTCCCATGTATTACTCCTATAGCCTGGGATTGTCCAATTAGTTTGAAACCCTAAACCATTTTCTAACAATATTAGAAATTGCAGAAACTAGTCTCTAATCTGTTTTCGCACTGCACAGCTGAGAGATGCTCCATTTACAATGACTTGTTGCTTCCGAAATATCTCTCGCCCCCTCAATTCACCCGGATACACTGCACACAAACACACTCGAGATGCAGTCATGGTCAGGTTTTCTATCTTTCACCATTCATTTTCTGCACGGCTTCGTATCACAATGAAACAAACAGCTCTTTTTTTGGCAGCAACCAGTGAAAAGAAACCGTCACAGCCTGAAACATCCTTAATCTTATACAGATTTCTCAGATGAAAATGTTGCTTCCTTTTTGTATGGCTGTGGAATATACTTTAGGACTAAAGTAACCAAAAATACATGCAGTTATTCTGGGCCTAATCACAGCAGGTGTGAACAATCCCTGATTTGGGGACTACTTGGCAAATCAACAGCTACTGAGGGTTAACACTGGGTCAATTTTGTTAAAAGGCTTATTTTTTTGGCTTCTAGGTAACATACTGTATAACAGTTGTTTCAACAGCATTTAAATAACTATTTCCATGTAAAACAAGCTCTAATTACATGTTTTAAAAAAGTCATTAAAATACTGTCATATGCAACCGAGACATCTTATCACCTATGCTTTTTAAACAAATGTAATTCAACTTAAACCTTGATGCCCGGACATCTTTCGACCTGCAAATCACCCATTTGAGTACGTCACTGAGGTGTATAGTCAGGAACCCTCACCGAAACCAATGAGCTCCCATCCAGCCTGATTCCATGACGGCTGTGATGATCAGGAGTCATATATACCAGTGTGTTTTACAAGCCATCGGGAAAAAGTCTGAATCATGGCAGCCCTCATCACCACATTGAAAGCGTAGTAACAATAAGCCAAAGTTACCCCCGGCCGTCAAGGAGATACTTCTGTCTGAGCCTTGCATTAACTCGAAGAGAAAAATCATACTTCCTCATTTGCGTTGTGTGTGAGATGGCTGTCTGGGTAACTCAGCCACCTGCTGGCAACTCCTACATTTATGCATAAGTCCCAGACTTATTTCCACAAGTGGGATTAAATTTTTTTGTGTCTCTCTCCACATTGTTTTGCACCTGCTTCTGAAATTTTCACTCTGTGTGGCTGCATGGATACCGGCGCTGAAGTCAAATAATAAAAACTTGTTTGAGAGAGGTAAAGACAGGCCGCATGTGCTCAGAGGGTTGGTGTCATGCTGTCACTTAGCAGCATTGCTTTATTCCTCACAGCCTGCCATGGGATATTGATTTCTGGCCCTCAGCTTCCAGGCAAGTGACCAGTTTTCTGTGGCATTCAGCTGTGACACCAGAAAGTGGATGGTCTATTTTCTTTTTTTTTTTTTACAGAAATACATCCAAGTTCTTCTAGACTGATGAGGGCTGTGATTGCAGATATTTCTTGGAGACGGTCAGAAAATTATATTTTGTGTTTTTTTCTTACCTCATTGTAGCTAGAGGCCATCTCAACAAACACTGTGGTGACACAGGACATTGGATTTCAAAATGTCTTGACATCATGAGTGTCAAGACATCAGAGAATACTTTCAAACCAGAAAAAACAAACCACAGCCTTATTTCAAGGGATTTTTTTTTTTTTTTTAGAAAGCCTTATAAGTATTCCTTTATCATCGATCTGATATAAGAAATATACGTATCCTTAATCCAATAATTTAATCTAAATGTTCACTTTTTTGAGACTGATTTTTATTTAACTGAAATAAAAACAATTAAAATCTGATAACACTAACTCTACCTTTTTAAGAGCATCTTCCTACTCTGAGAAACTCATTCTATATCACTACAGATGCTTTAGAGAGGCTGACGGCTAGACCACTAGAGAACAGACTGTTTTTCTTAGATGAGAAGAAAGTTTCAAAAGCTGCAAAAAACAGGTGTTCAGGCTCTCAGATTGTGTGACTTTGCCTACTTATTCTAACCTACATGCTTGTGGAGGGAGTGTTCTCTTTGCATTTTACATTTGGATTTACATTTATTCATTTGGTGGACACTTTTATCCAAAGCGACTTACAAGTGAGGGACGGCACTAAAGCTTCAGTGCAGTGGGAGACCTTGACGTAAGCACTAAGTACTACCCAGCCTAGAAAGTTTGTGATAAATGTGGATGCAACACACACAAAAAAAGCTATAGGGAAAACAAATCCTTACTTAGCTCAGGAAAGCCATCCTCTAAAGACAAGATAAGGTAAAATTCCACTTGGGTAAAAGTTCAATTTTAGTTTGATGTGACTTTACACAGATATATATTTTTTAAGGCGGTAGATAATTATCACACTGTTGTGTTTGCACTTGCTCGTGTACTCAGGCTAAAACTCCAATCAGACAGGACTAATATTCCAGGGGAGATGTGGGTGATAAAAAAATTAGCCATGCTCCCCTCTACCAGGATTTATCTTATCCTGTGCGAATCTTTAATCTCCATAATCTGTAAAGTAAAATTCTCACTGATTTGCCTGAAAAACTCTACTGAAGACTGAGGTAACCAAATAATATTACTTGTGCAAATTATCTTTAATGTTTTTTTTTCTCCACACTTTCTTCCTTATTGGACCTCCATTAAGGCTATTAATACCTGTGGTAGCATGATGAAAGCTCAGAGGTTTGTCTACCAACTCAGCACGGCGAGCTCTTATTTTGCAGATCCAGAGATTATCATTTGTATTGCCATTATTAATTTGATGCAAACAGACATTTCATCTTATCCTGTGTAAATTCATCGCACTAATTATAGATGTCAACTTAAATTATTTATTTAAATGAAGTGTTTGGGTTGTAGAGCTTAAAAGGGCTATGATCAACATTTGCATGATTACCAAAATCAATGCACATTTACATTTTACATTTATTCATTCGGCAGACATTTTTATCCAAAGCGACTCAGAAGTGAGAGACAGCACTGTAGCTACCGAACAGTAGGGGACCTTGTAATAAGTGCTGTTCAAAAGATAAGGTACAAGGAGATCAGGTAAAGAAGTGAAATACACAATGTAAAACTCACTCATAGGGTTGAACCCTACCAAGAATTATCACCCAAATCTGCATCCCCCATCGGTTTTATGGAGTATCAGCACGCTTTTTTTAGCCAACTGGTCCGTAAATTCCGTTTTGTTTCACTCTCACCGCCCTCCCTATGTCGTTTGCGGCTGCAGCGGGCAAGCTGTTCTTATTGAGCAAGCTCTAAAAAAGAAAAACCCCGTCCATCTCTGTGCTGCTGTGTCTACAACTAACAAGCTAAGCCTTCAATTACCATGGTATGATAGTTTTATGTTGTTGCAGTAGGTTTAGTTTAGATTTTTGTCCTTTGTTTACTGACATTTGTTCTTATATAATCAATGCAGTGTACCTACAACACAGTGGAGGCACAACAAGTAAGAAGGTGACTTAATAAATGAGTACCTGTCATACTTATCAGGTGTATCTACTAATATTCAAGATGCTAATGCACCATTATATTTGAAAACATCAAGGGAAGAGTATTGACTTCTATTCTTTATTTTCTCCTTGTGATAATTTCAATGTAAGTCCTAAACAAAAAAATTCCAGCTCTTGATGAGTATAATTGTAAGTATAATTTACATAACTAGTATGGCTACGAAACATGTCGCATCTCTTGGCAACACTGTGATAGAAAAATGTAGACTTCAAGGAGCCGTGTGCTTCGTTTAGTACATTAAATTAGTTTACTTTCCACATGATGTTCCAGGATGCTGGATGAAAGGACATCAGGCTTATTCGGTAGATAGAAAGTATGGTACCTTCATGCTGTACGATATGGACCATTAAATACACTGTTGTAAGGCCGCCATAATTTATCGCTCACTTCATACTCCCACATGTTGCTGGCCTTTGTCTAGTAAGGTATGGTCAGCTTTTCTGTTAATGGAAAAAAATAAATGGAATAGAATTCAAAAGAAAAAAAAACGCTCCTCGTGATATCAGGGCAGCAAATTATTTTTATCAACATTAAGCAAAATCAATCAT
This sequence comes from Istiophorus platypterus, assembly GCA_016859345.1. Classification (NCBI taxonomy): domain Eukaryota; kingdom Metazoa; phylum Chordata; class Actinopteri; order Istiophoriformes; family Istiophoridae; genus Istiophorus; species Istiophorus platypterus. The sequence continues at coordinate 5,817,937 of CM029118.1, forward strand.
CATAACTGCAGACTATTGATTGTTAAGAGAAGTTTTAAACACCCAGAAGAAAGTCAAAATCAATATATCCCTGAATGTCCTAAATGGCTCCAAATACTGAATTGCCATTGGGCAATTTTGGCGAAGTATCCAGCACATGTCTTTTCTTAGACCAACAAATTAGGCTATTTTTTTTTTTTTTAACTATGTCAGTAATGTCGTGTTCACATCATGTTGCAGGGAAGGTAATTTTGAGAGAGACTGCCATGTGTACAACCATTTCATCAGACAACTCAAGATGGCAGTAGTCTTGTTGTGCTACTGCTAATGTGTGGGTTAAAAAATACCGTGCTTGTTCAACGTGACTGTGTATCAGTTCAGTTACAGGGTTTAATTACCTTTACGCTTTCCCAGTCGTTAATATGACTTGGATGTTGATCTGAAAGCTGTTTACAAGTGGGAACCTGCGTAAGCCTGATATGATGTGAAACATGGAATAATCTTTCATTACCTAACTTCAGTAGATGTAAATTTAGGTTCAAATTGCAGAACTCCGAGACAACATGTTCAAGAGTATATTTATTACAAACTTGGGCTGGAGAGAGATTGGGAATCAGATCCAGGGCTGTTGGCGAAGCAGGGCAAGCAGAGGGAGCTGGGTTTTGGGCCAGGGCTGATGAGGAGCCGGGCGAAGCGAACAGACTGGAGCAGCATGAGATGATGATATTAAGGCACAGTCGAAAAGAAGATCAGGCAGAGTTCAGGCCAAACACAAGGAAGCAAAAAAAAAAAAAGAAGCTGACCAGGCCAGACTTTGGCCCCAACATTAGCACAAAATTGGTGAACTGAACAATCTGGCAAAGAGAGTGGACAGCCGGGATTTAAGTACCGCGAGTGCTTGTTGAGTTGATGAGGTGATGAGTCGCAAGTGTGTAAGCGGATTGGTGGGAGAAGGGGCCGCGGAGTCACACCCAGACGCACACGCACACACACACACACAAACACACACACACACTCACACACACACATACACACATTCACATACAAGAAACACAAGGGAGTTAAGCATAACAGCAAAAGCACTAAGAATGAGAGAGAGGGGCACAACTGTTACCATGAAATTAGATACTTTCGAACATTTTGTTTTCCTGCACGTACACACTGGAAGAAGACATTTCAATCAGGGCAGACAGCAATGTTTTCGCCCCGTTGTGTATATCAAGTTTGATTCATCCAATTTGATGTAATATCAATTGATCTAGGAATTCCCTCATATTTTACAGTTGTAGTGCTTCAATTAATCTCACAGATAATTCACTCTCTGGATTGGAGGCTTCACTGTCATCATTTTCATCCGATTTATCAGCTTGTTCTGCCGTTTTTGATTCAGCTCAAACAATTACAAGGACTGACAAAGAATTAAATGACCAGAAAAGATTAGCGTTCAGGTGGGTGGGTTAGTGCAGAGATGGGCCGCAGCTCTATTATTATGCTGATAGTAATTCAGGCTCCTTCACATGGAATATTTCAGCTCATATTTGAAACGCCAGGCCTTCCAAATTTCCCACTCAGGATCAATAGGGTTCATCTTATCTCTTTGCTTCGTGCTGCCTTAAGCCTCGTTCGAGCATCTTGCACCACAACTCAACGGCCATTTGATGAGTGATGCGGAAAAAGCAATATCTTTAAAGAAACTCCGAACTGATGCATGTGGTCAGGTCAAATGAGAATGTGGGAAATATTACCATGAAAGCGAATTCTAATGCATGAGAATAATGCACTGGTGCATCTGGACTGATAACAAATAAATGAGGAAGTGCTGAGGTGGTTCGGACGGTTACCTGCTGTCAGTCATTTTATTCTGTGCAGTGTACGTGCTGTCATAGCAAATTAAGTTCAGCCTATAGTCTTGTAATTTTTTTTTTTAAATTCAGCTTTGCATTAAGTAGGGAACAAACTTCAAAGCCTCTGAACTTTTCATGTTAAAGGCTAAAGGCTAAAAGGCTAAAAAAAAAAAGAAAAAAAGTTAAACTAATTTTTCCTTATGCTCTTCAAGATTGATGGCTTCAGTCATTTGATGTGTGTGCGTGTGTGTGTTGCTCTATGTGTATGTATGTAAAACTTAACACGTCCAAAGTGCATACACGAACACACACACACACACACACACACACACACACACACACACAAATACACACACAAATGTTTCTATTATAAGAAAATTGCTACTGTAGCTCTTATCACCAGAAGGAGACACAAGTATTAAAATTGCAGCTGCGTTTACTTTCCTTCCCACTAGGTGAAACAGATACTTTTTATATATATATATATATATATATATATATATATATACATTGCATGTTGGTATGTATAGAACTGGCAAGCTCACAGAGTTAAATACTTAGATACATGAGGTGCTTTGCAGCAAGACTATAAGGAGAATCTACTGTAATGGAAGAGTGTAATGTCTTCTGCAAATTTGACAGGTTTCTGGCTCGTGTCTTGCACTTCAGGATTCTCCCTTAATGTTTTTGGCACAATACATAGCAAAAAATTATGGCATCATGGCAAAAATAAATTATAGCTACTTGTGATTTAACTACATCTTGTGTGCTTTAATAGCCCGGCTCCTATTTCTTTTTGCCCTCCTGTTGGGGCTCTGTGCCCAGCAGACAGTGCAGCATGCCTGGAGCGACTTCAAAAAAATAGGCTGACGTTGCAGACATGGAAAAAAGCACATTCACTCGACCGCCCGGTTTTTAAAACAATGACGTACATACTGTGCACATATGATCTTTGCAACGAAACAATGAAACCGTGACAAGAAAGCCATCTTTTCAGTTATGCATAATCCCCCCTTTGACCTCAGGAATCGTCAAGAAACTGCCAACATGCGTTCAGCTCAAGCTGCCAAATGCCTTGTTAGATGTCTGGGGCTATGTCGTATTTCATAGCTTATCCGCAGTGAACATTTGCTTTGCTAATGCCAGTAATTTATATGAGATGCATTTGACAGCTACATAACTGCACAACTCGTACAAACTGCCCGCCACAGTTTTCTTGTGATATGAGTTTTTTTTTTTTTTCTTTTTCATGGTTGGAGAAAAGCAGACGATCCTGTTGGAGTGCACTGACAGAGATTGTAATTTATTATGTTATGTTTGGATTCTGCTCATTAATATACAGCATGACAGAGGCTCTCGAAATAGAAAGACCCTAGAATGTGATTTTACTAAATGCATGAAGACGAACATCTACAAAATGCTGCTTTTCATAAATAACAGTTTTTAATGGTCAGGAAAAAAATGACCATTGTTAAATATTGATCTTATATTATTATTGTTTTATATTTTTTTGGTGGCAAATATTTTCTTAATTAATATTTTTTTTTTTTTTCAGAAACAGTTTCATGGGTCTGGACTTTGAATAACGAGGCATTATCTAGATTCAGCAAGTATCTTTTCTGTTACTGGAGCTTTTACTACGGATTAATGGATGACCCCATGACTTGCAGAACCACAATGCTTTCAGCAACTTGTGCTTAAAAGGATTCGCTATGTAATTAACTTCAATACTTGAACTCCAAAATTGAATTTTTTCCAGTGCATAATTATGATTATTATTATGTGGAAGCCAGTGAGAACCGCATAGGTCATATGAATAAGAATGCTTAATCCAAAGTCTTTGTTGTTAACTTCAAATCAAAGTACTTTACATAATCTATAATGCTATTATTCCCCTTCGCAGGCCCTCCCGTGGCTCAACGTTGGAATCTTTCGTGGTCCATCTGTAGTAAGGTCTAGAAAGCAAGAACAACATCTGATACCAAGTACCAATCCGATAACCTTGTTTAATTAACAAGCTGCATGACTCAGAGTGTTAAAGAAACTGGAATCATTCTTTAATGTTAAAGGCACCGTCAGCCATGACTCTCAAACACTGATTTCCTAACTTTGTAAAACAAAACATGAAAAAGAGGTACATAGATGTAAATTTACTGAATTGTTAATTATGATTTGAATAGGAAATAATAATACACCAGAGACTCTGTAAGAAGAATTATCAATATCAACAGGAAGTACAATTCAAGTGTAAACTTTTTACTTCAGCAACAAAGTGATGAGGAATTAAACACAGAAAAACAGAATTGAACTGAATGGAATTGTCACTGATACCTGATCAAGCCCTTTGAGTCAGTATCAGTATCAGTATCTGTCACTGGCTTCTCTACACGTAGGGTTGACATTAAACATGATTCATTTAGAAACTTGTGGCAAAATAAGGTGTTCATTTTGCATCTTGCTGAGTACAGGTCTTTAAAAACGGTTCATTAAAACCAGACTGAAACCTTAGCGACAAGATAATGTTTATTTGAAAGAAGCATCTTGTTGTCTGCAGCTTTTTTTTTTTTTTTGGTTCTGTGAGCACAGTTCATTTTGGCCTTTAATTGACATGAGTAATGAAGTCAAATTTTTCACGAGCGAGACGTGCGAGCTATTAAAGCAGTGATACGACTGCAATGTCCTGTCGTTTTTCTTTCCTTTGTCATTAAAATGAAGCTTTTTGACCTTTTAAGCTGAAATATGTGGTGACAACCGTCCTGCGCTTGTGCCACTCCTGAGCTGCGTACCGTGTTGTGCACCCCGTGGCTAGTGTGACTCTGCTTGTTGAAAATAAAAACGTCAGTTCTAAATGCATTGCTCTTTTGATGGGTTATTTAACCTCTGTGGTGCTGAGGAGAATGGTCTGCGTGTGTGGAAGGGTTATATTTCTAGTTTAACAGCGGGAATCGAATTATGTTTGAGGCATTAATATGCATTACCACAGCTTTAATTGTGCATAACCACGTTCACACTAAATGGTGTCAATGTGGGGAAACACTTGACCAGAATTAAAGAAAAAAATATGTCTCCGAAAGAGTTGGTGTCTGACAATTCACACTCAGGCTAAAAGGAACCGGTGTTGATGTGGTGTGAAAGTTGACCTAGATGGACAGTAAATATCAACAGTCAGGGGCTGTCCGAATGTCAGCACTTTATAATGTGTGAAACTAACCCTGGTGAGTTGAGTCAGGGACATTTTTGAGTGCTGAAGTCCTTAAAATGGTTAGTGGTGGCCTACATATATAGGCTGTATGTATGTGTATGTATGTGGGTGCATATGTGTGCTGTATATATCACTGTATAGTAAAGGTATTCTTATGATACATTATGTTTTATTATATGTAAATTAATTCTTCAGCCTTCTAATCTAGAAAGTAAACATATTGCATATGTGTATTTAAAGTCATCACATAAGCAAACAAAAAAACAAAAGTTGTCCTTTATTCCTTTTTGTGATTTGTAGTCAGAGTGGAACTCCACAATAGTCATGGGATGGGTATTAAGGCCCTGTGACAGACTGAGAGATATATTTTTGTACAACTTATTTGTCTGCCATCTCATTTCTCTAAATGGAAAACGTGGGCAACGCATGCATTTAAAAATGTGCCTTTATTTTCAGGACTGCAGAATGACAGTGCTGTGGGAATAACGCATTACGACATATGCAGCCCAGTGCACTGCATTTTGCATAATGCCCTTTGACATGTAAACGCCAGGAGGATCTCATTTTCACTCCGAGTCTGTCCTGGGGTTAAACTATGTCGCATTTTATGACAGCTGCCAGTTCTACATGTCCTCTGATGGTGGTCCCAGTATATTGGGGGGGGGGGGTAGCAAACAAACAAACATGAGGAGTTGATAGGCAACCAGTGTTACCCCACTGAATCACTGAAACAACTGCAATCCAGGCTCATTACCTCTGCTCAGTGTAGATATACTGTATGTGTTACAGTATAGACCATACAGTGCAGGTGTGTGTATGAGGATTTAGGACTGAATTGCAAAGGAAACCCAGAGGCCAGAATCTACTGTATCTGCTTTTTGCCTCACCCCCATGTTTCTCACCCCCAATGATCATATAATGCAGAAGCAAATGTACCTTCCTAACAAACTTCACAACGGTGTCTAGTTTGACCGTGGGAGATTGTCCCCATGGGCTAATAATGCCCTGGTGCTATGTTATTTAGCAATATTAACTGGTAAACTGCAGTTTTGATGCCAAGACTTGTTTATGCCACCAGCCGACTCGGACCAGCACTTCACGACACTATAGATGCAGTTATATAATGACGTAATTCCAAAGTACAAACGCCTCTTGGTGGCTTACCTGGTTAATTTCACTTTGATATACAAGAGATATCTATGAAGTCGAAAATGAGACTAAGAGGCCACAGCCATGCTATGTATGGCACCATGCTGCTAGCGCGGCTAAAATCAGACAAATGGATCCTTCTAACTATATACAGACGATGCCACGGCGTGAATGGTTGTCATCAGGCTTAAAATTGACGGCACAGTCGGGATGTGCCATGACGCAGAGTGAGAACTGTTGAGGTGGCCGCATCATTTATAAATAGATATCGAGGCCCATCTGGTGGACCCCCCCCCCTTTCTGTATCCAAAATGTCCCACAGCAAAATTGCCACCTTATAACACAAAGCTGTCTCCAACGTTAATCAGAAAACCTGTAATCAGAGGCAGGAAAAAATAATAGCCAAGTGTGTTATCTCCACCTGAATTAATTTGATATGCAATCTATAAACCATAATTGCTTATGAAAATATTTTAAAAAATACCATCTACTAAGTGCAATTACATGCGGGGGGGGGGGGGCTTAATTCACATGCACAGGAGCCAAAAACAAAAAAAGACAAGGGCTGATCCTGAATGGCAGACAGTAAGTTAGATTTCCCAAATGTCTGAAATGTGGGGCAATAAATATCCTGGTTAAAAATAAAAAAATTGAAAAAAAGGATGTAGCTGTTGGCACTTATGAGTATTCCCTGGTCTGTATCGTTAGATCTGTTTTTCTTCTTTTGACTAATACAAACGGTGCAACAGCTTATTACAGAATTAGTTTTAAAACTTCCTCCACAATCCCAAATGAAATTTAGATCATGTTGTTAATCCTCTTTTGTGTTCATTAATTCTACAAGTTTTAAGTCTCAAATTTTGGTTGACAGCTCACACAATTTTTTTCTTTTATCACATTATTTTTTCCTAATTTTGGTATGAAACCTCTTTTTTTCCTCCTCAAGTGCTCATAACAGATCATATTTGACTTCACTTGGTTTATTTGAGATTTTTCATTTCAACAAAGTGCATCATGTCCTCCAAACTTGGCTGTTACGACCCACAATTGTTTTGTGATGTTGACTGTCAGACTGTGGTGTGGCAATTAATTGTGTACAGCCCATGCCACCTGTCATCTCCCATGTGAGTCCTCCCAGGACTGCCGCCCACATGGCAAACACTGTGATGAAGTTTTCTAGCCCATTCATTGTACTGTCAGTAGATTACTGCCTTCGAAAAGAGCCTGGCAGAATCGCGGTCTTGGCGGTGCTCGGGACCACCCCCCTTGGCACCCAACATCATGCTGTTTCAAAGTCTGTCAGATCACACTCTAAACCCATGCACTGTAATCCTTTCGCATGCACAACAATGAACACATTTGTTTATCTAGCACAAACGTGCAGTGTGTATAATGTAAGAAGAGCAAGGGACGACTATCTTCAGAGCCGCAGCTTCCGTTTTTGTTTAGTCAGTTTCCTTGAATTAAAGCTGTTGAATGAATATTTATTGTGCTCACTTGAGTTTTGCTTCAGGATGAGTATGAAGAATAGGCCCTCGACTACAGGTAATTAGGTCATTGATAAACTCATTTAGAATTTCAAATGGGATGTTGAGTCAATGAAAAGGGTTAATGAATCTCCACCGGCCGCTATGATGAAGTTGCATCTAATTACATTTGTTTTCTTGAGATAAAACGGAGGAGGTAGATGCCGCGGTATGGAACAGAGGAAGTAATTTCCTGTCAATAATCCAATGTTGTGTGATCACCTTTGTTTCCTCAGCCACCAGGATAATTTTAGGCCCCATGTTCCCTCAACACATTTTAAGGCTGCGATCCCCTTTGCTTAATATTTCCCCCAGTCCTTCAGTGAGTTAGACACACACTTTTGAAAGAATGGTGAGCAATCCTCTTTGCACGACTTGTCATCAAACAGCATGTGATAGCAATGTAGCTTCCAGCTTTATTTTAGCAGCTACAACTTGACTTTGATATGACAGATTTTCTAAGTAGCAGTTCAAACATGCTAGAAGCTTGATACTCGCCACAGTACAAACCGATAAAAGTACATGTGTATATATATATGTATATATATATATATATGTATATATATATATACAAACACACACACACAAATGTATGTGTGACATGAACTTCACAGCTGTATATATATATTTTTTTTTTTATTATTATTTTTTTATTTATTTATTTTTTTTTTTCTTGTTGTTTTCTTCCTGTTGTGTCCCAGCCTCAAAAACCATCATATCACACAGATCTTTTTATGATGCACACATTATTCTGTATGGTACAGTATGTTCTGTTCACTGCATAATGCTGCTTCTACCTGGTATTTTTTTTTCTATTTTTACACTGTAATAACATTTTTTGAGACAGTCAATCTAGTTTTAAATCACAGTACAGATACTCTGCCTTGCATGACATTCTCTCAGCTGCACATGCTGGAGACTAAGCTTTTCTAGTTCTTCTAGACCTTAGTGACGCTTCCGTCATGGTCGATGGTGCCGTTTTATTGGGTCATCCTGACTTTGGGTTAAGCATTAAGTTGATTTAGGACCAATTTTACTAACATATCACTCTCAATTAAAAAGGCAGATTCTTTTCAAATCCTGTTATCACCCTCAGGTCTCACTCTCCTCCGTCCCTAGATGTTCTCTCTCTTGGCTGTATCAACTGCTGACTTCCTTTAAAATATACTGTAATGCATTTTCCTCAAACTCGATTTGGAGAGAAAGATGACGGTAGCATGGTCTCTTACACTTGGGCCGTTGCCAGAAATCTGTCCTTTTTTTTCTTTTGACTATAACTTTACCTTTTAGAAAAACGGGTTATATATAAATACTTGTTTAAATATGGATATTTGAGCTCAGGCAGGGTTCTGAAATTAAGAAAATTAGATTTTTAACCCCATGAGTTAAGATATTTTACTACCTCAGTGATGGGCTTTTTGTTATATATGTCATCTGGTAATTAGAGTAGTGTAGTTCTGCTATTTTTTTTTTCTAGAGTAAAGCATTTTACATCCTCTAGTGACCAAAAGAAGATCATTAATGCTTTACAAAAAAAATCATGTAAATCAATGTAACACACAGTGTTGCTGTTGAAGTAAAAGATCACTCTTGTGGCTCCAGATTGTCCATAAAACTTGTAACGAGGATTTTAACTGGCACCCAACGACGAGACCCTACGAGCTCTATTTCGTCATATTTCTATTGGCTGCCAGTCAAATGATTTTAAGGCTTTACTGATCACATTTAAAGTTCAGTGGGGGGTCTGGCCCAGAGCTACATTACTGACCTTTTTGATGCCTGTGAGTCTGAGTGCACTCTCAGATCCTCAGACAGGGCACTCCTGTCTGCTCCGCGGTCCAGTCTGCAATCGAGACTTGTACTCGCTGTCCAAGCACATGCCGTCAGAGCTTCCTGCACAGCCAAATGCCCTGCTGGAGCAACTGAGACCCACTGAGTCAACAGTACTTTTTATGATGCGGCAAAAATTTTGTGGGAACACGCAGTGCAGACACCGATGGCATCACTTCTGTTTTTCTTTTCTTATTTTTCAGAACAAGAGCCTGAAAAATAAACTGCTCTCGGGAAACAAACTTTGCGACGCCTATGCTGAGGAGGTAAGGATGTTCAGTTATTCTTTTTTTTTATCACAGATATAAGTGATTCTCTGCTCCAGCTACCTAATTGTTCATTGTTCATGGAATAAGTGCGATTCATGGTAAGATATTGCAGACAAATTTTATTCTCTTGTTAGAGAGCATTAAGAAAAGACAAATTATATCATGTGCATGTAAATATGAAATGATCTTCATTAATGTACTATGAAGTTTTGCTGTATTTACAATAAACTGAGGATTTACATTTTGTCTCATTAATTAAAATTAAATTAAGTTATTTACTACTTTTTTATCATTAATTATATTGTAATTAGGAAACTCATTAGTGGTACTTGTACATGGTGAAAGATCTAAGGAAAGATCCAAAGACCCACTAAAGGTTAGAAATAGTTCATTCTTGTCTCACCCACTCTCTCACAAACATACAAATTTGCTTAGTTTTGGATTCCTGGTGAATCTCACTACAACTCCTGGAAAGTGGTCACTCAGATAGCAACACAGTGCAATCTGAGGCACTCAGGTTGTACCAAGAGCAGCTTCAAGTACATTTGTCTGTCATTTTTGCTGTCACTTCAGCTCTGCTGCCAGTTGTCATGGTCAGCAGCGTCCACCTGGTTCACACCCTTAGTGGAGCCTTGAGCTGAGCTTTGAGCTGCTGCTTTTGCCTTCCTGTAGACCAGTGCCTATGCTGTAATTAGCCTTGCAGGTTCCTACACAGCAGTTGGTCCTGGAGGTGTCCTGATGACATGCCCGAGTCAGCGCAGCTGCTGCTGTGTAATTGTGGCTCTGGCTCAATAGTTATGAAGTTGTGCCATAGGTCATTCCAAGCATTTCCTGTGTCCGGGTTACAGGTTGTGGAAATACTTTAGATTTTTAAAACATAGAGCAGTGTGGTGATGCAGACAGCTTGATAGATGGCAACCTTAGGGTGGAGATGGAGATTTTTCTTCAGAAAGTCCCTGGGCCAGACCTCCCCTAAGGCGACTGAGGATTGTTTGATCAATGCTACAGAGGATATTACCAAGGCTTTTGAATGACCGAACAATTGCAATTTTCAGGTGAAGACAAGTAATTATGGAGTCTGGCAGGTATCAGAAGAGAAATCTTGATATTTGGGTCCATCAAATTAGAAATATGTGACCTCAAAAGGTATTTGTGCCCTTGAATTATTAACCAATGGTCCCAGATTAATTTATTTGCCAACCCTTTCTCTCACATTTACCTCAGAAATATGTACAGTCCATTGCAGAGAGCTCCGGCCCCACCTGATTGCAAGGCTTTGCCTTTCTCTCAGTAGCTTTTAGCTCTCGGTGCAGTCTTCCATTGACAGTTTCTTTCTTTGCTTGTTTTGAAAACCTTAGACATGATACTGTCATTTTTTTTCTGTCCAATTTGAGCACCTGTAATTTTGAACAAAGTGCTGCTCAAACCTGTTCACTGTGCTCTAAAGGAAAAAAGAGACTCAGCTGCCAGTTTATTAGGTAGCTGAAATCAATGTAGTCTAATACAACAGTCCTGCAGTTAATTCTGTCCACTCCATTTATATCAGTGATGGAAGGTTACATAACAGAAACACCGCATTGTATAATGCAGTGCAGTTTAAAAGCACCACAAATTACATTATCTAATATAATCATAAAGTTGTGTCTGTAACAGAGATTATTATAACCCTCGTGAAGGTAGCATTTATTTCTGGACTGTTGAATTAGACTGCATTAGTTTTAACTAGTTGTAACTAAATAAATGGGATTGGAGTGATTATGAAAGTCAGACAAATTCTCGTGAAACACCGATGATCATGTTAAGAGACTTTTCTGTTGTGCATCAAGTATTTCAAGATTTCAAAACATTGTTTATTCAAGACAATCTAAGTCCACTATTGTTACAATAATTGAACACTATTGCTTTGACTCACTGTATTAAGTCATTTGAACACATAAATTATTAACTTTAGGTTATGCATCAGAAGAAACAGAGAATAAACCGACTCAGATAAGTTTGTTTTCTGTGCAAATCTGTTACTTCTGTCTTGAGCCCGTAAAGCTATTGGTCTAACAGCATCAGCAGTGACAAACTAAAGGTTTAATTAATCATCATTGTGAAAATAATAATTATTATTAGTAGTAGTAGTAGTTGCAATAGTAGGAGGTATAGTAGTATTAGTATTTCCAACTTATTAATTTCCCTTTCATACAGGAAATGTAACTGCGAGTGCTTTACAATAAAGAGATTACATGCACATACACACTGCTCCACATAGAATGAAAATAACTAAAGGGAAAAAATGCAACAATTAATGTAACTTTAAGTGAATGGAAAATAAAATGAACTTGATAATAAGTGATAAAGTGAAGTTTTTAGCTTTCTTTAAAATTTTAGAGGAATGGCCTCCCTGAAGTCAATAGGTAGTTGGTTCCATAGTTTTGGGGCCTAATTGACAAAGGCTGCTTCCCCAGTTTTCTTTTTGGCTGTTGCTGAGAACGTCCAATAAACCAACAGCAAATGATCGCAGAAGGATGTTGAAATCAATTCTGAATGTAACAGAAAGCCAGTGCAGAGCAGCTAAAACTGGGCTAATGTGCTCTCTCCTCTTGATTCTAGTTATTAGAACCATGCTGCAGAGTTTTGAAAGAGCTATGGCTTTTCTTTTCTTTTCTTTGTTTGTTTGTTTCTTTGTTTCTGGAGAGGCCAGTAAAAAATGTTTAACCGTAATCAAGTCTGCTTTAAGTAAAAGGCTTGAATAAGCTTTTCAGGATCTTTTTGACTAATAAATGGTCATACTTTAGCATTGTTTTTAAGGAGAATTTTTCATCCCCTTGTTAATGTAGGACTCAAAGCTCAGATCTGAATCTTAGATAACACTAGACTTGTTATCTCAAATTTAATATAGAAGTTTAAATTCCCCAGCATTTCTCTATTTGAGTTTTTGGGCCAACTAGTGTAATTTCAGTTTTTTCCTCATTAAACTTTAGGAAAGTCATGCTCATCCGTTTATTTATTACTAACAGACAGGTGGTAATAGAGTGAATAGCTGCACCATCATTTGGTTCAACAGAGATGTATAGTTGTGTGTCATTCCCCTAAACGATTGCAGCATACCTTGTTCTCTCTAATGATGTCACCAAGTGGAAGAATTTGTAGTGAGAATAATAATGGACCAAGGAAGCTTCTTTCTGTTCTAGTACGACCCCGAAGAAGGTGTGTTGTTACTCAGATTCATGATAAATGAGACTGACGTAAAACTTTCTACCTTTGACATATGGTTTTAACCCATTTAACACAGTTAGAAAGACTGCTGACCTTTTCAGGACAATTAATTAGGATATCATGGTCAATCATATCAAATCTTGAGCCCAGATATAAAAGGATGAGAAATTGAGACCTTATTTGTTTTTTTTCCCCCATGGATACAACTCTTTACAGGGTTTTGCGGAGGTCATCTGTGTTTACATCAACAGTAATACAGGCTCTAATTGGCTAGAGTTACATTCACACCACAGCTCAGGGGTCCACAAAGAGAGCTTAGTGTTTTGAAGATGCTGAAGAGCTTGTCATCAACCCTGAAGCTCCTACACTAAGATTATTCTTCAGTTTTAATGGAGACAGAGGAAACTGATGTTAAAATGACAGGCCTCTTTTAGTCTACAAATCATCCAGCTGAACATCCCAGACATTTAACCAGCTAGGCTTATCCCAGCCATCATCACACATTCAACGTCTGAGATGGTGATGGCACATTTGACAATGCAGCCAAGTGTGATTATAACACTTCAGGAAAGAGTTGGAAAGAGTACAAAGGCTATGAAGGGGTCCTGATTGAAGTTGTCAGCATTCTACACTGTGCCAGCATTTTCCTAGCAACAGCAGTGGATATCATATGGTGCTAAAAAATGACTGGCTGGCTTTGTGCTTGTAGTTGATAATATCTTGTTATCAGTACTCTTTAATACTTAGCTGTGTTCTTGTCCAGTGGTTCTTTGTCTGATTATTTTTGCAGATCTGTTATCAAGGGCAGTGGACTCTGAGTCCCTTTAGGGTGGATATAGCTGCTAGAATTTTCTTGAAACACAGGTACACAGAGGTCACTGTCTTCAATTCCCTTGGAAGGCTATAAATGTTAAAGTAAATCAGCGAGAGGCACATTCTTCCATGCCCCTACTTTCATCTTGGAAGGTTATTTGTGTTTAAAGGGGAAAGGTCACAGACTGATCCTGTAATCAAACTGTAATTACTACAAAGTGAGTGAAAGAGATGGATAACAAAGCAGCAAAACAATTGCCACCTTAGAAGGTAATTGCAAATTTACTCACTCCACTACAGTTTGTCCATTGGAAAGGAAGTAAACATAACCCCTGTTTGTCATGGCTAAATTTTGATATATGCTATGTCTGTATGAAAACATTTTATATGAGTATTTATTACTGACTTATTGAGCTTTCAGTGTATCTTTTACAGGTCATGATAGCGGACACCCGCCCAATTCATCAAAAGTTGAAGCTAGATTCACCATGAAGAACAGGTCAACTTTTGAACTCTTAAGTTGTCAGCTGTTGTATAGAAATAATCTCGTCATGCTTCAAAGATCTTTTCAATTAAGATTTCCTCACTGCATTGAATGAGTCACAGTTTTAAAACGATGCTTGAGATAAAATCTTAGAATCTTATATCACAGCTTTGAAGCCATGTCCAAGAACTGTGATTAGTCCAAATCTTTTTTTAGCTCTCCTTGAGTAAACTTTCTAAACACAAGCTTCTTTTGTTTCACATG